>JAGFZM010000510.1:170726-240726 GCA_017657215.1 Limnothrissa miodon | reverse complement strand
AGCATCAGCATGAGAGTCTTCTTGAGCCCTTCTTTTTGTCTAAGCCTCTCCCAAAAAAGACAACGAGAGTGTGTGGCCTCTTTGGTTTGCAGTGGCTGTCAGCACCTTATGGGCCAAATCCATAAAATATCCATAAAACAAACCCATCTAACAAAGTCTTAAAATGTGTTATTATATACATTTATTTAATAGTATATATATTTACTTATTGGTTAACTTGGTTGTGGTAGTAAGGAAGCAATAAAGCAAACATGCTGAGACAAATTCAATGTCATCTTTATCTAAAGGTTAAATAACAAATTACTCAATGAATTCTGCCTCACTTTGTAAGGCTATTATGTACAATGAATTAACATAATATCTTTACCACTAGTTGTTACCAGTTCTAAGTTTTGCAGCATGGTACTAGAGCTTGCTGTGCCTTATGGAAGTCAGTCCATAGCTTTTAGAGAATTAAAGTTATGCAAGTTGATTAAATGTTGTATATTAAATATCTTTTGTATTTTTTTACTGAATTAAAGTGACATGCAGCTGCAATTTAATTTGATCAATCCAGCATATTAATGTGATCTGTGTTTGAATGTGTTAGACAAAGACAGAGTCCCAGGGGGTACACAGAGGTCACAGGAAAGAGAGGGGGAGAGAGAAAGAAAGAGAAAGAGAGAGAAGAAAGCCCTAACTGAACTGAGAGTGACCAACACTGACCTCAGCAAACAGGAAAACACAATCGGACTCACACTCCCAACACCCCACTAAACACACACACACACACACACACACACACACACACACACACACACACACACACACACACCCCTTCCCAACCCCTCTGTGTGATGATAAGCCGAGCTCATCCGATCTGAAATTGCATTATTGATGTCTGATCTTTTCTGGGGGTTTGGCCCGGGCGAGGCATCTTCCACACCTCCTAATCAAGCGTAATTGAAGGTTAACTGTATTCCGCCCGGGCTTGAAACGCTAGACAGGTAAGCTGCCGCTGCCGCTGCCACTGCCGCCGCTGCCGCTCCCCACCTCTCCTCTCCGCTGCGCTCCACACCGCCTCATGATTAATGTAGCTCTCGCTGCCATCGGGGGCTATGACCTTTTGAGACACCCCAGGCACCATTCTTAAGTGAAAGCTGCACCTTCGCAGAGCAGGCCCGGACTGAGCGGAGCAGTGCCTGTGTCCATCGCGGGGCCTTCGATCCCCCCCCCCCCCCCCCCCCACACACACACACACACACACACACACACACACACACACTCATACACATAAATACATATACACAGACACTGACACATACACACACACACAAACACTTACCCTCTTACTCATATACATTCATACAGAAACTCACTAACACACACACACACACACACACACACACATTAACATGTATATACATATACGCCCACACACACACTCACCCCCTGCACGCCAAAACTCATACAGACACTCCCTAGTATACCCACACATACACACACACACACACACACACACACACACACACACACGATTCACCACACCTCCCTAGCCAGGCCTCCACCTCTCTGCTCCTGTTTCTCTAATGGGGACTCAGGCTCACCCCTATCCTCCTATCCACCTCCATCTCTCTAGTTTCCTTGTTTATTTCTGTCAGTGCCCCTTTACAAACATAAGGCCAGCTTTTTTTCAACGTCCACAATCACCACTGACCTCCTAGGCAGCAGACACAACCGACTACCACACTCAGATAAAGCAAGGTTTGTGAGTGTGTTTTTTATTTGTTATAAGTAAATAATTTGTTGTAAGTAAAACAATATAAAACTTAGACAATATAACGATGTTTGATTCAGTCATCTTTTTAAAAAAAAAAATTCTAAATCATGGGCCAGTCTCTGGCATTTACAATGTATGGATGCCACTCTACCTGTGAATGGACCGAGAGGTCACGTCCTGACCAGCAAACATCAGCATTGTCTCAGCCACTGAGCATATTTACCTTGCTTTCAGCTTAAATGAAGACACACACACTTACAGATAAGTAACACTCACATGGGTGCGCGTGGTGCTTGGTCATTCAGACATGCACACACTCACACACACACACACACAAAGGGAGGTTCATCAAGCCAGGAGCAAGGCTAACAACCCCAAGGGTGTTGCTGGGAGAGCTCCCGTTGTCAATGGAGAGGTCAAACAAGAAGCTCTCTAGCATCAGCAGAGCTGTAGTGAGAGAAAGGGGGGGGACAACACCTGACCAAAGAGAAATGTCAAGAAAGAGGGGGAAAAGGTGTCCCTCCACAATGTACCCTCTTCATCAAATAAACAACAAAAAGAGGCCTGGTCAGCAAGAAACAGAGCAATCAGCTTTGAAGAACAAGGTGTTTTCTGACTAGACTACCATTCATGCATGTATGCATATATAGAGCTTTACACACATTATAAAATGTATATTTAATATAATTACTTGTTTTACTTCAGTAGATGCTGAGCTTAAGGGAAGTGCTATGGAAAGTGGTGGTGGTTGTGTGTGTGTGTGTGTGTGTGCGTGTGTGTGTGTGTGTGTGAGAGAGAGAGAGAGAGAGAGAGAGAGAGACAGAGAAAGAGAGAGAGAGAGAGAGAGAGAGAGAGAGAGAGAGAGAGGCTACTCACTGCCCTCTGTCCACTCCGAAGAGGATAAGAGATCAACAGATGCCCCATTAGAGGGGACATCCCAGCCCTTTTGTTATGCTACTGGTGCCCCATCCTGTTTCTCTCCCTCTCTCTCTCTCTCTCTCTCCATCTCTCCCTCTTCCTTTCTCTCTCTTATTGCTGGGAGCAGCTGCCAAGTGCAAGCTCCTCTCTCTCTCTCTCTTTCTCTTTCTCCTATTTATGACCTGTCTCCCTCTCTTCTCGCCTAGTCACAGACCGCTAAAGAGCTCTGGCATTATTCAAGAGAGGAGAGTTCACACATTTGATCCACAAATCCCCACAACTCTGTATCTCACTTTCTCCCTATCTCTTTTTTGCTCTTTTTCCCCCCCCCCCCCCCCCCCCCCCCCCCCCCCCCTCTCTTTCTCTCTGTCTGTGAATGGAGCAGTCCTCTTTGCTCTGGGCCCTTTCATTTAGTTTCAAAGGAAACAACTCAGACAAGACTCAGAAAAGTGAGTGAGAGGGAAAGAGAGAGGGAGAGAGAGAGGGAGAGAGAGAGAAAGACAACTAGAGAGTGAGAGAGAGAGAAAGAAAGAGGGAGTGAGAGAGACATTCTGAGAGAGAGATAGATAGACAGAGAGAGAGAGAGAGAGAGAGAGAGAGAGAGAGAGAGAGAGAAAGAGGCTTGACCTCTGGCTTCAAGGCACAAGCAAGTGTATTTAATGTTTGGGTCCTCCCCCTGTCTTTGTGTTCTGTCCAGCGGCTCAATATAGGACGGCACATGAGGTCAGGCCGGGCATCTGGCCCTCCTGAACACGTCCCACCGGCCCATCTGTGTGAGCTGATGTCCTTCTGGCTCCCTTAACACACACACACACACAGGTCTACATTTTCTCGCTCATCCACACACTCTCACAAACTCGAAGGTGTACACACTCAAACCACCAAACACCCATTTTCACACCACACACACGTAAATCCTCAGACTTATCTTAATTCAAACAAACCAGAGATGTAGACACAGTATTCAGTACAAAAAAACTATTTCACATTAAATTAGCTGACATATATTAGACAAACAATATTTTCCAATTTTGTGGTATGCACATACACATATATACACACACAAAACTAAATTATTCACACACTAGTTGCTAATGAATGCTTCATGATATCCAATGCACATAGAGGCTATGTTCTTCTATTTTTCAGCGCAGCGTCAAAATCAGAAACATTCCCATCTCAGTTTCTTCCCAGAAGAGTTTGAAAATCATGTCTAATTTGAGTACTTGCTGCTCTTGATGAGGCCATCACTGATAACTTCTGATTTATGAATGAGAAACATTCTTTTTTTGTTCGAGCCAACTTATGTTTCCAGATTTTGGAAAACCTCCCAGAAACTTCACGAGTCTTTTTTTTTTATATAAAGAAGGGAAACAAGCTCTTTTCAAATTATGAAAGCAGAGAGTATGACAGATCTGAGGCATCAACAGCCCCCCTCCTCTCCTCTGAATAAGCTGGAAAAGCAAGGGGTTTTGGGCAAGCGACTGCCAAGCCCAGATGTGATGTGTCAGAAGTATTTATGTAAAACATTCTCCAAATGACTCAGGAAAAGTGTCTGTCCCTCCGCCAGCATTCCCCCCCCCCCCCCATATTGACTAATACATTACAGCTCAGTATCAAAATAAACAGCATTCTTGTTGTGAGCAAGCGAATCCCTTCCACGGAACGGCACTATTCGTATATTCGTAATGATGGGGATGAGAGTCTCTCTCAGCACCGCACAGGGTCCTGGACGGAGAATTAGTAAACTCAGCATTCCGACTCCCAGTCGGGTCGACATTCCATTCCATCCTTCTCAAGCATTCCGATTCCCAGTCCACTAACTAATCAGACTAGTGAAATCTAAATCAAAGATCATAAATGGAGGGGGTGGGGGTGGGAAAGTGGGGAGTGTGTGTGTGTGTGTGGGGGGGGGGGGGGGGGGGTCGTTATCCCAAGGAAAAAAAATGAAAAAAGGCCTATACCTATACTACCAACAGTGAATGGTGTGGTTCTTCCTTTTCTAGCGAAAGCTAAAAGGATGTGTTTCCTTTCTGGGATTACAAAAAAATGGGTGAGTGTGTGTGTGTGTGTGTGTATGCATATATGTGTGTGTCTTTGTGTTAGGGATTCCTTGTGCAATCTGCACCCCTGCTCAACTACAGTGACAGCCACAATGTTCAGGGGGCTGTATTGGCATACCATGGGGGGTTGGGGAGGAGGGGGTGGTGGGGTGTTGTTGTGTCAGTGGTTTGCAAGGGCAACTTTAAAAGTGCACTTAGCATCCTCTTTTCCCCCTCTGCAAACATGTGCTGCGCGATATGATACTGTACCAGAGTCTGGACAACATATAACATTTCAAAGCAATTTCCTAATTGCTTCCAGGCCAAGGTTGATAGCCTATATGGAAGCAATCCCTCCCTTCAAATCTTTTCATCCAGAGATTGGGAAACATTACAGTGTTAAGTAAACTTGACCCATGAATGGCTAATTCATTGGGAAATAGCCTGTTGATCATACAAGCTGGTCCATATGAGGCTAAAAGACTCCCCCACTCCACCCCCTCTAGTTAGCATGTTCCTCACATGTTAAAGGTTAGCTCCTTGCCAAGGACCGAACACATGACACAGGCTGCCCTCATTGGCATTACTGAACCTTTTTTATGGAGGTAGGATGAAGACTCATAACTGCATATAATGGAGGGTTGTGAAGGGGCACGTGCGCTCGCTCACACACACACGCTTGCACACACAAAAACAAGTCTATGAAAAATGGATTACATTATTCAAGCACAAGCTGTCCAATGAAATTACTGAATTACATAAACTCTTTCCCTAATCTGACTAAAAACAAAGTTCGGAATTGCTGAAACAGTTCAATTGTAAAAGTTAGATGGAATTCCAGACAAAGTGCCTCAATGCAATGCTCCTATTAGGATGGTGTTGAACAAGGAAAAAAACACTTTTTTTTAGCTTATCAACATGGCTGTAATATTAAAATATAGGTTGAAATAGTTTAAGGTAATTAAGGTTAAGTGTAGACATTTTGAATAGATTTAAAGTGAACTAATAAATAAATAAATTTATACACTGTAAATCCTGTTTTCCAGAAACACATTTCGGTATGGTTTAATGAGCCAAAGTTAACACAAAACATTACATGTTCAGACAAAATCAAATAAAATGTTAATTGTTGTGACAATTTCATTTGAGAAGCTCTTGTTTCCTGAAGGGTGGATGCAGTTCTTATTTGAAACTTTACTAGGCCAATAACCTTTAATCTTACTTCCTTATGCGGGCCATTATGAGGGGGAATTAAGTCATCAGAGGTACACAGGGAAATTATATTTTTTTTTCATTTTATTAGTACAGTAAGTGTGGATAATTATCCATTAATATATATATTTATATAATTGAAAAAGAACTCAACACTAGCTGAATGCACCTCAGATTTCAGAACCTATGTAATTTTGAGGTAGACATTGATAATGGTGTTTCCACCCTCAGCAAATATTGAATACAGTTTAAATTAATCTTATCAAAGAAATACACGATTATCATGAGACTCTGTACATCACAAATAATAAAATAATTATAGAATAAAAATTATAACGATTTGAGTGCATTTATAATGTATGTCTTTTTACAAAGAAATGCGGTTGGTCATTTCTCCATTCGTTGCACTTGTAGAGGTTTTAACTATACAAATATTTACAGCTCAAAATAATGAACAGCAGTGCATTCAAAGCTAATGTGCATTTAAATATCATTTCGTTTGCGAGTCTCTTGCTCGTCAGTCAATTTGTCAAGGAAGAAAATTATTCTCCTGACTACTTGGATTTGGGGCAGTCAGTTGTTATGGAAGTGCATTTTGTACATATGCAGACATTAGATATTCTCTCCTTCGAGTCGACGAGGAGGATGTGGTTGTTGATGAATACCCATGGAATCAACGACGTAGTCTGGCTGTCTTTTTCGTCGAAGCACTTTAATAGGCTCCGTAACTTATCACTCAAACGTCCAGGCACTTCATATTTTTTAGTTTCAAACCCGAGTGTCATGTTCCATTACATTTTTTGCACTATGTGCAGTCCTTTGTAGGCTACCGCATACAGACTCAAGGCCTCTGGAGAACTGCACTGCACACTGTGCGCCCCGACTGCCAGATGCGCGGAGAATAAAACTCCTGAAAACTTGTGCGCGCTAGGCTGTTTCTTTTCCACTATCCAAGTTGTGTGTTTGGTAGGTTACATTCACCACTTCGTAAAAAGTAAAAGTCCTCCTGAAAACGCGTTTGACAGTTTATGCCTAAGCATTGAGAGGACTTCGATGGCCAACGTTCCGTTATTTCCCCTGCTGTCAGCACATTGAGAGCCTTTGGGAGTAGGACGCAACAGGTTGCTGTGCCTTGCCCCCTCCGCTGTGGGCCGGATTTTTTAACAGGTGCTTCACACTTTGTTCATTTGAATTCACGGAGTGGAGAGGAGAAAACAACTCCTCGTGGAAATCAGTCCAGATGATGTGAATAACTTGGCCGGGCTGTCCTAAAAGAGAGGACGCACGGCTCGATAACTTGGAGGTGATCCAGACATTGTGAAGCCAACTTTCTTGTGTTTCATAAATGTCCATGTCTGATAACTGTCCAAATGGGGAGGAATTTTCACACGGCTAAGCAAATTAAGATTTTCTCTGTAGGCCTATACATAATGTCATGGTTACCGTGATAGTGACAGGGCATTAATCGACAGGATAAATAGGCGTGTTTACATTAAAAGAAACGCATTCTATTTAAGAATCCCTTTTGGAAGAAAGAGGCCCACATTCCTGCAGCGGAAACCAGTTGTTTTCAGATTGTAGCATTTGCGATTTTTCGCTCTTTGCATTGGTGTAACTCAGGTTTAATGTTTTTTTTACGCTGTTTATTGCTATAAAAAATAAGTAGCCTTCATCTCAGTCTGATACTCAAGACGCTACCTGCAGCCGCACTGTTCTACCACCATGTCTTCATATTGTTTGTACACTACATTATTGCCAGAGTCAATATACAGTATACTAATTGGACTCAGTTTGGTGGGAACGCAACAGCTTGGTGGTGTGCTGTTGGGATCCATTGAGTTCATTAGCGTTTGTATGATGGCGTGGTTAGTTGGCTCAAGGTGCGAGCGCAAAGGAAAGTCGCAAAGGCCCTCGCAGTGGTAGGCTTCGTAATCCAGCGGGGCGATGATCCAGTCGTCCCACCCGAGCTCCTTGAAGTTGACATGCAACGCCTTTTTGCTGCATCTTGACTTGGACTTTTTCCCGTGCCTCTTTCCGTGACGGTTATTCAGCGCGGTCCTCCGCCTGCGCCTGGCTTTGAACTGCAGGCCGCTCTCCTCCTCCTCGGACCACCGCGAACCCCTGGACTTAATCTTTTCTTTCATTTCATTGAACAAGTTTTCCCTCTTCCGCGACCTCGTGTAAACTACTAAGATAGCCTTCTCTTGCTGGGAGCGACCGCTCCTGTCAAAACCCAACTGCTTCAAGTCGATTTCCGTTTCAGATTTGCCAATGGTGCCCTTGAGCTGAAGACAAAGCTGGTTCTCCTGGCTCGAGTGATGTCGATTTTTAAACATTCCCCAAACGTCCAAAACCTCCCAGCCAGGTTTTCTGGATTCCTGGGGATCAATGATTCTGGAATCCAGTTGCCTCTCTGATCGACAAGGGAGTAAATGAATGCCATAGAGACCTGGCGGGGACGCCTGGAAAGGCCCGGGAGCTTTTCTAAATATCCTTAATTCAGCTCCGACCAGCTCCTCTTTGTCTGAAAGGGTTGAGACATCAAACAGATACTTTTGTCTTCGCAAAGGAGAGTGCAAGAGATCGTCTGCAAGATAAAAAGAAATAATTGCAGTCAGATTCACTTAGGGCGTACAGTGCTCAGGGTGGGGAGGGAAGAAGGGGAGGAGGGAGGGCTCACATTCTCACAAAGAGGCCAGATAGCTGGCCTTATTTCGTGTTTTTCTGTGCCCACTCCCCAACTCGCCCTGAGCCAAACTCAGAGTGACACCTCGGCAAATCAAAAAGAGGGGGAAACCAGGCGAGATAGCAATACTTGGCATTATTACAGTTGTTATAATAATAATAGTAATTCATATTATTTTTAATATTATTATTATTATTTTAGTTTCAACAGTATGTGTGAAGAAGAGCAATGTGGTATGGGACAACAGTAGCACCAGTCTACAATATAAAATGTAAGGATGACCTAACCCCAGAAAGCTGGTTATGTTGCGCACTGAGTAGGCGATAGATCAAACAATTAATAAAGCCCATTTAACAGAAAATGTTGATTTGAAGATAATTTATCTTGATTTGGTGTGTTGGTTATGTTGTGTCCATGGGTATATAATTTGTTACAGTATAAAGTAAAAAAAAGTCGTATCAGTTTTGCGAAGTAATTCTGGTTTTATTAACGAATTAAACATTTTAGTCACTTTTACAGAACGCGGTTGGGGGTGGTACATACATCTTATTATGCTTCTGTCATTAAACCGAATGTCATGTCTATATTGTTAACCCAGTAGGCCACTTTTATGTCGTTTCATACAATAGAATGGTGACCTGCTTATGTCCTACTAAACATTTACAGTACATCAAACCACTGTGATCGCGACTTGATGTTTACAATGTAAAAAAATATATGTCCTCATTCTAATATGGTTTAACAACACCAAAACAACAATGCTTTCACCAGGCCTTGGTATTTAGAATGCAAAAAAAAAGCTAAACGCAAATCTAGGCTAACTTCCAGTGTCACTGATTTCTTATACTTATGCATTTCAACATTTTATGGTTCGAAATATATGAATTGAAACAACTGCTTTCTAAAAATATTTCCACCATGTTGGAATAAGCGGCCTTCCGTTGTAGCCTGCAAACATTGCGGATGCTGCCAGAGCTTGCAGTCTAAAGGACACATACTGTACACACGGCTGAACAATACACAATTAATGCATTATTCTCCCTTTTGGAATTTAGCAACCAACATGCATCTTTTTGGTGCACACGAATATATGGACAGTCTGAAACCAAACGAGTGCACATGCACTCTGCAGTTACGTGCCTTTACTGGCGCAGTACTTAAATTCCCAATTCTCTGAGCCCTTGTAACTTTATAACAAGTGAATTCGAGACCTCGAAAATTGTGGGCGAAAGGCTAACAAGCTGGATGTCAGAATGGCTCAGATAAAAATGTCATACAATTGGCTCTGTAAATTAAGAACTGGAAAACACCCACAGATCAATCAGCCCTGTTAAAATCTAGCCAAATAAAGAAAGTACAACACTATTCATGTCTTCGTCTGATTACAACTTCCCAAGATTTTACAATTGTGTAATCATCAACAATAAGCCAAATGTCAGTCTTCTGGGTTAGTTTTGCATTCTTAACGTGCCGTCTGGCTCCTCGGATTTTAATACATAAGCGATTAAGAGATCACTCACAAAGATATTTGTATCTCATCGGCTGCATTTTCCCGTGCGTGAACCCTGCAGAGTTAAATAGTAAAAGTAGATTGAAACCTCATGTTTGTTTCAGCGCGTATGGTATGCATTAGCGTTTTTTATAAGACCTCAAACAAATCGAATACAAGGTCACCAAATAATTAACAGTTCTGAATTACCTCCTTCACCATTAAAATACTTCCCCACTAATATTTCATTCCCCCTGCCAACGACAACATTCCCAGTTCAATCATGCTCCGACTGATTATATGCAGTATAACGTATTGTGATATCGTGAACACGTTAAAAACGTTTGTTTCAGGAAAATATATTTGCATTAAAATTATAGTGATCAGAACAAAGAATAAATGTTTGTACTAGTTCTTAATAAACACTTTCCATATGGCCATCGATCGAATTGTGTATTGCTTTCCCATATCAATTGATTAACGTCCAATACTTGCAATATTACATTATGATGTTGATAAATGACAAATGCGTATTTGTGCAGACAGTGTGCGTGTGTGTGTGTGTGAAAGAGAGAGAGAGTGAGAGAGAGAGAGAGGGAGGGATAGAAACAGACTTCTCGTGGTGCGGCTACTGGGGCCAGCGAGCACCATCTGCGTTTTAATGAGTCACTTCAAGTGCCAAAAGTAATTTTCATACATTCAGTTTGTTCTTGTCTGATCTTGCGTCCATAACGATCCAAAATCTTGAGAATTCCGATCCATTTCGAGTCAACATTTTTCTGTTTCTAGATTAAACTATTATCATAATTAAATATCACTTGTGCAGATGACATTTTTAACGACATCTTGCTCGGCAGTTAGGCCTACATTATAAAGCAGACCTTTAGCAGACAATAGCTTCCAGTCTAATAATCATTTATTGTGGTTCAGAGAAACTAGTATGCCCTAATATCCATAACGATTTAACATATAGGACGCAATAACAAGTTAATAATAAGTTTTATTATAATAAATCAATGGTTCGGCGAGCGTAAAGTGAACACAGGACGAACACCTGCAAAGAGGTGGGTTTGTCCAAAAAAAAAAACAAGGAAGAAAAAAATATTTCCCACAAAAAGTGGCGTTCACACAAGGAGGTAAGCAGTAAACGCTAACCATTTCATGGGGACGGAAGTTCTCTTTAATTTTTTCCCCCTTGTCATTTTTGGTGATGTGCCATTGGCTGGATTAGTTCATTATGGGAGAATAGACAGTGTTTGATATGTTATGACATGAACGCTCAATTAGATCACCGAGTTCAAATACTCCAATCAGCGGTTTGATGCTAAGCAACCCTTAGAGGGTCCAGTGGAAGGTCAAAACCGGTGACACATCAAATCAAAATCACAGAGGAAAGTAAGGCTTTTTCATCAAATCAGTTTACAATCTTCCGCTTAAAGTGAACGCGTTTATTAACAGAGAGAAAAAAAAACACGTCTAGTGACGCTCACATAGGTTCCCTGCGCCCATTCCAAGCTTACACCAATTTGCTCGAGGCCCACTTCTCGTTTTTTCATTTTTGAATTTGCATATTTTATCACCACAGAGTGGTCGAAGTAGTAGCCTAATCCTAGATTTATTTATATTTGCATTAGGTCTATATTAATGTTATTGTTGGGACATTCAATTTTTGAACCTCAGGCCTGAAAATGATTAGCACGTATCAATAAGATATTCCGTGTGGTAGGCTGTATCATCTATACACACCGTATACCACATCTTTCTCCAACTTTAAAGCTATTTGATCACCTACTGTCCCATAGGTCATGCGGTACATGTCAAGCAGAGTACTTGTGCTAACAGGTTGGACTGGTTACTAGCGAGGATGATACGAATTATTTATTGCCTTCATTAGAAAACGTCTCAATTAGTACTTTATTGCAGTTCTACCGCTTAGAGCCAAACTAAGAGCATCGCCGTTAATGCATGGCATTGGGCAGCCTTTGTTTTCACCTAATCACGAAAGTCTAATCAGTAATGCAAAGGCATTCAAAAATGTCCACATATGTTTTAGGAGAAAAAGTAGTCTAATGTGTGGAAAGCCTATATGTGGACGGAATTTGTCTCCACGGAACCGCGAATGTCGTTTGGCCTTTCAATAGACTCAGTGGCTCAGAGTTACACAGTCCCAAAGTGTCTGATATACACCATCTATCATAAAACGATCATACGAAAAAAATACCAGTTTTATATGTTGAGACAATTCACGTCGTCGTGGCCATGGGGCCTTATTTGTGATAAAATGGAAATAATGTTGTTGTTAAACTTAATTACACAGCCGATAAAGATGTTTAAATTGATAGCGTAGGCAAACATGTGGTGCAGGTTGTTACTGTGCACGGTTGAAAATATTACGGAGTGACACAAACCTTTTCCTCTGTCCACAAAACTTGTTATGGTGTTTGCAGACTTAGACGACCGGAAAAAACTCGCATTTATGCCCAGTTTCTCGGCTGCAGAGTATGTCCTATATATGGAAAGCATGTAGTCGTGGGGCACGACTGCGTCTTTGAACTCGTCCCGGTGACGGCCGAGACCGGGAGAGGATGCAAAGATTTCTTTGAGAATTTTGTGCGACCTTGGTCCGTCATATGGGACCCTGGTCCCTCTGTTCCTTCTCGGGGCAGTTGAAGAGATGAGAGCAGCGGACTGGAAGCATGGTAAATTCCAAATGAAAACGAAGAGCGCGTAAAACGCCACTGCGCGAAAGGCATCCATGGTGGTACTGTCCAAAAAGTTTGGCGAGGCTCTCTCCACACTGCAGCCGGGTTCGAACAACTTTTCGCCGTAGACTGGCTGCGCGTACGAGCTGATCTGTCGCGCTTCACAAGATAGTGCGCTCGTATCCTCCACTAAAGCGCGCAAGTGCAGAGACCAAAGACTGTTCGCTGAAACACGCCCACTCGCAGACGCTCATGTAGACCCACTTACTGGCGAACTTCTCCCTGTTCTTTCTATCCTACCACTGGGACGAAAGAGAGACACCTCCGACGGGGTTGGGAGGGAGGAGTGGAGGGGCATGTCAGAGCGTTGTAAGCAACCTCACAGGATGCCAAGCTTACAAGTGGGCTAGCATGTTGACAGAGGTTAACAGGTCGACAAAAATATTCGCAGAACTATGGCAACAGTGAAAATTAACCGGATCGTCTAAAGCCTGGATTATGTTGACTGTGGCACTCGGAGCACCCGTGTTGACCAAGCACAGGACAACAAAACAAAACATCTAAACTTTTCTATTTTAAATTAAATTAAATTAAATTAAATATAGCATACAATTATATTATTAAATCCCAGATTATTTAGGCCTACTTTATTTGACCTGTTCAACAAAATGGTTTGAGTGGAGCCCAAAATAATTTAGAAAAGTGCACACAATTGCTTTCGGTTCTTAAATGGCTTATTCTTCAGTTCATACAAACGTACATCCTAGCAAACCAAATTGTGCTTTCTAGCGATGCAATGACACATAACTGGGTAACTGTTGTTGAAGCGATTAAAGTGACTTTCATAGTTTCTTGACATTTGCTGCCCCCTACCGGTTATTACACGAAACCAAGAACGGGGCCATTAGAAATCAGCTTGACAGTAAAAAATAAATCAATGCCACATGTAGACTGCTCCAACAGTCTGGATGTTTTCATTACTCTACCATGCTGTTCTTATTTTTGATGCATCACTTAAATATTTACTTTTATATGGATACAAACTGTCGACTCTTTACAAAAATATTAATCATGAATTATAAGCAGTAAGGAAAGCTTGAGGTAAGAATCAATTTATTAAGGGTAATCAAATCAATTGGCTACACCAGACAGAACTATTCCCTAAAAGCTGTTAATCATTGGCATTTTCAATACAAACAACTAGGCAACAACAGACAAACCAATGACAGCAAATTTGCACTAAAAGTTGTTGTGTTATCTTTGTTTAGTTTGTTTGTGTGTTCACCCATGCTCTACATTGTTAACCCATTTGTAACAAGCAGCCTTGCATAGTGATTTTGAAGACACGTATGCAGTTTGCAGGGAGAGTGTGGGTTACACGTAGCAAAAAAAAATTGACTGCTACCAAGAACCTGATAAATGCTAGGTAATATCTACATAATGGTTGTGGTATGTGTTTGTGAAATGTAACGTTGCAAGCCTAGGCCTCTAAACGCATTACACACACGCGCGCACACACGCGTAGACTAACTAGTAGGCTATAAACACAGGCACACACACGCGTAGACTAACTAGTAGGCTATAAACCGATTGTCTCTGATACTTCACCATTAGAGGGCAACAGACTGCAACTTTTGTCTGATACATGGTAAAATGTGATAATCGGTGCCAGTGCACGTGAGATCAACAACTAGACGATTATTTTACCAGATAGGCCTATGCTTTGCAATTATTATTCCCCTCAGCATTGGCGTGTAGCTTGTATCAAAAAGTATGCATGCGAAAGGTAGTCAATCATTTTTATGAAAAATGATGTACCCAAATAATTTATCCTGATGTAATCCATAATTGTTGATATTGTGTTTAGCCTATGCGTTTCATTAACATTAAGGTTGATATTGGGGAACGCAGTCAGTCAAGTTCCTTTACGGAACATGCTTCAGCACCATGGAGAGTCATCGCAGTGATTCATGCACTGTTCAAAGGGACTTGGTCGCATAGGCGCATTCGATATTGAAAACGTCACCATAACCGTGTGGATACCACCATGCGGTGGAGTTGTGACAGTCAGACTTGTCTTGGAATGGTCACCCGAGGGTTAAAAATCTGCTGTTACATAACATAACACACTTGGAACATCAGTCGCATTTTCTACGTTGCACTTGCACTGTCATTCGCTTGCTTCAGCATCCCCCCTTCTGCGCTCTCGCATCATCATACCTCTCGTCCCTAGCAAAAAACATTCTAGGAGGAATTAAGACGCAACAGCCTCGTGTACATCGCTTATCTTACATCCCTCGCTCTGTGTGTCATTTGAGGTAATCCACCTCAGACAAAAACAGGGATTGAGGCAGAGTCGTGCACTGTTGTTTAGAAGCGGACACGAGAGTGACACGCACCATAGCGTAGTGAAAATCTTCATCGACAGATAAGGCAAGTAAGATTGTTTTCTTTTTATTTTACTAAAGCGTTATTATCATTCACTTGCCCTAGATAGCTTCATGATCTGTGTGTAAATGAGCTGATACCACAACAAAAAATGCCATAACCTCAAGGCTATCTCTTTGTGCTTATTCAGTATAGTCTATCCAAGTACAAAGTTAATCAACAATACAATAACAACCTTTAGCAAAACGATGGAGAAATAGTTGACTGCTTTCTATTCCAGTGAATCGGTGTGATGCCAGTGTTGTTTTGACTCACTTAAGGTGGGGCTGGTTGAAGCCGAAACAGTTTGACATTTTAGCACCATCTGTCTCCATGTTAATCATACAATTCAGCACCATATTTGTAGTCTACAGAGTCCATCAACTGACGTTCTCTATGCTCACCATGTCACTGTCTGTCATTATACCATTTACACTTCAAGATATGTGAATTTCATTTCTCTTCCTTAAATGTCCCATGATGTACATAACCTGCTATAAAGGGATTGGTGGTTTTATGTCGTCAAAGCAAAATCGGACATGTGGCGCTTCCATTGTGCTTTGATATTGTTTCATTTCATTAAACTAAGGTGAATACATGGCTTTTGCAGGTGGATTACTTCCAGTAGCCACTTGCTAGATGAATTCATCTCATATCTAGTTTGATAATGAATCTACTTCTTTCCTCACACAACCAGGCATCTGGAGGTATTTTAAACTGTACAAAAATATGTGCAGATGTTAATAATTCATACAAATTTAATACATTAGTCACCAGATCTTTTACTGCTCAGCATAAAATTATAAGAACAAAATGATGAGTCATCAAATTAGGAAAATCCTCCAACAACAATACTTCCTACTATACAGAATTAACCGAAGTCTGCTTCAATTAAGACAATACCTACATCACTCCCTTTACATAATATATCAACCTCAGCACTGACAGACTGTTCAAACATCTTCTAGACTTGCAGCCATATCGGTGCAATACAGTAACAAATCATGTAATGACAGCATTATGCCATTCCTTTGCTGCCAAAGCCTTAGTGAAGCTGTGTCAACTAGCATGACAAACTTTGGTGATGGGACCTTTGAGAGTTCAGACCCCGCGTCCATTACAATGGACGTCACATTGCTTTTGTTGTTTTCTTTATTTTTGCAACACTAAACACCACTTCAACCCTCTTATCCATTTAACTGAATGTTGAACAACCAATCAAACAACAGTAGAGCTTTGCTTCTTGCCATAGGAACAAAATGCACCACACCAAAAAGAGACGTGTCAGGCCTTCACCTCACACGTTGAAGTCAGGGTCATTTTCTACAGTTTTATTTGCATTTATAGATATTTGTGCCAAGATTTCAGAGTTTTGATATGGAATTGAAAGGTGGAATGTATGAATTAAGGTATAATATCCCATGTTTCACTGTAAGTTTTTACTCAGGATTTTTTTAAATATTGTTGTCCACTACAATGGACAATGGGTCAGAAACCATGTTATAAAACTCAATTCTCCAGTATTGGCAAATAGCCTTTCTACTATGAAAACACTACCTCAGAATAAGGGAATGATTTGATAATCAGTCAAAAATATCTCATAATGCAGAATATACTACCCTTAAAGTCCTTGAAGTAATTGACAATGGAAATATCTCTGATATAGCGTTGAGCCGTTCTTGGAACGCTTCTCGGACGAGAAGTCAGGTTACAGCAGTTTCGGTACAGTGATAATTAAAGCCATGCAGATAAATAAAGTCATTGTAAAGAAAAATTGGAATAGCAGCACTACACTTGTAAGTTATAGATGTATAGATCAAAATGCGAAGGAAACCTATGAACCTAAAGATATTGTTTGCACAAACTGTAAGCACGCGGTGCCACGTGTGTTTACAATGGATTAGCTATTTAGCTATCCAATGTAAATAAATACTTTTGTGAAAGTATGGGGAGATATTTGTCTTAAATCCAAAATTAGACTTCAAAATTATATCCAAAATTTAGACTCCGTCTCCCAATGTAAAGCGGTCCAGTAAGAACTCTCAAGGTCTGTGTCCGCATACTCTATCTGCGTCGCTTTGATACATATTTTGATTTTTTGTTTCAATATTAACATCACATTTAATATTTAAATAATAATAAAAGGTGGCCCTAACCCTTACATACAGTATTCAGGGGCAGTGTGGTGACAGCACAGACAGATAATATTTTGCTCATAATTTCAGGGGAAGACAGGAATGAGGCCGAAATACCGTTAGTAGGTGACTAAGTTGAGATCGAAGCAGTAGAAAGTCAGGATGAGGAAGACAGGGTTCATGATAATGAGCGTGGCACATACACACTCTCTCTCTCTCACACACACATACATACACACACATACAAACACATACACACACACACATATATATACAAAAACACATCTACACTCACACTGTCTACTTTTTTTTAGGTAATCGTAAACAAACAGAAGTTCCATAACATTATATTTTAAAACAGTTTGAAAAAAAAAAAAACATAATTCAAACTGTTTTCAGTTCATATTCAATGTGTCAATGTGAGGAATATAAGATTATGACATGGTGTCATAATATGTTATTGTTGGTATTTTAACAACTTTTTGGACCCAGTGTCCATTGAGATGGACAAAAAATTTAACAACTAAGGAACTGTAATTTTTGCATTTTTGTGATAGATTCTCATTTCTGGTTGCATTAAGGATGGAAAGAGTCATTATTATATTTTTCACAAATTTAGAACATAATTCAGGTCTGAAGGGGTTAACCCAGAGCTTAATATGACATTCTACTCAGTAGCATACAACTTCAACTACTGGCAGTTAATCCATAGCAATATGTATACAGTATATGACTCCAGCAGAAGACCTAAATTGTCAGATAGTGTGTGACAATTATCCTCACTCCAGTGGGCTCAGGGTGAAATCAGTCAGTGCTGAAACAGTCAAAACTCTTTCTCTTTCTTGTGTGTGTCTCTCTCTATGACTTTCCTTCTCTCGCTCTCTATCTCTGCCTCTCTCTGAGATGTTTGTTTAGTAATTAGGAAAGGTGTGGGAACACCTTGTGAGGACGCCTTAACACCTGACTGGGCCGGTGCTGTTTCTCTGTCAGTATGGTGACTGAAAGGCTGGCAGTGATTGGCTATTCTAGGCTCCTGTGATGGCCGTGTATTAGTGAGTGCACTCACTGGAGCTGGCCGTCTGTGACAGCCGAGCAAAAAATGCAGTTCATTAGCTTTGCCTGATTGCATACCTCACACAGATTTCTGGCAGCCCTGTTTATGTTCTGTTTGTAACTGCTGCAGTTGTCATCACAACACCACAATAGACAGTGTCTTGAGGATACTGCATATTTTTGTTAGTCGTAATGCAGAATAAGGAAACTCGATCTACTAAGCTCTGCATTTAGTCTGCAAAAATAAAAACATAACCCATTATATTTCTGTCCGAATTAGGCCCATACTACCTGACATCAACGTTACAGCCTGGGCTGAAAAAATAACCTATTAAATTTCAGTTTTTTGGGGGGTTTGTTGTTCTGTCAAAGGCATAACATTCACAGTGCACTAAACATTATCCAACACTCTTCTACATATGCTACACTTGCCAGTGCCCATAGCTGCTAGACTCACTGCTTAACATGAATGTAAATTTGTATTGAAAAAAGAAAAAAAAAGCCCAAGTGGCTCTCTAGAGGGCAATCACTTGATTTGAAAATTACTTGCTTAATGCAATTGGTCAGATCACGGCCTGCTTTTGTGTTCAATTCTTTCTTTGTTGCTAAGTCCGTTGCTAGGAGGGCATGGATTTGTAGCACTGTTCTAGCGGTTTTTAATCTGATTCGGCTCAAAGAGAAGCTGGCATGCTGTTAAGAGGTGGAGGACTGGATGAGTGGTGGGTGGGTGGGTGTTGGAAGATGAAACAGAGCTCATCACAGAAATGTGTGTCTTTCACATGCCTGACATTGTGGTGAAGCTTAACTGCACACAACTGAGAGTCTATTTCCATTCCGAGACAAAATGGGAGACATAATGGCCAGCCCATTTTGACCTTAAGGACATGGATGTTGATATGTTCCTTTCTCATTATTTAGAATTCGTTGCCCTTCCATTTATATTATTATCGTAAATATCCCATTGGAATTCCAGAACTTTTTAGGGACTTGCCTGTTACAGTCCCATCAGTTGAGGGATAGACTTAAATTACATTGAAGCCAACTGCTTAATTTTTCATCATGCCTGCTCGGGCATCTGGAGCCTACATTTAAACACAGACCAGAGAGCAGAAGTCAGTGAAGTGTAAAACAGAACCCTTTGGGGTCAGTTACGTCATTGGTGATGACAAAGAGAAAATAAATAAAGCTATGTACCCTTACATAACCAACCCCCTTAACCACTCAAGCTGAGGAACCAAACGCATGACCTCGGTCTTCCGGAGATGGGAGACGAAATGATGATATCACACCCAGCGAAGCGTGGCCTGAACGTTGAATTATTGAGCAGATGAACAAAAATAATGCACACATGTAACCACCAAGGGGGAAAAAGGCTGTGAAAGAAGGATAGAAAGGGATTAACCCCTTGTGTGAGAAGGGTTGATTAAAGAACATCCATGCTTTTAAATTTGATGCTGTTTAAAGATGGACAAAGCAACAACCACATGAAAAATGTGTCAGAATTTCAACAACCACATGGAATATGTTTCAAATTCAGGAACAACACAGACATGACACTGTATGTAATAGCAGGTATCATTAATGTGCTATCCTTCCATCCAACCATCCTTTCTCCAACATTTAGTGTGTGAAAAGGAAGATTCATGGCCTACATAGCCACTAACATATTATTCATGTCATTCCTGTTTAGATATGGACTCTGAATGTTTTTGGTTTCATGCCCCATACAATAATTTGAGTTGAAATGATCAATTGCTCAGAGATGAGCATGAAATCTAGGCTATTGAATATCACGACGTGTTCTTGATTAGACTAAATTACAATGTTGTTTATGTCTGGCTTACGTCCAGTAATGTTAGGTCATGTAACTACAATGTCGACTGAGGCGAAAGCCTAAAGTAGCTGGCTTTCTTACTGTAGCTTATGTTCATACCTTGGAGCCCAAAACCGTGTACACGTAGGAGGGTGGTTTCAGCTAAAATAGCACAAAATCCCTGCCTGGCAAAAGCGGGTTTGCAGCGGCAGCCCCTCGCCGTGTCGTAAGTGAGTTGAAACAGTGATGCCCTTGTTTCTGACTGTGCCACGTGTAAAGATGCCGCATAGGTCTAACTTCAAGTTTTTCACCCCTGACAGGTCTCCAAGCAATATCTGGTTCTGACAGAATGGGACCCTTCCAGGACTACGAGGTGCCTGTTATTTTTACTACAGCGACGGAGAGGCTGCACAGCCTATCTGTCCACACGCCTGTTTAAATTAGTCAGTCTATTAACTCAAGTTCAGGGTGAATGGCTGTGTGCAGTTTCAGGAATCGGAGAATTCGCTTAGCCACCTGTCGATGGTAAAGCGTGAGACTGGAAATGCTGGGGGCACAGCAAAGTCGTTTATAGCCTATGCTGACTTCTTTTCATTTTTCTCTTGTAATAACCGTTAAGTTCTGAGTTACCTGTGTAACCGTGTTCCACAGGAAAAGAAGTCGCCAGAGAAACAGAGCCCCCGCAGCCGCATCCCCCGTCCAGTCCTCTCTCCGCCATCCGTACCCAAGGGAAAACGATCGCCTTTGCCTGAACATCCGTTTTCTGAGGAGGAAACCAAGGAGGGCGACATCAGCTCACAACTTTCAAAGAGAACAATCAGCCCGAATAGTTTCTCCTCCGGTAAGGCATAGCATAGGCTACTTGTTTACAGTGGACCTAAGAGGATATTCTGAATAGTACAATTTAGTAATATTTTAGCCTAATAAGATGTAGACTATTGTAATTTACACAATTAAAAAGAGGTAGTTGTAGACAAGTTAAACAATTGCATGATATCCTAAATGTATCAGAGATTTTCCTGAACTGGTCACAAATGTTGCAATATTTATTTAGAGCTGCTACTAGCTGCTACCTCCAGTGTTGGCAACTTTGGTAATTTCTTCATTTCTAACAGAGTATTTTCGCGTTGGGGTGTATGGGGCCCTCCACCACAAACTGAAGAAAGTAATTCTTTAACTGCATTCTGTGCAATTTAATCTTTGAGCCGCAAGAGCTTTCTCGGTTCTTGTCCCAATGAAATATACCTAATTAGATGTAGCCATTAATTTATAGCCTTGTGTGAGCAGATTAAAAACAGTAAGATTTGGCGTAGCATTTTCTGTATGAACGTGAGACTGATGCTGAATGCGTGACAGTCGCCAAATGCCAGTTGGCAACCCTGTACTTTAATTATTAACAGGTACAGGGTACAGGGTATTTAACCTTTGTAAAATAGTGGGGAATCATCACTTTTTCTTAAAACTTGTTATTAGGCCTGCTTGGGCAGTGTATAGGCCTAAGAACCACATAATGTTCGCAAGTATTCTCACCTCTGTAAAGATGGTTGTAGAGATTGTCTTTTGTTCAAAGCAAAGTTGTCAACATACTGTATGTAGTCTGGAGTTGTCCTCCCCCTTTGCCTTTCTTGTCGAAGTATGTATAGCAATATTCAGTCTGGATAAACAGATACTCAGATACTACTTTGAACTTTGATCACTTCCCGTCTGTGTGTGTCTCTTCTGCACACATACACACATACACATTCTCCGAGCAGATGACACTGGATGCCCAAGCAGTCAGTCCGCTTCGCCTGCTAAGACACCATCAGGCTCCGACAACAGTCCCTTATGCTCACCGTCCCTGTGTGAGCGCAAAGCCCAGACAAAGAGGGTGAGGGTGGAGGCCATGGCTGAATGGAGCACACCTCCAACCAGGCACAAGAGGGAGCAGCGTTCATCCAACCACCCTAGAGGTGAGAGTCCGATGGCTTCTCATCTGCAGTTCTGTAGTGCATTTTATCATGTATGTAGCATAGTTAATATAGAACCTGGCCAAGTTAACGTTATCCCAGATAAATTGGCACATGACACATTATGATCTCATAATACAAGACTGTCCTATCTGAATCTATCTTTAAAAGGCAGTCTTCTGAACATTCACAGTGGTTAACATAAAATTACTTCCTCTTTTTTTCCATTTTTTCAGCATTTCAGTTTGGATGCATTAAGTTAGTTGGTCCTAACAAAGTTTTCACCTAGCAGTTGTTAGATTATCAATAGATTATCAAAGTGCACTTTTGCACCCATGCAATCAGTTTACCAGGGTAATCAAAGTGTGGAATTTTCTGCATCTAAATGAAATCAACAATAGTTATTTATTTGTTTGATGTGCACCAGTGTGTGCAGACAACCACTCATGAAAAAGACTCTCACAGGTCAAAGTGCAGAGAAAGAGATAATGGTACACGTGTTGGGTAATGTGTTTTGGCTTGTGCTGGTTGCTGTATGTTATTGTAATCACTGCATATGCACTGTGTATCCCATCTTGTGTTTGGTTAGCTACAGCGTATAGAATAGGCTATCTTTCATTCACTTGCCACTTGCTTGTATTGTATGGAACTACAGACGTTTTGTTTGCAATAAATATTCTGTTCAGGTAGTGTCAATCTCAAGTCTGATGCCTAAGCATTGCTATAGTAGAAATCAAAGACTTAACCTACCATGTTTGTTTTTCTTGGTCTAGTTTTTCCATTCAACTCACTGGTGTGTGATTGATTGACAAGGGGAGGGACGTACATCAAGTGACAGGTGGTGTCTAATTGGTCTGACTGGCATGCTGTTGAGAGGAAAGCTCAGTCCAAACCACAATTTTCTAATTACCTCAATTAGTGGTAGTTAGTTTGATCTCCTTTTCCATTGGTGGAGGCCACAGAACTTCACTTGAACTCACAAGGTGTTGATTTACAAAACAGCATGTCACAGCAGTGTTTGTCTTTTGTTGTTCACCACAGAATTTGGATTTAAAAAGAGCACATCACTATGGTTTTGTCACATGAGAAATACCCTTTCTCAGGTTGGTATCATTGCAATATTTTAGATGAGGTGTTCGGTCCCTTCTCTTTACGTTATTTTATAAACCGACAAAGAACCACAAGTCCAGGGTTGTACCCAGCGTACCGGCATGTTTCAGCAAAGGCTTTGTTCAGTGAAACTGATCTAAGTCGTCTGGTGTTGTTGCAATAATGATGCAGTGTTGCGTCGTACTCTGTTGGATTTGGGGGATTTAGGTGTGTAATCCAGGAACAACCTTTTGTCTACTCGTTTTTTTCAGAGAACGATAGAATTTCCAAGCTGGCCCGTTTCATACCATGTGCCTCAGACCGTAGATGCCAGGGTTTAGCTTAAGGAACAAAAGGCTAAGGTCTGTAGCATAGTCTCATTAGCAAGGGTGTTGACTGAGGAGAAATTCTCAGTTGTTGTAGCCAACCTAAGGCTTTAGTGTCTGTCTTTGTGTGAGTGCACCAAGTCATGGAAAGTCTGTAACCCAATCTCTTCTCAGACCAGTCTCTTTGATCTGACGTTAGCTGCTGACTCTTGAGAGCATGCTCGGGGGGCAGAGCTAGGCTGCAAAGCACTTTTTCCCTTCTGTTGATATACTCATTGCAACAGGTTTGGTTAACCTTAGGTGTAGGGTGAATGCTACTGTCTGGTGTGCCATTGATTTTAATGTAGCAATTTAGTATTTGAATACAGATGTGACTCCTGAACTCCATGGCCGTGTTTATTTAACTTGCTTGTCTGCGTTTTGAGAAGTTTGATGGATGGATGTTTTGTTGGGTTTATTTAAAGGGATGTTTGGTGGTTAGTGATTTCTGGTGTAAACTGAAATGGATCACCCTGCTGAATATCCTGACATTTTTTGTGGAGTATTGTCTCACCTGGGCTCCTGCAATTACAGGTAGTGAGGCAGACTTCAGTTCCTCCAGTAGCAATGGAAGCATCAAGCCTAGAGAGTCTTTGTCTAGCACCGCAGGGAAAAAGCCATCCACACGCAGGTATGTTGCACTTAACTAACGTTAACAACCATTTACTGGAGACAATGTACTTTGAGGGTTTATAGTAGGTTTACCTGATATCCACAATATTGCAGTTTGTAAATCTGTTTTTAAATCAAGAACTTATACCTTGCCTTAACCTTCTCAATGTTTCTGTCTGGATGCTGATGGTATAAATAGACCTCTTTAGGACCATCTGCCAGCTACAGACAATCTTATTGATCGCTGATGTTTTCCTCTTGCCCTGTCCTCTAGTCGCGCCCCCCATATCAGAAGCCTGCCTGTGTTCAGGCCCCCTGGGAATCCTAACGCCTCCCGGGACTCAGATCTCTACGCTCCTTTCAAGACTCCTCCTAAAGCCCCCTCCTCCTCCACCAACAGCAGCAGCAACTCCAGTCCCACCACCAGGTATGTCAGCTGTGCAATAACAGCTGTGCAACACTCAACCCTGTGTGTGTGACCATGTTTGTGTGTCGTGTGTATGGGTCGGGCATTTGGCCGAGACGGATTTAATTTTTTTTTTTTTTATAATCCTTCAGCGTCTGATAAAATGAGGATTACTCTGGTTATGGTTGAGTGCAGGTTTTTTTTTTATTTTTTTTATCAGTTCTGCTGTTGCTATGGTAGTTTTTTGGTGGGGTCGGTTGGTTTTTCAAGGACCTGACTCATTAATATTTAATTCTGTTGAGTCGATATTTTGACTAGCCTCTTTCAATCTAAGATTTCAGTGGTGTACCAGGGTCACATTTCACTGACTGTCAGCTCTTGCTGCTGGTGCTCAAACCAACAATGCTTTAGAATAATGGAGTCTTGACCAAATATTTAACAATCTAAAGGCTAATATGCTATAAACACATTTGCCATAATTATAGTTTCTAAGGACTGATTAGTAAATAATTTTTTTTTTTTTGTCTTTTTTTTTTTTTTTTTTACTTATTCTCTGACGGATCTGTTCTGATGATTAGATGGCGCACCTTTCTTTGAAAAGCTAATTGAACACAAAATGCATATCTTCCTGTCTGTGTGTGTGTGTGTGTTTTATGTCCTCGTTCTTCTCTGCTGTCTGCCTCTCCTGCTCTATTTCTGGCAGGGATGCAGGAGCTTACATCAAAGCTGGAGCACCAGGTTGCTAGGATATTATACTAGCTCTGTTGCATGCGCACTTGCGCATAGCACTGCTCTGCATAGATGCATATTGCTACTCCTCCCTACCCCATCAAACAGCCTTTTTGTCCTCGGATGCCTCTAAAAGAGGTTTTCTCTTTGTCTTCAAAGTCACACAGCTACAGCTTTGTCCCATTTTTTTTCCAAAAAGAGGTGGTTATGTGCTTTAAACCTTCAAAAGGTATTTATTCAATCGGTTATGATTTTTGATGGTACTGACTGTGAGCGAATGCATCCCCCCCCCCCCCCCCCCCTTTTTTATTATTTTTTATTATTTTTTAAAAATCTGATCAATGCTAACGTTTTGGCCTGTAGCATCATTTTTTGCATTTTTGTTAAATGTTAGCCCTGCAATACCAAACGGCTATGACACAGAATGACCTCACTGGCTGTCCTCTCCTCTCTTTGAGATTGTGGTTTTGTGCTTGTAATGTGTGTTGAGGGTGGCAGAGGGTTCCAGCATCAAGCCTCCTTTTCTGCTTGGCCTACTTCCTTCCCTCCTCACAAGGGATGAGGGAGCAGAGCAGTGTGTGCATACTGACGCAGCATAGCACCAGCAACACCATGCTAATGCGGCTGGGTGTCTTTAGTCTGTCGGAGGCATGTCAGTGCTGCCCTGCTGGGGGTTTTGTGCTGGGGCAGGGCTAAGGCTTGGTGGGGATGGCATCCCAGCACCCAGCGAGAGGCTGGGAGTGGAAGCTGACATGTCATTTCCTTTCCGCCCACAGACGGGCACGCACCACGCGGTACCACTCGTGTGGGGACAACCATGGCATCAAGCCGCCAAACCCAGAGCAGTACCTGACCCCGCTACAGCAGAAAGAGGTGACCATCCGGCACCTGCGGAGCAAGCTCATGGAGTCTGAGAACACAGTCCATGAACGGTATGTGGTGTTAGGTTTTTTTTTTTTTTTTTTCAATCAATGAGAGGTCTGTAGTAACCCTAGGTGTTAATATTTGCATTGGGCTATCTTGTGAGGACCAGCAGTATCCTGGATAATGGGTTTTATCATTGTTGCTGTTGTGCTCACAAACTGTTTCCTAATTCCTAAGATTATAATTGGTATGAAGTTTTTTTTTTTTTGTTTAGCAAAAAGTTTACCGGCATTTAACATTTTTAGTTAGTTCTTTTGTCATTCCTGAAAATTGATTATTTGAAGAACATAACTTAGGGGGGTAATGGGATTTAGTGATTTAGGCATGTAGAGAACATTTCCAGGAACAAAATGGCTCCAACTTGTTCTACTTGTCAGGGAGTCTGAGATTGAGGAGCTGAAGGGCCAGCTGGGACGCATGCGGGAGGACTGGATTGAGGAGGAGTGCCATCGGGTGGAGGCGCAGCTGGCCCTGAAGGAGGCGCGCAAGGAGATCAAGCAGCTCCGGCAGGTGGTGGAGACCATGAAGAACAGCCTGATGGAGAAGGACAAGGGCATCCAGAAGTACTTCATCGACATCAACATCCAGAACCGCAAGCTGGAGTCCCTCCTGCACAGCATGGAGCTGGCCCAGAGTGGCTCCAACCTGCATGATGAGGCCACTCTGGACTACATCTGTGACTCTCCAGAGAAGTCTCCTGTGTATAAGCTGGAGGAGGAAGGTGAGGAGGAGGAAGTCAGAGGTGAGGTGGCCCAAGAGGAGATGGCAGACAGCGAACTGCTGGCCAACGACGAAATGGCCAGCCGGACTAACATCCTGGAGCAGGTTCTCATGTCCACGGCCATGGACTGCGGCCAGAACCCTGACGCCAACCATTTGCCTCAGCCAGGTTTCTCCACGCTGGGGCAGAGTGGTTTGGAGGAGCACACCATGGATCAGTCCTCCCATCCTGACCCTCTGCCACCAGTGCAGCTACTTCAGCTACCACCACCTCAACGAGCCCCACAGCCAACCATCATACTAGGCACACCTGAGCACAAAGAGGTTCAAACTGAGGACCTGTCCTACGCCCCCGACCTGCAGGCTCTTCTCCTGCAGCTGCTGAGGTTTCAGGGAGGTGGATCCTCCGACTCTGCACTCCTCTCGACCAGCGGCACCCTAGAACTCCCAACCTTTCCGGAGTCTGACCCCTCCAAGACCACTGACGTGACCTCTACTGTTCCTACCACTGCTGCTCCCTCCGCGACCCTCGAGAGCTCCAGCGATTCTGGCTTGGGCTGTTCCGAGCCCGAACCAGTGTCACTGAGCCCCCGCTTCATGGAGGAGCTGGATTTTGGGGTGCAGAAGGGGGGCGACGCTTGCAGGGATCCGTCCTTGACTGTTGTACAGAAGCGGTACTGGAGCAACAGCTTCCTTGTTGATCTGGTTGCCGTGGCAGCCCCGGTTCTCCCTACTGTGGCCTGGCTCTACTCCCGGCACGGGATTGGCGGGGGTGCACCGGTGTATAACATCGCAGCACTGATCCGTGGCTGTTGCATCATGGGATTGCACACTCTTCGCCATGTCACTCACGGCCCCAATGTCTGATTGGTCCTCATCCTGCCCCGCATGCACAATCTGACCCAACAAGAGCACTTAACCATTCACTACAAAAGCGTAGAATATTTGTTATCGTGTTTTCCTTGTTTTGTACAATTGTATATAAAATCACATAGAATATTTTGCTGCCACTGTTTTTTTTTTTTTTGTTTTTTTCTTTGCACTCTTGTAAAGTTGATATAGGTGTAGGCAAAATGTGTTATATAAGAGGTATTTATGTTTTTTGTTTTTCTTATGATAAACTTTTTTTTATTATTTATGTTGAGCAATTAATTGATCATCTGTTTATGTGTGTTGTACTTGTGTGCCGTTCTTGAGCTAGTTGATTTGTGTCCTGCTGAGGAAGAACTGAGTGACTGGACACAGTAGTGTCATTGACTTGTCACGTGTAAAAGTTTGCACTCTAGCGAAACGAAAGACTGTTGTTGATGTTTTGCTTCGGTTAAAGAAGTGTTCCGAAAAACTGTATACTCCTGCCAAAGCTTCTTGTCCCTCACAGTTTGTGCTTGGTGACATGTATTTTTCTCCTCGAGGTTAGAGCTTTTTACATGTTCCTATTGTTGTACCAATCTGTTCATAATGACAGTCAATGCTACAGTACAACTTAAACACTTGTAACGTGCCTGAGCAATGTGCAATATTTGTTTATATCAGATGCCCTAATATATTTATTATTAAAGCATGATACCCCAAGATGTGTAGACTTCCTTTTATCAGGAGAAGTGTGAGTGGATGTTCCTGCTTCTGCAAATGAATATCCCTAGTGTATTAGCAGGTGGAGGACCAATGCCTTCTTTCATTAATGCCACACAGGGTCTTATTTGTAATCTGTTAAATGCAGAAAATGCCATCGGCCTTTGGCCATTGGGAGAGGTCTTGATTTAAAGTACTTTTTAATTCCAGCTTACCACTGATTAATTTGGTAAATCTGTTCAGAAGAAGACGGCTTGCTTAAGTAACCGTGGAGTACATCTTGCTGTTGGCTGGGTGACTGATCTAAAGTTCATTGCAGAGAGGGTTGAGGGGACCAATTTGGAAGACAACCTTTTTGAATTCCACAGTACACTAGTGGATGAATAATGGCTATTCCTTTTGCCCCCCCCGCCCCCCCACACACACACACCTAAAAAGTAATTTATTCTGAGTGCATGTTATGCAAAACTCTTTAAACTTTAAAAATGGTGTCTAGAAAATTCCCCCAGGGAGACAGAGTACAGTGCATTAGTGGTTTCTTAATGGTAGACTGATGCAGGTACTGAGAGGGAGAAGACGACTCCATTGTATTTTTTTTTTTTGGTCTCATGCCGCATTTCATAAGAGTGGTAGGTGCTCTTGTTTGGAAGCTGAGTCTAAGTTTTTTTTTTTTGTTTTTTTTTCTTCAGTGCGTTTAAAAAAACACAACATGAAGTAACATGCACTGATGTCACCTTCGCCCCTGAGTCTCCCATGACGGCGAGAGAGGTATGATCCATGGTGCCAGATGGGGAGACTTGCAGTTGCATAACCTGAGCCTCCATTTCACGCACACACAGAGAAACCACAATGTGCCAAAGCAATTATCACTGCCCGGCTCTAATCTGAGCACAACAAGTTCCATCTCGGTTCAGGAAATCCGGCCCGACTGTGTCAGTCAGAGACGTCATCCTCTTTCCGAGGCTTCTGGGAAAATAAAGTCAGGAGTAGGGATGGGAGTGATGTCACTGCAGGGGTGTGAGTGAGTGAACGCAAGCTACAGGAGCTGCATCCCACCATCATCACCACAGTCCTTTAGACTCAGTCAAGGACACAGCCAGACTGTTCTAGAATTCTCCATGATCTGCACAATGGATTAAAATGTGAAAAAGAAAAAAAAAATGCAACAAACAAAACAACACACCCCAGATTGACCCTAGCTTCCTAAGCTATCACCCTAGCTTATGTGGACAGTAGATTTGACATCCGCTGGGTGCCTGGCAAATCCATTTCAATAACCCAGAGAGGCCATGTTATTAGAAACTATAGCCAATGTAGCACAGTGCTGTACCAATGAGAGTGGCATGTTTCCCAGAATAGCTGACAAGGCACAGAGGACGAAGGAGGCAGTGAGAGAGAAAAGTGGGTCAGCCTCCAGCCCTCTGGTGTCTGCTTTGGCACTTTTTTTTTATCTTGTTTTATTTTATATGTTTCAGGCAGATGGGGATAAACATCATAACGTCATCCTTGTAATGCAGAAATGGACTAGACCGAGCCCGAGCTGTCTGCCTAAGTTAATCAGTACAGTGCTACTTATCTAGAGAATAAAAATCCATTCATTACCTGCCTCCGCAGTAAAAGAGCAGCTCGCACTGGGGCAGTGGATCAGAGCAGGGTAAAAGCACACAAAAAAAATCATTTCACTTCTATTCACTTTTAAACAGGTGAAAGAGATAAATTCTTTATTTAAGAGCAAATCGGATATATTGATATGGGTTATGATGTATGAGAGAAAGAAGACAAATGAGAGAAATAAGAGATGTGAAAAAGTTAAAACATCCGGTGGAAGAACAGCACTTTTATATTTGGGCGTAACCTACAAAATGAATAATTTAGTCACATACCCAAACTCAAGGTTGTTTTAATAATACATGGCACAGTCTCTGACACTCTCTCTCTCTCACACACACCACACACCCACACACACACACAACACACAAATTCTTCCACAGCTTGTGCCATCAAATGGGACACACATTACTCAAACACAAAGAATGGAGCTCCACACATTTATTACCAATGAAGGAATGTGCAAAATAAAAAACAAAAACATTTCTTTTCTTGACATGAGAAATGATCATGCAACTTCCACTATCTTGCTACAGTTTCTTTTTTTACAAATTGGCCTTTTATGAGTTTGCAGAAGAACAAAGAAGAAAATGATCCAAAAAGGCATTTCACCGGCTTATCATCTGAAAGCACCCTGAATCTCATTGCATGCACAGGGAAATGAATCGCTGGCCAAAAAACACCATATAGCGTTCTGGGATGCATTCCCAAAACCATAGTTGCTAACCACTTCACAATTCCGTTGGCTGGTAATGGGAGACTTCATTTCAGCCAACAAAGTTGCTAATTGTTGAACAACAATAATTTGAGGAAGCGCATCTCTGATCAAGCAAAGCCCATTACTTGAGATCCACCTGCAGCATCTTGATCAGAACCATCCCTTTGCAAAGAAAATGAAGTTGGAAACGAAACGCCCTGAATTACAGTGAATAAAACCATACATCCATCCACACACACACACACACACACACCTCATTCATTTTTCACTGACTTATTTCAACTGGTTATGGCCTTTCCTTTGTTTCTACATACCCCAATCTGCAGGGCGACACAAGGAGGTGGGCGGATGGATTTGGATGAGAAAACAAACACTCTTATACCCGTAGCCGTAATGTGTTACCCAGAGATGGGTTTGACTCAATCAGAAAGGGGCCAAAGTCACACCAGACAACACATTCAATAACAGCAAAACCAAAAAAAAAAAAACAAAAAAAACTCCCATGTTGCCATGGCAATGTAGCAGCGCTGCCTTCTACCCACTCAGCCGTCTCAGTCTGAGATGTGTTCCCACATCTACATCTACTGGTCATTCCAAACACAGTCCACACACACACAAACATTAAATAGCATTTAAAAAAATGTATTGCTGAGAGAAGCCTAACAAAGTGGCCATTTCTTCTCCGTATATTCAATGAAGAGGAAACATCTCTTCCATGGAGATTCAGTGTTCAGTATGGTTGAGGGATGAGTATCGGATGACCTTTACATTAGTGTACAGAGAGAAGGGAACACATTTCAGTGGCACTCTTGCAGCAACACTACACACCAACTGATAGTGTATTAACTAGCAAGCACCAGATCCATTCAAATCCACGTCTCCATTCGTGCATTCAGTACAATCCACTCAGCCCTTTAGCTGCTTTACCTAAGTGTCTTATGCACAGTAGGGCTCTCCAGACAAGTCTGCACTAAACCACACTTAGCAAAGAAACGTATGGGAGGAAAAAAAAAATGAAAGAAGTCTAAGTATCTGTCCGTTCAACATTGTCCCAGTCAAAATCCTTCAAGTTCTCATAAATAAGGAAATGGGGCACTACCATCATCTCCCCATGGTGCAGTCTGGGGTGGGTATGCACGCACGCACGCGCACACACTCTTTATTCCTTGTGGGGAAAGAAACACTCATCTGTTAATGTAGATTCTAGATTAAAAGACCTACCCCAGACCTAAAGAGAGACTTTCAGTGTTTGCACAATGACATTGAGAAGTTATGGGGGGATGAGTTAAAACAAATACTAATGATGGACCAAGTAAAAACAGACAAACATATTGAGGGTGCACTTTACTTTGTAGGTCAGGTGACGGCAACTAACCAAACAGACTATTGAGAAATGTATGTCTTCTTTTTGTTTGTTTGTTTGTCCGTGAGTGTCCAGCGCTCAAGACGAACAGAGAAAAGGTTAGGAAAGCTTGACGGCGATCTTCTGTTCCTTCTTCATCATCCTCTGCGCCTCCTTCTCCATCTTCTTCCTCTGCTGTTCAATAGCACGCTTTTCTCTCTCGGCCAACTTCTGCTGTCTGCAGAACAGATAGTGTGGGAGAGCGAGAGAGAGAGAGAGAGACAAAAGAGAGAGAACCAGTTAGAAAGCGCAAAAGAGCGAGAGACAGGGGAAAATGTGCACGAGAGACACAGAAACTTCAAAGCACTGCACCTCCAAGCACCCTACTGTCAAGTGGGGGATTTGTGCTTCAAAGGCAGAGGGAGAATCGAGGGCAAAGCTGCTGTGCCAATGCTGAACACTGCTGCAGACAATCCCCCCAAGAATTACAGACGAGTCATTAAAAGATCACTCTCCAACAAAAGCAAAAATGCGTCCTGACCCAGTGCTTCCCATCTGACTGCCTGTTGTTTTGACAGTGATCTTTGTGCAATTTGGTATAAGATCTCATAACTGACGCATTGCCGTGACATTCGTTCCTTTCGGAAAGTGAGTCATGTCAAGGGCACTCTATATTTAAGTATGACGTATCCTATGCCGCCACCCGGTGGACACAAATGGGACTTCTGCTGTTCAAACTAAGCCGATAAGAATGATATGTTTTTGACAACATCTGACATCTGTTACAAGCTGTTTTATACACATAACACCCTGTTGTGAAGGCTATGACGCAGAAATTATCATTACTATGGAAAACTACAATCAATCTATTCCATTTAATTTGTACAGTGCATTACACAAAAGTCATGGCCGTAGCACTTCACAGCAGATAGTACTAATGAGCAACAGGGGCAAAGAAAAACTCTCTATTCTTTTTTCATCTTGTTCATCATGGTTTAGGAAGAAACCTTGAGCAGGTCCATGGCTCAAGGGGCTAGCCCAACTGCCTAGGGTCATGTAATTATTCACTGATTGGTCAAAAGTCAAGGTCATGGTGAAATCCCAGTTGAGCATTCTGCTGTGCACGCCACACATACAGGAAAGTAAACATTCTCTTACTATTTTTTTTTAACCTGCATCCTTTATTCTCACACTCCTAAAGAATAACAGTTATCATGTTGACTAAAAATGAATCATCTGTTTTATTATTATTGAATCTAGTTATTTAGGATAAGACTTCACAAAGGGCCTAATGACAGCCCAATTGCCCTCTGTAAGCAGCGGAGCTATATTCTAAATAAAATCTAATTCTAAATAATATTACTACTGTAAGATGACAAATGTATTTGCCGCCTGGGCCTCATTGTTTTAATCCAGTATGGTGTGAAACAGCGCTCCGTATGTGCAAATCCAATATTTAGCATAGCATAGTATAGGCTAGCATAACATGTCATAGGAATGAGACTGGACTTGGCGGCAGTTCTGTTTAGTGAGGACTTGATGGTGGCACCTCTGAAAGATGAAGGAAAATAAGAAAATGAACAGGATGGGTGGGGTAGGATGGACTGAGCATTAAAGATCTCCACTCCCTTTCTCCATCACTCTCATTCAAAGAAAATTATAGAACCAAATAGAAACACATGAAAAGGACGACAAACAAATGGAAAAAAGGACAGAGGAAAAAGGCCAGTGGAAACCCACCCCAACTCCTCATCCCTACCTGAGCACCTCCTCAGCCTCCCAGGCAGCATCAGACTCGTCCTCCCAGGCACTTGGGTCCTCCTGCCAGGCATCCATGTCTCCCAGCTCCGACTGCACAGAGAGACACCAACAGACTTTACATCCCATTGCTTAGAAGCCAAAGGACAATATAAGAAAGCATAGGCCTTGGACTTTTTCTGTGCATTTCTTCCTGCATCGGCTCAACTGCTGGAAAGACAACCCACTTTTTTTTTTTTTTTGAGGCTTTAGTCAAGTCACATTGTCAACCACTAACCGATGGTGGAATAAAGGCCACGTCCTGGGTGGCAGCCAGCCTGCTGGAGAAGCCTGTGGAGTTGTCTGGGGCAGAGTAGCTCAGTGCCTCTCTCTTCTTCAACACTATCTGGAAGCAGAAAACACACACAAAAATGTTATTTTGATATATTATCATGGACCACATGGATTGACCATAGATGATCAAGACCAACAACATTCTGTTTTTCACAACAACATTGCTCTAAATAAGAAAGTGTCATGGCTTTAAGTGACAGAAGGTTTTGAAACTATTCACTAAGATATATACACAGCAACCAATGCAGAAACAATTGATTTCCTCAACCGTACTTTCTGAGTTTTCCTGATGGTTGGAGCCATGTCTTTGAAGTAGTCTGGCTCCTCTTCTTCCGGGTCATTCTGCTGGGGTGGTACAACCACCCCATTCCCTCCCTCAATTTTAATGCTGGTTGGCGCCTCCTCGTCCCATGAACTCCACTCTTCAATTTCTGGCTGCTGGACAAGTGTTGAAATTAATAAATCCAGGAATATCAACACAATGAGCCATGCATTTTAGGAATCAAAAATGACATACCATGTTTTGTTTTAGTGAGTTTTAAATGGGCTTGTGTGTGGGTGGTGTGTAAATTAAGTTAATATGATCTCTCCTTGAAGAGTAGAGTCTATGTAAAATAGTGAGGTGCATAAATAACTGACCTGTTTGGGCACGGATGAAAAATCAACAGTGGTTGGAAGGGTTATCTGGTCACCGCTTAGCTTGCGCAACCTGCCAGTCCTGACATGTCACAAGCATACAAACAAAACGCACAAAATGGAAATCCTCTCAGCAAGGAGTGTTGTAAAAAAAAAACACATGACAGATCCCCGTTCAATTTATTTGATCCATTTCATGCATTTTATATATCTACAACAGTGTGCTTGTCTGAGGAATTAAAAAATGCCAACTTAAAAGTTGATGACCAACAGAGAAACATACACACAGTACTATGTGTAAGAACTTTTGGTGGTATCTCGTCAACCAACACCATACTTGCCTACAAACTGCTACCTTTTCTTCAGGCTATTAAAGCACTGAGATAGATACACACTTGTGTGAACACAACACGTTTGTCGTTAATTCTTACCTGCATATTAGTCTTTTGAAGAAGGAGAGTACAGTAGCCAGGCATGTGCATATCTTAAAAAGGCGGAATTGGGTGATGGCCATGTTTGACAATATCTGCATATGAAAAACAACATGAGGGCACTTTCTTCATGGTCAACTGTGGTATCACCTTAAGCCAAAACATGCTAACAATAAAACAAACAGCTGAAATCGCATTTACACACAGGAAGATAGCACGACACAATGTACCGTACATATTTTAAGTCACATTCTTATAGAAAGAGAAAGCCAGATTTCTTTTCCTTCAGGTCAGAGTCAGACCTTATGTGTATTTCACAAATGTCAAGCGCTATGTTTCCCAACCATATGTAGTGTTTACGTGATGTAATGTCAGTGCGATTATGTGTTAGATAACGATGACGGACTACGACAAATGTTTGCTACACGATAAAGATAACAGTCGGTAACATTTTATTGAGCCAACATGAATACTTACCAGGCAGATCGATACTGAATTGGAACCACTGAATTCATTAGCCAAGCAATCACAGAGCAGCCTCGCTTAGCTTGCTAACAGCAATCCCAAACGTTGCACGCCTTTGGGATACGGCTGGTTGCTAATCAAGCGTTTTCTGCACTTTCCCTGCAGTCAAAAAAGCCGACCAAGACGAAGTCTTGCATATCGACTGTCAGCACAGAACAATATGCATCACAAACCATACAGCTAATTTGTCCCTGATTTCATGTCAATCCCGGAGAATCGCTGTCCCCTAACTCATTGCACCTTAGATGCCATTTTTACACCAACAAGGAAGTGCTATTGAATTACAAGGACCCAACTAATGGATGACCAATCCATGCCTGCGTATTTTTCAACGTTCTTTATATAGTTTAAAATTATATATATTCCCCTGGTGTTCACTGTGCGTTTTAATTATTTTTGTAGCAAGATCATACAAATTTATGCTTTATTTTTGTTCAAAACAATTACACGGAATTTACCATAATTATAGCCAGAGCCTTGTTTCGTTTTAAGGAATCGCTATCATTTGCCATAAACCAAAATTATAACAGAACCGGCAACATGATACGACAAATCACGTTTTCAAAGGATCTATGAGCGTGGGGATATCAAGGTAAACCTAAGAATTAACCCTTTGCTTTAAAATAGTTGCTGACTTTCATAATTATCCCAGCAGAGCCCATGTACACACGGAAAAGACTTCCTTTTAATTCAATTGGTCCCCTGTCAGAGGGGGAAACGTATGAAACGATTTTGCGGGGCGGTGACTTACTAGGAAATGTTTCGACCAGGTAACTAGTAGAATTTGAGGCATTGCCTACAATGACTTGATAGAAACAGGAATGAGTTGTATTATTCCAAGTTTTAAACGTAAACAGAACATTTCACTTCACCATCTCGCTGTCTAGAGTTTCGGTATCGGAAACGTTATCGCCATTCCATTTAAGAGAGGGGTGTGACTTGTTTTCGCGAAGGGTAGGAGTCGACTCAGACGTTTAGAAGATCGAAAACACAAGGATGCAATTCTGAAGCCAAAATAATGTGTCCTACAGCTTCCAAGTAGGTGGACCAATACATTCTAAAGAGACGGTTTTTTTAACGGAATTTTAATCATTCACCCTGGAAGCTGGTGTGATATTCAACGTGTCGATATCAAGTAAGTAATTAGCTGCATACTGCGTTAACGTTAGCTAAATATTTATCTCGTTCATGCAGTTCTCTTATTGCTCTATAAAAACAACTGTATCCAAGTGCGCTTAATTCAATTGGACCTTTACTTAGCACAACAATTAGTTTGATTGGTTATTCTAAATGGTAAACATCGAGTAGCCATGGAAAGGAATTAAGCTTGTGAGTTATAAACAGCTTGGAAGAAAAATATTTGTTTCACCAGCCTTGAGCCTAGAGCTTTGTGAGCTCCATACGGATGTCTCCCTATTTTAGCGATTAGCCTGCGAAGCATGGACGATAGGTCCAATGCTGTCCTCCCTTGACATTGCTGTGTCAGTGTCGAGCAAGAGCGACACAAACTGCTGCACTGTAGCAGTCTGTGCGTGTTCAATTTTCCACATTAACTGTGATCATTGAGATAGATAACAAGATTTCATTCAACTGTATACAGTAAATCACATTGACACATTGTCGTCTTGATCAGAATTTTCTAAACAGGAGAAGTATCTGCTGCATTTGAGCACCACTGCAGTAGAAATGACTGATGTACCGTAGTTGTGTCCAAATGAGCATGTTTTGCTTTGCACCTTGCACAGTCCTGCAAAGTCAAACTCACAGTTCATGTTTCTGTCACCTGACTGTCCCTCCCCTGCCATGCTCCCTTGGACTAGAATGAACCCCAAGAAGCAATGAAGAGCCCGGTGCACAGGTGCAGGGACGTCGAGCGGCAGGCGACCACCCTGCAGCTGGATCCGTGCGTCCCGCCACCGCGCCATAGCGACCGCGGTGAAACCGGTGCCATGTGGTTCGTGCGCGACGCGTGCGGCATTGTGTGCGCCATCATCACCTGGTTCCTGGTGTTCTACGCGGAGTTCGTGGTGCTTTTCGTTATGCTGCTACCCTCCAGAAATTTGACTTATAGCATCATCAATGGGGTGGTCTTCAACGGATTAGGGTTTCTTGCCCTGGCATCACATTTCAGGGCAATGTGCACAGACCCGGTGAGCCTCCAATTCAGAGCATTGGAAATCCCTGTTACTTCACCAGCAAATGTGTAAACACAAAGCAAGGTGGCATTGCACATTGCCATACCATGTCATAATCACAATAGATACGGTAGACAGATTTTGTCACATTGCAAACAAAACCAATGCTAAGCCATCACAGTGATACATTTACCAAAATCTGTGCAATGAAGACAGCCATCCTCTATGTGGTGATACTTTTCGGGCCTGTCTGGTCAGATGTAACTCAGCATATCTTTGAACACTTCCCAGGGAGCGGTTCCAAAAGGAAACGCCACCAAGGAGTTCATAGAGAGCCTCCAGCTCAAGCCTGGTCAGGTGGTTTACAAGTGTCCCAAGTGTTGCAGCATCAAGCCGGACCGGGCACACCATTGCAGGTAGGCTACAAACTGCCTAAGGGCAAACAGACCAGTTATTATTGAGATCGCTCTGTCTAGGTTGGGGGAGGGGTGGGGGTTGCTAGTCTTGTCTCCCTGAATTTGGAGCAGAGAAAGGTCAAAAGCAGTGGAATGAAGTTGGACAAAGTCATAAGGATAAAGGCAGCAGTAGAGAAAAACACGCGCGCGCACACACACACACACACGTTGTGGATAGTGGTAAAACAACTAGTTTCAGTTCAGTTTTTGCTTGGGCTTTCTTATCTGATTGATCTGTGCAGCTTCTGGTCAAAAAGTTTCTGGGAACACACTCAGAAAGACACTGGAGGCCAATGCAGGACTGTTTTGTAGAATGAGGAGCTACAGTAAAATGTCCTGATCATCACTTTTCCTCTTTTGCTTACTCTCTTATCTATTTCAAAATTCCAGTGTCTGCAAAAGGTGCATTCGAAAAATGGACCATCATTGTCCGTGGGTCAACAACTGTGTCGGAGAAAGCAACCAAAAGTACTTTGTGCTTTTCACAGTATGTACTTCATGCTACTCAAACCACTGTTGTCCGATTTTCTGTATGCCTGCATGAGGGTACCGGTATATAACATTATTATTATTATAGAGCAGTGATACATTCTCTTCAATTAACAAACCCTAATGTGTTTCTGTTTCTAGATGTACATTGCACTAATCTCTCTCCACGCCTTGGTGATGGTAGTCTTCCATTTCCTATATTGTTTTGAGGATGATTGGACAAGTAAGTGATCGCTCAGAGCCTTGTGCTTTTGTATTGCTAGCCAACTCTGAGCCATGTAGAAGAGCTTGCGCGAGATCTCACATGACAGCAGTCGGGAGCATATTTCCTTCCCTGGAGTCTTTTTCTGAGAACGTGTTATAGTGGAGACCACTGAAGGTCAGACTAACCTGGGAGCCTTGTGCAGAAACAAAAGGGTGGTGGGGTGGTCGTGAGGCTTGGGGGGTGGGGGTTCAGAAAATAGCCTCAAGAATGTTCTAGGGTCACTAGTGTAACAAAAGCGAATCAGGGTGAAGCACGGAATTTACACATCCTCCCATTTTTAGGGCAACTGGAGAATGTTGCTTTGTAACAAGCGTGACTGTGACTCATGAAGTTTGTGGCTTAAAAGTGAGTGTGGAGTCAGGTGAGATGGGGACTAATTTGCCGTGACCAAGAAGAAGCACATGCTGAACTAGCTGCAGCCTTGCTGTGCAGTTTGTTGTTCACTTTAGCAATTAGAGAAGATAAACGTCAAACAGGATGAGTTTGCCATCATGCGTCCTGTGGATTTGAACCGCAAACGTTCTCCCTGGAGCTCCCTCTTTTCATGTTTGATATTGGACACTTTAAACTAATATAATCATTAATATAATATTGTGGGGCTGACTGAATGAGAGAGAGGGAGAGAGAACTTTGTAATGTAGCTAGCTGCCTCCCTATTGATCCTATGTAGATCCCTGCTCTGACTTTAAGGAGAAGTCTGGTGTGAATCAATCCATAGCTCTGTTGTTCAGTATCACTGAATGCTGTCTGTAGGAAAACTACGATGCAACAGAGCACATGACTAGCTGGTAACCAATGTTGTTAAAGTTGAAGTAAGTAGTGATGCACACTGATCTTCTCCTTTAAGATAATGAGTCACATTGTTTCCAAATCCTTCCTGTTCATTTCTCAAGCATTTCTGAAGCTTGTAGTCGTAGGTAGTGAACTGTGTAAAATTTGCCCTTTTTGTGGTGTTTTCCCTCATGTAAAAGTGTACTTTTGTGTGTGTGTGTGTTTGTTTCCTCCAATCCTACTACCCATCCACCCTGCCCCCTCCTCCCACCCCCAACCCCAACCCAATAGAGTGCAGCTCCTTCTCCCCACCAGCGACTGTCATCCTCCTCATTCTCCTCTGTTTTGAGGGCCTCCTGTTCCTCATCTTCACCTCTGTGATGTTTGGCACCCAGGTTCATTCCATCTGCACAGATGAGACGGTAGGTGACACCCATCTCCTTGATCCCACCTCACCCACTTCCTAAAGTCTGAGATTCTGTGGGGTGGGGGGGTGGGGAGGGGGGTAGTATCTGGCTAAAGTCCAACAAACCACAAGCTCCAACCTAGAATTCTCTCTCTGGGTAGAATTATATTTTTTAATAGCAGAAGTCCATTACAGTTTTAACTACGATATTGTCTACAAGAAATGCCATTTTGTTTAAAAACAATATTACTCTTAGGCAATGTCTCTCTTCAGTGTACTATACCAAATCCTCTTACGTGCTGTAATATCTCTTCAAGGAATCTTTTACAAAAGGTTGTAAAACCTGATCCTTTGGAGCTTTTCCAGTTTTGTTTGAGTGGTTGCAGCCAGATACCAGCCCTCTATCAGACACACACTGTTCATGGCTGGAGTGTTAGTGGCTCTGATGGTTGATATATCCAGGCGTTCCACATTGCATTGCAGGGAAATGTAGTTTAGAGCGTTACCACATGAGGGTGCCAGTGATGTTGCCAAATACAGTGAAGGATCTGTATATATGAGTAAAATGGGCCACCCTTGCTCTGGAAGGTAAAACAGTGCCATTGAAGTATATGATCAAGACCATCATGTCATGTAGACTGTTATATGATGTCATGTAAAGTGATTATATGATGTCATGTAAAGTGATGTCACTCACAGCAATTCTGTAGTCAGATCGCACACAGTTTCACTCCAATTTGTGCTTAGGAATTGGTGTCACAAGATTGGTCTCCCTCCTACAGGGTCTGATGATGCAATTAAGAGGCTAGATCTTGTGTGCCTTCCCTTTAGACACTGTCCTTGCACCCTTCTCTGTGTTGGGAAAGGGTTGTCATATGACCCTCACTCTGACCTAGACATCGGTCTAAAAGGGGGCATCATGTTGCTGGATGGCTTAGAAATTTAAATCCAATTCCAAAAGTTTGGGATGTTGCAAAATAAAAAGGCTATAAAATAAATAGGATGATAATAAATGCTATTATTCTCAAATCATGCAAGCAACGTATTTGTTTGAGAATAGTCCACGGACATTAGATTTGTTGTTGAAAATGGTTGATACAGTGGCAATAAAAAGACAAAATAAAGTAGGACACTTCACAGATAATTATGTTAACTGCAAGATGCAAGAAGACTCCATAATGTCTAAAAAAGAATGATAGATTTTCACTTTTATAACTCTGGATGTCTACATACTGTATGAAGCATGTTTGGAATGCCAATTTTGCCTTATAGACAGCAGACATTTAAGAATCTCCTTAAGCCATACGATTTTAATTGCAGAAGTAAATCTTATGTAGAAAATTAATCTTATAGAACCATATGAATCCAGATCTTATATTAGATAGAAATACAATCTCGGTTAATCAATATTGTTATGTAATGAATAAGTAATGAATGCCACCTAATCTTTAATTATGAATGTTCTAGCCTCTGTGTGGTAGTCTTTTATATATACATCATAATTACAGTTAATGTGGTTAGTTTTCAAAGGTGCCTCTTTTGGTTAGTCTTTTATCATTATTTAACTTGAACAGCATTTCATTGGCCCTGTCCCCAACAGTTTTAAGACATGTTGCAGGTATAAAAATTAGTATATATTCCCTAAAACAGAAATTTTGCCAGGTTTCAATTGCTGGTGTTGTCTTTGCACTATTCTCTATCAAATGTATGTATTGCTCAATTTGAAAATAATAGTATCTTTATTTTTATTGACATTATGCCACTTTTATTACCAACTTTTTAACGGATTGGGTTATAGTGTCAGGTCAAGTATAAACTCAAGAGTGCCTTTGCTGGGTACATCTTCCTGACTTTATGAGCTGCTTAATGACTACTAACTCTCTAACTTTGCTGCTAGTTGCTGTTTTTTCTCTGGCTAAACCCCACATCATCCCTGAACCCCTAACCTTGAACCCTAAGCATTGATAAGTTGATTAATGTTGGTTTACTGTGTGAGGGTGCAAGGCTTAGGGGTGAGCCTATGTCTGTGTCCTAAACCACACATTCTCGAACAAGCCAGTGGCTTTATACTCCTAAGTTTGCGTATTATCCAGTTAGCTCTTCACACACTTATTGCTCTATGGTCTGGTAGGTTTTGATTAGCCTTCAAATGTGAGGAAATGTTACTCGGGGAACTAGCGTAAGCACTTTGTTTGTAAACTCTCAGGAGGACACAAATGTAGAATATCAACACACTGCCACTGTGGTAATATTTGCTGATGCCAAGTCTGTCTGATGCCAAGTCCCACTGAAGTTGCGGTTGTCTCTCATTTTAGGGCATAGAGCAGTTGAAAAAGGAAGAGAGAAGATGGGCTAAAAAAACTAAGTGGATGAACATGAAGGTGGTATTCGGACACCCCTTCTCGATAGCATGGTTTAGCCCGTTTGCCACGCCTGGCCACGGGAAAGCCGAGCCATACCAATATGTGGTCTGAGCTTTGGGAGAGCAACCCTAGAAGGCGAGTCCATGCCCTGGCACTACGTGTTAAAGACTGAGATGTGCTGGCAATCCCCTATTAACGCCCAAACCACACAACCTTTTCCCAAAACCTGTCTGCTCTACCTAACGTGATTGTATCTCCAAGCTCACTCAGCTCAAACAGCCAAACACTTAGCAGAGACAGTTCAACCCATAGAAAACATCCAGTTTCTATGGTGCGGCTCAAGACGTTGGGGGAAAAAAACAACCCATGGACTTGCCAGTTTTGCCTTTTTTTTATTTTTAATTTTTTTTTATTGGTTTATTTTATATATTTTTTTAAACTGTGTTTCTCGGTCGTGAAAACTTTGCTGTTTTTTGGGGGGAATTTCCTGTCATCATTTGTAATGTCCCTTTCCCTCTGTTCACATTCCACTCCATTGGTTCTGTCATGGAAAGCAATCCTCCTCCTCTTCCTCCTCCTCCTCCTCCTCTTCCGCCTCCTCCTCTCTCCCTGCTTTGTTTTGACAAGTCTGGTAACACACTAATGCAAAATACGTATACCCACTTCATTCAATAACTCTTTGGAATGGGACAGAGGTTGTATTTTGCATGGAGAGTCCCAAAACGGTTTATTTATGAGGGAGCTCATTCCTCATCTAAGATGGATGATGAATTGGGAAGAGGATTGCAACTTTGTAGTTTACAGCATAGTCATGTCATCAGTTGAGATTTACAGGTATGAAATTTGGCAAGAATGCCAAGCCAAACTGGGCTTCACAATACAATAATCATTTAAAAACTACAGGTAACACAATCTAATACAAGTATGCACATAGTTCTGAAAAATGATGTCGTTTAGTTTTCACAATGACAGACACGTCTGGAACAATGTGAACTGAGGGAAGGCCTGAGACACTTTTCTATTTTTTAATATCATGAATATTAATCCATTAAGAGGGACAATCTGTTGAGTTTGTTAATTAAAACAAAAAGGCATGTTTATGTTGACTTTAAACAGGCTGTGTTTATTTTAGTCCTATTGTGGATTTTACTGAAACTACCTTGATTTGACTGAAAGAAGCTCTTGGTGCACAATCAACTGTGAGATGGATTTCAGTACTGCTTTTCTACTGGCATTTTTATTCTTTCTGTGTATACATATCAAGACAATAAATAATCAACCTGATTGTTTTTTTCTTGTAATTGTGTCAATACTTTCATGTGAAGAAGCATATCTTGTTGTACAACAAGAACAAGATTAAGTTCCTGACAAGACCAAGAGAGTTTAAGGGATTAATTTAAATAGTTGGAAGGAATCCATTTGAGCTCAAGTCTGTTTTTTTCTCAGAGAGGACCACAGACTCTGGGCCACTTCTTGTGCAGACTACTTTTTTGAGCATTTAATAGTGCAAAAGTGATCAACGTTTTTGAGACACGCAGTTGTGTGCCACTTGGCCACGTTGGCCACTTTGCACTTTTAAAATGAATGCTCAAGAAAAGTACTCTTGAGTGTGTTTTGGTTCTTTCTGGGTATATTTAAGGCAGGTAGAGTGCTCTATTTTAAGAACATTTTTCCATATGTGGTACTTTGAGCTTTTCATTCATTCAATCGAGAAAGAAATGCTTTACCTCAACCATTAACACTGTTTCTTTTCTGTGTGTCAGTATGTAAACTCACTGTTTCCCTATTTCCTTCCTTCCCTGCCTCTCCTGTTTTAAACCTTCTTTGTCTTCAACTGATCAACTTTCTTTGACATGCTTTCTTTTGCTAATGGACCTATTGTGTTTGGACTGAATTGGCTGAATTCATGTTTTGCTTTTCTCAACTTAACCCTGTAATAGCCCTTTTGAGTAGGCCAGATGCTGCTTGCTTTCTGATTGGTGGGAAGGGCAGTGCAGGTAAGCCTTGCTGGCCAAAGGTAGAAGAGACATAGCTAAGAACCCCAGCCCTGGTAGATAAAAGCATGTCACTATGTCTACTGAGCAATTGCTACAATTGACTGAACCAGTCTTGGCTGCTGACATACACCAATATGTGGACTAGAATAATAATAAAAAATTAAAAAAAAAACATAAAATAAACAAAGAAGCATGCTGCATGCATTGTGTGATCCTTAAGCCATATTCATAAAAGAGTGATGCTTAATCTCCTTTCCAATTAATGCATCTTGCTTGAAACTACCTGAGTCCATTAGCCTGGGAACCAGATCCGCATATAGTAAGATAAAGGGTCTAGCAACATGCAATAGACCTCCCATATCCCATGCAATTGGGTAGCGTGATGACCAATCAGATGAATGATCAAGTGAAACAGCAAATACATCTTCCTGACATGACTCTTAGCCCGCCTGCAACCGACATTGGTGATTGTGATTGGTGATCTGGATTTAGGGGCGTAGCTAATGAGCTCCAATGGCTCATGGACAGGCAGGATTGCAGAGTAATTTTAAATTAGCTAGCGGTATATCTTGGTTTCCAGGCTATGAGTTCATAGCATTGCATCCCATATCACCTACTCATCTACCACTTTTCTGTGAAAGAGGAACCTTAAGCCCACTTCAATGCCATACCACCTCTTTATATTAAACAAGGGAATTATTTGGGACATTATTACATTCATTAAGTAAAAGCATCCATTGCAACGAATTTGTTTAAGAGAATATATTACCCTCTCAAGTCCATAGTTGTTGTAGTGAGTGTGTTGTGGGGGATCCTGGTGCAATGGGTGACGGTTCTCTTCTCTGTTCTAGGGTATAGAACGTCTGAAAGGCGAGAGCGCCACATGGGAGAGACTTCCGTGCTGGGAGGCCATGAAGGCGGCGTTTGGGGGGCCGCTCTCTCTTTCCTGGTTTAGTCCTTTCTCTGAGCTCAGCTGCAAGAGGACGCCCGCAGAGCAGGTCCCGCCTGCTCCACCAGGGGACATCATCGAAGAGGATGTGATTGAGATTCCCTTCGAGCACTGAGACAAGCCAGGTTTACGACGTCACGCCACACACACACAGTGCCTTTTCCACACAGGAGACTAAGTCTGGACCATTACAGTATCTACATTACCAAAAGCACAAGCAATGCCGTTTCAGTCAAACAGCATATTTATTGAAGAACTCTGTTATATCTTATATTGAGAAAATGCTGACATTTGACTATTTGTGTACAGTATAGTTTTAATTGACTTATGTGCCTTACTTTCTTCTACAAGAACACTTACTGTCAAATGAAATGGTTGTCTGTCAGGTGCACAGAGTATACACCTCAACGTTTAAGCACAGATGTGTTAAACAGGAATAATCTGGCAATAACCTGTTTTTAGCATAACCCCTATTTGCTTGATCTGCGAATTGTTGTATTTATATGTCATTATTTTCAAATATATTTGCATTAAAAGGGAATGATAATGATAGAAACCCGCTCTAGCTCTTTTATACAACACATCCCAACCTCGAACATTCTGTCGTCAGTGCGCGTTTTACTTTTCTGGCTTGCCTATTAATAGACATCAAGGTTTCATTGGAAGACGTAATTTCAGGTTGGCTTCATGTAGGTCAGGAGTTTGCCTAGAAACCAAATGTTTCCTCTCCCCAATGACTAGTGTCCTGAATTTCGAGTTGTAGTACCACCACGCTTCATGGAAGTGTCACACTCCGGTGCAGATTTCAACAAAAAGTTGTATTTAGAAGTCACATGGATGTGTACCAATATTTGGAACAACATTAACTGTGAAAATACAAAAACATTTTTTAAGACTATAGCCTTAAAACAGAAATTTTACGTGAAACGTGAAAAACACCACATAGTAAGTTATGCGTGAGTAACAAATTATGCATATAATGACAAGTGTCATGCACAGTTGATACATTTCCTTGTATTGGTCTCAGTGTTATACTTTTAAACAATGCATATATCTCATCTCTTAGCAGAGTTTGTAGTATAATGAAATCACAGAAACATCCTTTTTGCTTTGCATGCTACACCAATTTCCATACAGCAACAAATGCATTACTGAGTGGCACACGTTGGTCCAGCATGCTGACTGCAGCGCTATGTGCATGTGCCACTGTGCTCTGTGAATAATTTAGTGGCTATGCAGGCTACGTTGTTATTTAAATGAACATACATAAGTTCACTTAATCACATCCATCATGTTCCAGGGTATCAACCTAAACACGCTATACAAACGTGTGTGTGTGTGTGTTTTCATAGCTCATCACGTATGGTCTCATTCATCCTTTTTGTCCTTGTCTGGTTGTGATTCTCGGTTTGTGGACCCATGTAGAATCAGCAGCCCAGACAATGTGAGAGAAATTCCGACCCACCAAAGAGCAGCATGGGTCTCGCCAAATATCAGCCGCCCAAGGAATGCCTGCATGAAATAAGGAGAAAACAGGACAGTCTCTAGGATAGTCCTCATTTGAAACTTGTGATCCCAGCACAGACTTCACTCAGTTGTCAGTTGTGATTACAGATACTAGTCATCTTCTGACTGAAATCGTACTTACAGAAGATATGAAGTTGGAGGCAGTTGTGGTCACAGTGGCCTGAGCAGAGGACGAGGACAGTCTGAGAGCTTTTGCAAAGAAGGTCCACATCACAGCATTACAGGTAAACAGCAGACCCCCGCAAAGCAGCCGAAGGGGGATATGCAGCTTGGCAGGAGACGAGATTTCATAAGCACCAACGCCAAATGATTAGACACTTACATGCCGACTAACGTGCACAAAGAATATATGTGGGGTAACTTCACTTTCACAGGATCATATAAATGAACGAAAGTCAGTTTTGATTATTCCACTGTCAAAGCTACATGCTATCATGATATTAATACATGACTGAACAAAGCTATCTTCGAGAATTTAGATACTTTTTTGTTAACTGTGTCAGTATTTCATGACGAGGTGACCCATATAAGCGAATGATAGGCTACATTTAAACGCACTGAAAACAATGTAGGACGTGATTTACCCAGTCGCATGGAGCAGTGTCCTGCTGGAATGCCCTGTCTTCCCCAGCCCAGGTTTTCAGCCCGGTTTCACATACACCTTTGAGGTAGTCAGCGCCAAGTGACAGCTTGGCCGAAGATGAGGCAACAGCTCCAAGGAAGCCAGCGAGAAGTGCATACACAACTCCGGAAAACATTTCAATCCAAAAAAATCTAGCCTGTTTATTCAGAAGAGATCATAATTTCACTTATCTCAAGGACGCCTCGTCACCAGAGCCTAGGTACCGTGAGGGAATTATCTAAATAGAAATGCATTTCACTTCCTACTGTCGAGAATACACCACTCATCATCTGAAAAGACCTCTGGTGGTATGTTTCAGAACTTACTCAGTGTTGTGCATTTTCCCGAAGCACTAGAAATAATGTATGATATCCACGAATACTAGGTAAACTTTACCTATTTTAAAGACTGAATTTGATTCGCTTTATTAATCCAATCTAACAAAATTTAAATCCCGACATTCCTATTGGTCAACAAAATTCGCATGTCGATGATGTCACTTCGTCGTAATATTCAGGCGACCATCGTAACGCTCCTTAAGGCATTTGTTCTGTTTCTTTTGCAAAATGAACAAAAAAGGGAATGTTTCATGGGTGAAACCGACAGAGCCATCATTTCTCAAGAAATTCAAAAATGATGTGGGCTATAAAGAAGGGCCAACGGTCGATACAAAGGTAAAACAGCTTAGCATTCTAGGTACTTACCTGCAGATTTGTTGACAAGTGGAACATGAATGGGATATGTGTGATATAATAGCCGTCTGTATTGTTTTTATTTTACCCTGTAGCGACAAGAAATGCCCCAGCTCGATGATGATAGCGGTGAAAGTGATCGGGAGGACGAGTTACCCCAAATTGTTGTTCTAAAGAAAGGCGATCTAAGTGCTGAGGAAGTTGAACAGGTGAAGAAAGACACCAAGGGTTCCTCAAAGGGTAAGCGTTGCGAGGAATTGCATTAAATGTGGTGGTTTAATGTAGTGATGTGTTCGGCAGTTATCCTTAAAGGTCTTTCTGTCATAAAATTCAGATGATGAACCTCCACCGGACGGCAAGATAGTTTTCAAGAAGCCAGCTAAACGGGCGTCCTCAGATAAGTTTCAGGGTATTTCTGCCAGCTCCACCAAGAAGAAGAAGCACGCCGAAGAGGAAGACAAGCGCGAATCGAAATCAGGGGCGAAAGTGAAAAACAAAAGTTTGCTTTCATTTGGAGGTGAGGACGAGGACGAGGACTGAGTGTGCTAGCAGTATGCTATTTGTTTTCTCTTGCAGCTTCATCAACAACATTCAGATAATTTTTGTGTGTGTTTTTTTTTTAATTGATGTAAATCCGTGATTTCTATTTGGCGGGACACTTTTCATCTGGGTGAGATGTGAGTGTGAGCTGTGATTTCCCCGAGAAGCAGGGTTTCCAGCTGTTATTTCCCTGAACAGTGTAAAAACATAAATCCATCACAGCAAAAAAATAAATATTGGGGAGCACAATGACGCATATTTGCAGAACACATAATGTGACATTGATGCAATGCAACACAGGGAAAGCCTCTGTATTCTCACTGGATGTATGCATATAGCTTCTACAAAGGAGCTGTTTTTAAAATGTTTATGATTTTATGCATTTGCCATCCCGAGATTTGGGATAGTATGTGTTACCTTATGTGGGGAGAATGTATAAGTAAAAACAACAAAATGAATAAAACCTAAACCTCTTTTTGAACAAAGGATCCTTCTGTTCTGGGAGGGAAAGATTACATTGATGTGGAGACAGATTTCTTTCTTTATTTTTTATTCCTTTAATCATTTTCCACGACAGACACATCACTGCTTATCCTCACAAACAGACCACAGAAATCCCACAAGTCAAAGCACATTGGCTAAGGATGGAACAGAAAAAGATCAGGATGCTTTAGAGGACACATTCATAAAGCAAAATAATGTAACAAAAAGGCATTGTGATATAACCTGAAATACAAAAATGTTAAACAGCTGCATTGTTTCCATAACTATTTAAAAGGCTTTAGGGCTTGAACTATCTGAAGGGAAGCTAGCAGAAAAAAGCATGCATAAAGTTAGAAATAAAATGCTGTGATGGTAATAGACTATACATTGGATATATTATGTGAAACAGCACAGGCTTACTACACTGTGGAGTAAGCCAAGGTTTGGACCAGGAGATGAGGTCAACACCAATCTCCACTGAAAAATGAAGTCTTTCAGGAATAGGCTTAAGCCAGGTATCAGAAAGCGCCCCTCTCTGTATTAGGTTCAAGCTGCTCGATGTAAAGTATGCGAGGTCGCATAATGAGGTGGTGCAGAGAAAATCTAGTAGCAGGCCTAATTTACATTGTAATCTGAGGGCACACCCACACACACGTATGACAACATGATTGTTTGAATTTAGCCCTATTCGAGCAAGCACATGTATAGGCATTATTTTTGCTGGTTAACTGTTAAAAGTGTCATATGCATTTATCATTTATAAAAAAAAAAAACCCTTAAGATTCACTACTACAAGTTGTAAAAAGAGTGTCTTCTAAGTGTAATCTGATGCTGATGCAAAGAAAAGATTCTGACCACCATAGCACACCTTAAAGGAGAAATCCGGTGTGATTTGGACCTGGACTGTACTGGAAGATGTTACCGAGTACAAACATATCCAATGCCCACCTCCTTTCACCCCCAGCATTCCGCATTAAGCCGTTTTTTGCCGAAGCTTTCATTAACCTTACACTGCTAGCTATAGGGGCACAACTTTGCCTATGCAGCTAAATCGCTATTTTTACACCATTAACAAGGTTCAAAGTTACTCCACACTTCACTGGTAGACTTCTGAGGGCCCTGACATTTAAAACGAGACAATGAGAACTTTGAAAGTGTACAGGTACTTTATTAAAAAGACAGTTTATAAAGACAGTACCTTCTCAGAATTTCCCGGTCACCACCATCTTGAAATTAAATCATGATAAGTCGATTGACGAGCTACAACATTATAAATGTCTTTGGTCAAACTCTTTTAAGTTTCATCATTTGTTGTATCGACTTATCGTGATTTAATTTCAAGATGGTGGTGACCACAAAATTCCGTGAAGGTACTGTCTGTATTTACTGTATTTTTAATAAAGTACCTGTTCACTTCCAAAGTTCTCATTGTCTCATTCTAAATGTCAGGGCCCTCGGAAGTCTACCAATGAAGTCTGGAGTTACTTTGAACCTTGTTAATGGTGTAAAAATAGCGATTTATCTGCATAGGCTAAGTTGTGCCTCTATAGCTAGCAGTGTAAGGTTAAGGAAAGCTTCGGCTAAAAACGATTTAATGCGGAATGCTGGGGGTGAACAGAGGTGAGCATTGGATATATGTCTGTACTCGGTAACATCTTCCAGTACAGTCCAGGTCCAAGTCACAGCGGATTTCTCCTTTAAATGCAGAATCACAGTCTTATTTTCCACTTCACAGCCACACACTCTCTCTCTCTCTTTCTCTCTCACATTCACACACACACACACACACAGCCAGAATAAATCTGTTCAAGTTTCACAGAGCTGTGGACAGATCCCTTTAAGTTATGATCTTTACCTTTGAGGCTTCAAGGCATTTCTTTGCTGTATAGGCCACCTATTTACACCTAACTCACAAGGTTTAAAGCAGCTGTTTCAACCGACCTTATTTAAAATAATTTAAAAAAATAGATTGGGTGCATTGATATACTGCTTATTTTAAGCAAATATTGTGCACACAATGTAACTGCACCCTGTGGTTTCCTGTCAAATCTGTAGTCTGCCTGTTCTTTAAAAGAACAATAATATGTATTTCAATGCACCTAAGTCCTTCATCCAGTTCTACACTTTAAAAGAAAAATACGTTTGTATTTCAATGCACCCAAGTCCTTCATCCAGTTCTATACTATTACAACGTACTAATAATACCTAAAGATATAAGGAAATGCAAACAAAAAGTAATACTGACAAACTTATACAAACTCAGTATGTCTGGTAACTACATATCCTTACATAAGGGTTTGTTGTAATGAAATGGCAGTGTAGTGTGTTAAAATCTCAAAGAGAAGTCTTAAAAATATGTGTAACAATCTAGCCCCAATCATAACTGTACATTAACAGTCCTCGTGCAGTCATGAGTTATAAATGTAATTGGCCAACTACAACAGTTACTTAAAAATAGAAAACATAAAAAAATAGTGGGTTATGGAGTGTCACTGGTATTGTTGATAGACAGTATGTAGCAGTTTGAATGAATCCTCTAGTTCTGCCTGTCAGTGTAATGTCTAATGGTATCCACAAGAGGACAGGCTAGCACAGAAAGAATCAGAGGTGTATCCAATGATAAAAAGTGAGATACAGAGATCTCTACACGACTCTGGAAAGAATATGCCATCCTCTTATACAAGATATTACACAAAAGATGCACAATAATGTAATAGATCTGAACGAGATAAAGAATGTTAACAACAGACTTACTGAAGATTCAAAGATACTGCTATATAATAATGACCATTATAACCTTTGCTTTAGTACGGCAAACAAAGCCCCTATACCAGAAGTGATTTACCACCGATGCACCAATTAACCCCTTTTTCCACATATTTTAAATGTCAAATAATTCCTGTGCTAAACTTGTCAGAATAGTAGCAATGGAGACCCACCGAAAAGATTCCGAGGACGTGTGTTTGTGTTCATTGTGTTCTGGGAGCTTTGATAAACCGATTATGTTCTTCAGCCGCAGGTTGAGGTATGAATGGGAGAAGTGGTGAGAGGTTTTCATATATGGATGGAGGGAAGAGAGACTTCAGGTGCCACTCACATGTGTTCGGGATGGCACTGTAGGCAGGTGATCATCTCCTGAACCGGCTTGCCTTCAAAGCAGATCTGATAGACGGCAGTGAAGAGGGGGAACCTTTGACCAGAGAGAGAGGAGACTAGTCATTCAAACAGTATGTTGTTTTACATTTACCAACTCAAACAATTGTATGTTCATTGTACTTGTACATGACCTTTTCCAGTATTGTGTAGTAGTATTGTACTGTATTGTCTCAAACATGTTCTCTCAAACATTTCTCACATAATGAATTGCAAAAACAATTTAGAACATCTGTACAATTTTTCATTTTCTCTACTAATTATTTCATTCATTTCAATTATTTTATTTCATTCAGTTTTCTGCATTTTTGTTCTTTATGAAACTTTCAGAAGAGAAATAATGTTACAGTTTGTTAGTTGTAGTTCGAATTAAAAATGGTGGCAACTGATATTAGAAAGCTACAACAGATGACAACTTTTAACATTTGTAACCCAAGAAACTCTCAACTCACTTTTCTACAAGTCCTTTCTGTTTGAGGATATGGTAGACCTCAGCAGAGGTAAGGGGTCCCTGTAGCTTCTGTCCGTTCAGCATCTCCTTTTCCAGCTCCTCGATGCTCTGACAAGGGTGAAGAGATGGAGAATAAATGTCATCAGGGGTAGATCCCAGTTGAAATGTTCCAAAGCAACACTACAGTCTGCTTGAATCCTTGGGTTAGTATTGTGGGGAAGCTGTGGCCTACTGATTAGAGCTTCAGGCTTGCAGTTGAAAGGTTTCTAGTTGAATCCTTAAACAGAAAATGAAGGCTGAAGTGCCTTCACTACTCAATGTAGTAGGCAGCCCCCTGCGCCAGTGTTATTCTGTGCTTCACCCCACTGTGCGTTTGCTGTATGCTGGGTGTATTTCACTAATCCACAATTGGGTTGAATGCCGAGACCAAATTTCTCTCATATAATCAAAATATTATATAACATTTACTTATACTAGCTTTGAAACAGCTTGAAAATATTTCCTGAAGATATTAACCTATAGAGGCAAGTCTTCATGTCAACTTAAACTTTATACATATTGACACCAGGACAATGAAAACCTCCTCACCTTTCCTGTCCGTGCAAAGGCTTCGGCCACCTTGCGGTTGCGCCCCCCGTAGCAGGTGGTGATGAGGTCGGCCACGCCGCAGCTCTCCAGAAAGGTGGCGGAGGAGACGGTGTCGTCCTTGCTGAAGAGTTTGGCGAAGGCAATCATCTCCATCAGACCCAGGCGGATCACAGCGGCCTTGGTGTTGTCCCCGCACTGCAGTCCGTCGCAGAAGCCTGCCCCCACCGCTACAATGTTCTGAGGTACGGCGACAGACACAACAAAAGCACAGGCTTTTGGTGTTGAAACATTACTGGGTTGGCGGTTAACAATTTGGGTTGGATACAGTATCACCTATTTTGGACTTCTGCACTACAATGATTTCCAAAATCTAAACAGAGGTTGTCATTACTCAGATCATTAAAAAAAGAGAAGCCTACATTGCATCATTTACTAAGGGCCAGCCAACAGTCTCTGAACAACCTGCACAGTAACAATATCAATCAGTAAGAATATCAATGGGAAAAAATAGAATGGGAACAGGATCTCTAGAGAGCTTGAGGAGGAGGTTCACAGTATTATTAGGCACCTTCAAGGCCCCACAGAGCTCCACTGTGTCTGCGTCCTCCACCACAGTGATGCGGAAGTTTGGCGTCTGGAGGAGCTCTTTGAACAGCAGTCCGTTCTCCATAATCTTGGACCCTACAAGTGAGAATAAATTTGGTCAACCACCCCCTTGGCAAGGTTAGCCAGTCAATGCTTCTCATGATCCTTTGACACTTCAATGTCAATCAGTGTATCAATGAGTGTATGCCTGCTCAATATTGGGTAAAACTAGATCCAAACACAGACCAAAGACTCCAATGTCATTAGCAAACACAAGCCAGAGCAGAGTGTCTTAATAAATTAGCCGAAGCGACACATTAAATCAAATGGAGCTTACAGATCATTATGTGTGTCAACAACATCAAGTTCCTAAAATTTCACACTTGAAATAAATGTATATATTAAAATCACATAATTTAAAAAAAGTCTGTTTACACTGGAAAAGTGCTTACCTATTGTAGTTTCACAAAATTTCTCCGCTGCCACTTCATTGGCTATGTTGGCCCCCATTAGGACGCTCATATCAATCCCCATCTTCTCCCGGATGATGTCAGATATCAGCTTGAGGCCCTCGGGCCCTTCATCTATCCCCTGTCAGGGAAGAGGTGGTAAGAATCGTGGAAAAAATTCTGAACTGAATCTCAATTTCTCCGCTGACCCCTCAAAGGCTTAACGGGCATTAATCAACCAGTCAACGAAATCAGTTCTGTCAGACCCACGTTAGTCAGAGAAGAGGCCATGAATGAAATCATTTATCTTTGGCGAGATGGCTCTGTTCTGTCCATCCATGTGCATATGTAGAAAGCCTGAGGCAGGGAGCGCTACAGCAAATAAGGCCCCTCATAGGGTACAGAACAAAGCAGGCATCAATGACAACAATATGACATTGATAAGTCACAAAGTTTGACAGGAGGAGCCAGGTAGGGGGTGGCTTGAAATTCGGCTGGCAGGAAACTATATGGTGATTCAACTTCAAATATGGCGCCCTAGGTTGAAATGGTGAATAGTGAATAGCGAATCGGCAGAGCAATCATCTAACTTAGATCAGCTGACAGACACGGGAGCTTGACTCAATGGTGTGCCAGAACTAGGCCTAACAATCCATTTGAAAACATTAGGCAAGTCATTCATGAAAAGGAGAGGGCTTAGAGTTTACTTATTTTACATTGGAATTGTGCCAAACGATATTACAGAACCCTTAACATTTGGACAAGAGGAACACTTTTTCACCCTTTCATGAGTATGTGATGCCTTGAGGACTCAGCCCGTTTCATGGCCCATTTAAAAAAAAGAGGGCAATGAACTCTACATGACTCATCACAAAAACAACTACATGGACACTTCGCCAACATACGGCAGCCCGTTTCCCTTGACAGTAAACACGACGGAACCAAGTGGGTCGGTACACCCACAGACATTTCACAGCCCCTGTTGTTTATCTGAATCTGGGCCTGTGCAGGCAAACAAGGACGAGGACGGGGACAGCAGCCACTGCTCCAAAAATATGTTCACATGGCACCGGGCAGAAATGGGAAACATGCTGAGCTATGCTGCAAAGCACTGGGGCCAGCTGTCAAAGTCAACACCAGGACACAGGACACCTGAGCATAGCTGCACTTCATTACAGACCATGGACAGACAAGCTACATACATGAATTTAACACACACACACACAATTTCTGGTGCCAATATGCTCATAGCATATGTTACACAGAAAGCACTAAAAGATATCCCAATTTATTTTTAAGTTTTAAAAAATTATAATTTCGCATTTAATTTTTTTAAAGGTGAGTGTCAAATTTCACCTAATTTTATCTTTTTAAACATTTCTATGCTCTCAATTTGTTGACAACGGCAGTTATAAAACACTGTAAAGCATGTGCCCTGTTGCCTTTCAATTATTAGAGTTGTAGTAAAATACCTTTGACACACTACAACACCAATGACAAAAGCACATCATTCAGCTTCTATCGGAGCTGTACCAAGGAGCACACATGACACTAGCAAGACTAGTGGGGTTTTTTGTTAGATGAAAGTCCATGTCCATGATTGCACCATACAATCCCTTTCATGTCAGCAAAAACCAAACCCCATAAAATTACCCCCCCATCTCAGACCACCACCAGACCTCTCAACATCCACCTGTCTGCTGTGACATCTTTCATCTTGGCTAAAATGTGACATGCAATTTATGAAAACAAACAAACAAAATAAGCTATCTGCTGTGATTATTTGCTGTGGCCATGTCTGGCTAATGCACTACAGCAGGGTTCTTTTCCAAAATGGCCAGCTCAGAGCATGTTTCTGCCAGGGGTTACATAATGGGTTTAAAAGACCTTTTTGTCTGTCAACAGACATGAATCTGTTCACCCAGCACCCACCCCTTCACCCAGCAGAGACCGCTGAACGATTCAGCCTTGTGCTCTCAGTCAGTTCCTGTATGGCTATGTATACACTTCCTTCCCAACTGCTGAAGACCTGCTTTCCAAATGGCCAGTACTGTGCCTAATTACCCCATAAAATACATAACAAGCCTCTCGACCAACAGAAATCCTAGAGTGCTAGATTGTGAGCTTACTGGAAATTGTGTGAGCTGTGAACAACAATCATCCCCCATGAAAGAAGTGCCATGATGCATGAGTGGAAGTGCTAACAAGGAAGGGCCAGGCTACAAAGAACAATATAAGACTGCAAGACCAACCATACTAGGCTAACTAGGCACATTCATTTCATAGTTTGATCTGTTGATTATTTCCCCAATTATTTAAACCAGTTGTTTGGTTAAGAAACTGTATTTAAATGCTTACGAGACATCAGATGTATCTCGTAGCCCAAATTTGCCTCCTTAAATTTCTAAAAATATTCAGTCAATCTTCAACAGAATAAGTAAAGATACAAATATTCAAATGTAAAAAACACAGTTAAAGAAGTGATCCAAACGGACTAAATAAAACAGTTTAGTTTTTTTTCATTCATTTCATAGCTGGTTAGTTGCAAATTAGTCAGTTTACCATACCACAGTCAGTTTACCATTGCCAACCTAAATTTTTACAGTGGATTTTTCATAACAAGGCTATTGTGAATGGTAGCCCTGAAATAGGAATACACATGTCTAGACTTCCCATTGACTCAGATAACCAATGCAAACAGATCATGTGAATAGTTCACTGACATCCTGCACATGCCATCCTACCTTGATGAGTGTGATTCCTCTGGCCTGCTGGGACACACACCCCACCATCTCATCACAGAGTTTCCGAATAAACTGGTGTGGCACCACAAACACCAGCAGATCGGCCCCCTCCGCAGCATCCCGCAGCTGGGGAACTGCCACCTAGGGCAAACCATGGTAGCAACATTAATGCAATCAACACAAAGCTTTTGAGTCAGTTTTATGATGAATGAATGACAAATAAAAGTAAGATAAATAAAGTGAGAGTGACAGAATATTGAAATCATCTTTTAAAGCAACCAAACAAAGCTTACCACGTTTTCTGGTAGTTTGTATCCAGGGAGGTATTTGACATTTTCGTGTTCATTGTTGATGATATCTGTCAGCTTCTTGCCATTGACATTTTCCTCGAACACCCACATTTTGACAGTGCTGGCAAAACGGGGAAGCGACTTTGCATTGTTGCCAATTATCCTAGCAATGGCAGACCCCCTGGGCAAAGCACATAGGCAGTAGATCTAAGTTTATGTTTGTGATTGTTCTTATTGGCCTGCTTGTGGCCCATTTACAGCAGACTCTCAATATTGCATTAACTTGCCGTAAAACCCGGACAGTACACATTCTTGATTATACAATTGACTGATGATATTGAAGCTGCAACTCCACCTTTCCCCAAAGCAAGTAGATCTAGATCTAAGGTTAAAGGTTAGACGAGTTGTCCACGAATTATACAATGTTATGATTACACAATAAAGTAATGCCTGTACTGAATAATTTCACTAATAACGATTGAGAGAAGACAAAATGCAAAAAACGTTTCTGCTACATGAATAATAGCAGTAATGTTAACTTACCAGTTTCCTGAGCCAACGATGCATACTTTCAAGGGTGCAGCCATGACATATAGCGTTACAATACTACTATTCTTACTTTTATTAATGCAACCTTACAAAGTGAGCAGCGATTCGTCCAAAAGGTTGTCGACAAAATCTTGCAAGAAATAACGTAAGGCTCTCAACCATGTGGAAAAGCTGAAGGATAATACCGGGAGGAGTTTTCAGAAGACCATGGATGATACCGTCATCAGATTTTGTCGCACTAGAGCATTCTGGGTAATGTATTTTTCCTACTGAGACGCCTTTTGGGACCTTGCATTCTTATGGATATAAGAATATATAATAATATAATAGTTTGGCCATGTGAATACATGCATATTTCAAAGCATAACACAAACTCTCAAAAGAAATTGGATAACTTAAAAATTCTGCATATGTATGCCTTCAAGGTGACTCAGAATAAAGTAAATACGTTAATTAATGTGTTTTAAGTTCAAATCAGAGTACACGACACTCAGGGTAACAACCAAATCCAAAGCATTGAGCTTTTTGTATTCCGTAGCCTATTATTAACTAATAGCCTAACATTTGACCACAACGGTTGGTCACTTCAGGTAGGCTATGCTAAGATGTTTTCAGTAGAAAGAACTGAAGCATAAAGAACACGCAGCGTGTGTTGCCGTGTGCAGGATTGTTGGTGGGCGGAGGGAGTGACCACTGGGTGATTCCCAACAGAAACCCCCCCCCCCCCCCCCCCCCCCCCAAAAAAAAAAAGACAGGCACTGCATCAAGGAATCCCGTGCGCTTGCATTCCAGTCTCCAGAAAACACTGAACAGTTTTGCGGACTCTCTTAACTTGATCGAACAGCATAGCATATGTTTCTCCGCATCTATTAATACAGCTGTTTTCGTTTTAAAATATCCTAGGGTACAAATCATGGCATTCAGTAGGTCGCATCCATCATCTCCAGCAAATAAAGCGAAATCACCTTTTGAACGTGGGGATACGACAAGAAAGCTGGAGCGAGGCTGGTCGCAGGGTCCAGGATCGGCTATAGGGAACGCTGCTGCACCGGCGAACTGCGACTTGTCCCAGCGAACGCGGCACCTGGAGGGGGTCTTGAATAAATACACGAATTTGCTTCAAGGCTGGCAGAACAGGTAGCCTAATAGCTCGTCTCATACGAAACATTCTTGAGCTTTCTATCCTGTCAAGTCAGTTGTTTTGTTATTTAGGCTAAGACAAGTTTTAGATGACTATGCTACAATAACTTTGGTAGCCTATCTGTAGCGTAGACAATGCTGGTTGGGAACTGTTGTGGGCAATGTTTTAGGAAAGATCTTCTTTTTCGATTTATTTTAGTTTCCAATAGTGTCGTGTCATACACGGGGTAACCAAAACTTTAATCCTGCCACGTTTACTTAATAAATGCCATTATCGCGAGCAAATAAGGCCATTTGAACGACACGTTGTTACAAAAACTGGGGTTGCTGAGGAATGTCTGCGAGTTCTTATCTAAACAGCCTTTTTGTGTGAAATCTTCCTGATTCAGATTGAGCAATGCTGCCTAGAATGCTAGAAGAATCTCATTACAGATGTGGTTAGGAGTAACGCTGTGGTGGTACCCTTTTTAAATCATCATCGGGAAGCTGTCTTTTTGAGGGACCACATTTTTTTCATCATCTTGCCATTAAGCTCTAACCATGCAGTTAGGTAGACCGTAAATCCCCTTTGCTGAAGAAATTGTGCTGAGTAAAAGTGGGAGCAGTGCTCCTCCGAAATGTATTGGCTATATGTGTGTGTAATATGTGACTGATTTTCTGTCATTACTGTCATAATAGGCTGTCCAGTTCAGATCAGATCAGATACCACCAAGGTTTTAATTCAATTTTACACCATTGGGTGAGTCACCTGAATGTTGTAAATTTCAATATCAAATACAATTGTGCCTTCTTAAGTTCTTCCATCATGGTTTTTAAACTGTAAATGTAACTTGGATACGTAGGATACACCTATCCCTAGGCACCGATGTTGCAGCAGGCTGTGCCGTGGTTAGTGTGTGCTTCACCTCACTGTGTTCCCTGTGTGCTGAGAGTATTTCACTAATTTGTGATTGGGTGAAATGCATAGACCCAATATCCTTTACAGAATCAAAAGAGTATACTGCACTAGCCTACTTGCTTGTTCCTCAAGCAGCCTTTGTTTTAAAAATACAAAAGCATATCTGCATGTAGCAACATGCTGATCTGTTTTCCCTCTAAAACTGGATGAATTCCCATTTTCCTGCTTTGAAATTCTACCCTATATGTATTCCCAATAGCACTTTAAAGAGACAAGCTAGTTTGTGGGGGCTCGACAGTGGGAGTGGAGCAGGTGAAACAACAAGCCATATTGACAGTACATATCATTAGTCATTGTGCGAATCAATGAAACAGGGGCACGGAGGTGTCGCTTCGCCAAGAACACAGGTGGGGGCGGAGGTTTGTGAGCACTCAGACACACACAGGGGTGCAAATCTCATTTGTGCTCCATTAATTGAAGAGGGGCTGTGTGTGTATGTATGAGTCATCGGTGGCTGGAGATCTCTTCTCCCCCTGCTCTAAGTGTTTCTCTCACATTGCTCCTGCTTGTAAGCTGGCTCATTGCATTGTCTCGTCTTGCCGTGCCTTGCCGGGCCGGGCCCCTGGAGATTGATGAAGGATGCAGACAGTCGTGCTAGAGCTCCCAATGATTACACACTTACTGTTGCTTCACTGGTTCTGGGAAACACCATTAAGGCAGCAAGCTGTTATCCTAGACGGCTGCCGCATGTCCATTACAGTCACAGGGATAGATTGTTTGTGTGTGTGTACGCTCCTAGGTGCACCTACATGCATACACACTCCTGTATGCCTGTTCAAGTCTGAAACATTGTTTCTAGAGAAAGCTATCTGCGGCAAGGAAATCTTAGGTAACTTGAGGGCTTTTTCTTATAAGCCAAACATATTACCATGCAGGAAGTGGAATTTGCATCCCACTTATATGGAATTCCCCCCTCTCATATTTTGAAGGGGGATGCAAACACAGCTGTCTTCGATTAATTTCATGGACTCTTGTCAGCTGTGGTCTCTCTAGGGACGATGATTCATCCTCGAAACCCGTGTGCACCTCATCACTCTCTCTGTCCTGATCGGATAGCTGTACTGACACACGTTGGAGAGTCAGCTCTCAAAAAGGCCCAATCACTCATAAACGCTTTGTAATGAGCAGCCGATGCAGCACAAGAGCAGCCAACCTGTAGCCATGCTATGATGAGGATTATCTGTGATTTTCCATTTTTTTGTTCTTCTATCAAGGCTGGTGAGGAGACATCCATCAGCAAGCTCTCAATGGCAGCCTCCGAACCAGACACAATCGAACATACTGATGCGGGCTTGTCGGGCTGTTGTCTTGACCATAGTCTAGCAATGAATAACATTATCCAGATTATTGACTCATGGACACAGAGATGGGAAAGACTGCATTCTGAGTGACCACATTAACATTTTTTCTGTCTTACTGATTTGCTTTTAATAATAGCACAAAATAGCTTTCTCCTCAGTTGGAAAGGTCAATCCTTTGACTCTCTCCGAAACCAATTTTAGTGTCATTCCGTGTGTATGAAAACTCTCACTTGGCCCTTCTCTGACCTTCCTATTTCCATGATTATGCAATTTGTAACTTTTCCCCGTCTGCTTTGATCTCAGTTTGTGTTCCTCTAATTATCTCTCTTTAACACTAGAGAAGCAGGACCATTCTTCTGGGCTTAACTTTATAGCTTTACCAGAGCAATTTGTCAAGCGAATTTCATCATAATGATACTTAATTTAAAAGCCTTGATACAACAGGCTTTCCCCTGGCGATGAGGTGATTACACCATGTAATAACACCATGTAAGCATTCTCTTGGTTTTATTCATGTAACGGAAAGAAGATTTAATAAATGGCCCTCCTAACAATGTTGCCCTTTGTGATTGCTATAAACTAGTAATATGATACAGGGTGTGTATCAGGTTTATCTCCCATAAGACACCTGCCGTGCGCGTTTGAGGATGCGAACCCACCAGCACACGGTTCATGGCACCTCCAGCCCACCGTGACTCATGATGAAAATGCAACAAAGTGGGAAAAGATCAAATAGGAGGAGACGGCCGTCATGCTACACTAAGCTAAATGAGTGCTCTGCTTCTGTGAAAAAGACTGAGACAGGGAGAGAGAGAGCGAGAGAGAGAGAGAGAGTGATAGAGAGAGAGAGAGATGCACAGCAGATGAAAGTCTCTGAAGAAATCCAATTTTAAAGCAGGAGGGAACACAAACTTTTTAATGCTTCCCAGAGGATGTCGTCTGGCCCTCTGAACAGGTGCAGCTTGTTCTGCTTTGGGCTAGAGAGTCAGGAGACAGCCTGTCATTTAACGTGAAGTCACTCTTCAGTCTCTGTGCTAACTGAAATGGAAACTATGTCCTCAAACTGGAATGGCAAAAAGACAGGACCACAAAGGTGTTGTTTCTGTGTTATTATACAGTTTATGTTTATTATTTCTCATTTCTTGGGAGTACTTGTCACTAACTTTTTTCCATTAGTTGACCGTTATGTGAAATTTAGTCTCTCTTCTTGATTCAAAATGTGCACAGGATTCAAACTCCATTCCAGTCTCCATTTTACATTGACGCTCCGCCAACCTCATTAACATCCTTCTTCTTTTTACCTGACAATGGCATTTCAGCTTTCTATTGGTTGATATGTAGCTGAATGACTGACAGACACTCATACCCAAAGTGACACTCAGAAAATAGATTTTCTTCTGAATCTATGCACCTTGGGAGGTAACCTCCTGCCTTTTCGCAGTCTTTTCGTTCTGCTGAAATGGACATGTCTAGTTTCATCAGTGCATGCCAAGTGATAGGAGAAAATAATACAGATATGATAATTTCGCTTGGTAGTACTTGACTGCTTATTTTTTTGTGGTTCATGTTGATGACTCTGGTCTTATATACTGTATATTGCTATCATTATGTTATCAGTTAAGTTACTTTTTCCAGTGACCATCATATTGCAACGTTCTGGGAAGTTGTAATCCTTTACTCATTTATGGACAAAGTAAACATGATCTCTGTGTATTTGAGTAATCTGTTGCTCTCCCATCTCCAGGTACTTTGTGTTGGATGCTGAGCAGGCCCAGCTGCACTACTTTGTCAATGAGCAGAGCCAGAGACAGCGTGGCACCCTCCCCCTCGCTGGCGCATCCGTGGTGCCCCACGATGAGCTGCCCCACATGTTCTGCATCTACGCAACCAATGGAGAGATCTTCAAGCTTCGAGGTAAGAATGGGGTTGGAATGGTTTGTGTGTGTATATGCTATGTACAGTACACAAGCTGTTGTTTACAATTTTATCCTATTATTATCCTATTTGCTCATTCTGTGTTGAGCTCGTCTTCTCCTGACATGACCAGAATTCCTATGGCATCCAATGGATCATGTGTCTTTTCTGGGTCCCCTCCCTGTACCCCAAACCTTTCCCAGACGATGCCTCTACGCTAAACTTTGTCTTGTGCTTGCATTGTGCTTATAGTTAGGATTTCCTCTGCTAGCATCGGCTCTGAGATTCTTCATCTTTCTTTTTTTTTTTTTTTTTAAATCGCCTGCTGCATCAACAGCCTCCTCTCTGTTCCGCTTTCATCTGCATGGATGCTCTTTCTTTTGTTCGCTAACCCACCACCCACACTTACTGCACGTCACCTTCCTCAGTTCTCAGTTCAAAGGGATCCCTTCCCTCTTCCCTTGCCCTCTCTCTCTCTCTCTCACTGTCTCTCTCTCTCTCTCTCTCTCTCTCTCTCTCTCTCACTCTCTCTCTCTCTCTCTCTCTCTCTCTCTCTCTCTCTCTCTCTCTCTCTCTCTTTCTCTCTCTCTCGCTCTTCCACTGGTTCTTCACCTCTCCCTAACAGTGTATTTTGCTGAAGATGTGTATGAGGTCTCAGGCTGATGAGGGGCCTGTGAATTATGGCCTTAAGACCCATGGATGGAGGGGCCAGCGTTTTGATAGGTGTTTTTTAGGGAGCCCAGTATTATTGATGGCAGTGAATTAACATGAAGTAGGGGGGGCTGGGTCAACAGTGGATCTATATTTCGGGAGGGGGTGGAGGGATGGGGGGTCTGCAGCAGCTGACGGAGGCATGGTTCCGTGTTTGCTGATGAAGGCTAACTTGGAGAGGGGATAAAATGAGATGCATTGCTACTGCAGAGCAGTTGCAATCTGTTCTGTTCAACCAGAGGGCCATTGAAATATTATTTACAGAGCCTCTGTTGTTTCGTATGTGTTCCTGTGGGGAGTGTGGAGTACTGCGTAGGTTAACCTGCTATTGACTTAGAGGTAAATGATTTCATCTGTAGGTGTTTGCCAGAAAGTGCTGAAAACAAGCATTTCATTTGCGAAGTATCGATTGAAAATGGAGGCCATCTCTGAGATGTTGCACAAAAAAGGGGGCGGGGCTGGTGGAGGGAGAGTGGTGTGTGAATAGCTGACGTGCAACACACACACACATACACGCGCACACACACACATATTCATGCCCCGGTCTATGATTGGCTAACTGCAAAGGTCTGCAGGGGTCGTCTGGACCCTCTGGTGGGCCTGGTGTCCAAATTGCCAATCTGCGGTTCCGTCTTTTTCTCATTTCACACCTTATCGGTCAGCCCCCGAGGGTGGGCCACAGCTTCGCGTCGAGCCACATCGCGCCTCCGGGAAACGCTGTTATATCTCGCCATCTGAAGGGAAGTGACATGGCTGTCTCTCACTTTTTTCGCACGTCATCTCAACTTGTGATCGTGTCGGAGATTAAAAGAGAGGAAAAAGGTCAACGGAGTAGCTGATGTGGTGGAAGTGGGTGGGCGAGTGTGTGCGTGTATGGGTGTGGGTGTGGGTGTGGGTGTGTGCGTGTGCATGTCTAGGGTGAGAATGATGCACTTAACTCGATAAAATTCAATGAATTCCTTTAACTAGAAAATGCTCTTTGATCTGTAAGAACACCAAATCTCGAGTCTCGAGTAACACAAGGACAGTATTTCAGCATCTAGAGGTACACACACAGATATTGACTGATATTGGCCAGTATTTGTAAACGTCTCACATAATATAGGTATCGAAGTTAAGTTACAGTTTACTGCAGCCTTACGGTCTGCACAAGATTATGAATTAAACAACACGTCTCTTCTCTAGTGCAGTAAGACATGAAACCTAGATGCATCTCAGGATTGACAGCTTTAATTTTATACTCAACAGGGGACTGTGTGTGTGTGTGTGTGTGTGTGTGTGTGTGTGTGTGTGTGTGTATGGATGGGGGAGTAGTCTGGGGAGACTAGAGAGAAAGAGGCCAGCTGATTTTCATTTGGGGGGAATGTTAGCTTGGACTCCCGCTAAGCCATTTAGGCTGTGATGTATTGTTTTTAAACAAGGCTACGCGCAGAAGGACCATTGCATTGGTTAATCATTCAGCAGAAGGTCTGCATAAGTCATATTTCCTGACCTTGAGAAGTTATTTGTTCATCTGTGTCACACTGTGTGTGTGTGTGTGTGTGTGTGTGGGAGACTAAGCCAAAACGTAGTCCATGTGTTTGCTTGACCTAGCTGATACAGTGTGTGTGTGTGTTTGTTTGTGTGTGTGTGAGTGTGTGTGTGTGCATGCACGCGTATGGGGAATGGTGGGCTGAGATACTAGGACTCAGAAGTAGCAAAGTGAACACCACTCTAAATCTGTTTCATCAAATGGCCCAGATGACCATCTGTTCTAGTGGACTGTTTGAAAGCACTTCAGACACCCCGCGGCCCCAAAATAGTCTTTTTCAACCCGTCTGCTGGCCTCAGTTCTCTGGGGTTCCTTTGCCAGTTGGCCTATGAGAGTCGACCAGAAACATTCCAGAACAGTCTCTCTGGTCGCTCCCTCTGCCTCCATCAGAAGCAGAATCAGAATCAGTTTTTCTTCGCCAAGTATTCAAGCATATTGCATATACAAGGAATTTGACTTCAGCAGGTGTTGCAACAAGGACATCCATCTGTATATCATACAGTGCGTCTTGCATACCTATTTTCATTTTTTACTTACATTACTTTACATGACGTTTACAGATCTTTGCCTGCCCAACTGTACAGTACATATTCTTTGTGTGCATGTCAAGTGTCGCAGCATCTAGGTAGTTGACTGTGTACCTGCTTGTCTGTATCGCCGCCTCTACAAAGCATTGTTGCTAATTTCCACCATTTTCTTGGTCCTTTACTGCTTTGCTAAATGGCAGAACTATCAAAATTGCCAGCTATGATTTGATAACTGGGTGTCTGCATCTGTCTCTCTGCCTATCTGCTGTGTTTCTGCTTGTCTGTCTGTCTGTCTGTCGGTCGTATATATATCCTGTCTGTGTTTCTGACGGTCTGGTTGCCTGTGTGTCTCCCCAGCGGCAGATGCCCGTGAGCAGCAGCTTTGGATGACCCAGCTCCAACTCTGCACCCGGCGACGCTCAGATGGCAGTGCCAAGGTACAGAGGGCAAAAAGAAAACTCTCACCAATGAAAGTTTCTCCAGTCTGTTCATCTCTCTGCTCCACTTTCTCACTCTCATATTCTCTAGTAGTCATCTACTAAGTCATACACTAAATATGTCTCTCTGTTGGTCTCTTTTCTGCTTATCATTATTTTTCTCTCTTTTTTGATCTTTTTGTCTTACTGTGCTAGTTTCATTCGCTGGTCTGCTTCAATGTATAATCTGGTATTACCACGACTATCACCAACCAATCTATTGCATTTTAGACAACCCAAAAAAAGAGGTGTGAAGTCGTTAAAGTCGTATTTGGTCCTGTTGTCTTCCCCTGGCTTTGCCTGTCTGTCTGTCTGTCTGTCTGTCTGTCTTTCTGCAATGTCACTTCCTTCCTCTTCCTTTCACCCCAGGGCCAAATAACAATGTGTGTCCCTAGCTGTCTTGTGATGCCACCCATGATGGTGTCTTCCTTTTGTCTTATCCAGCACTTTTAGTGCCTTCTTTCAAAACACAGTAAAATTGAAGTACAGACTTTAGGTACACATTCAGGTACAGATTTAGTACATATTTTAAGATTGTTTGCCAGTTTTGGTATATATTTATATTTTTAGGATAGGTAGAGGGTCCTCCACATATGAATTTTGTCACCAAAAATGACACAGGTGTGACTAGAAGGTACAAGTAAATCAGTGTTGTGTTTGTATGTTGTGTAGGTAATGAAAGGCTAATACTTAAAGGGATTATCCGGAGTGAATCAACCCGTAGCTCTGTTGACTGAGGCTGTTGAATGGTGTCTATAGGCATCAGAATGACAGCAGTAGGTACAACGTAGACCGAATTCACGAACTGGCCGCTAACGCTAAGCATATTGGGCATATGAAAACGAAACGGACATGCCCTAATCAGTTAGCACTGGCTGCCGTTTCGTTACTCGGTCTACCGTGCATGAAAATCTGTCGTTCTTATACCTATCGATAGCACATAGCAATGTGAATCAACAGAGCTACGTGTTGTTTCACTCCGGATAATTCCTTTAACTCTGCAAAGTAATTTGGACATAGTTATATGTCTTGTGTTTCAAAACTAGTTTTCAGGAATTTAATCGGTCACTAATTTTTTAATAATCTTTCACAGAGGAGAGTCTGGTTGACCTTTGCTGTGTTGCAGATGTAAGATGTAATGTGCTGTTGACATGAAGTATTGCTTTTAAGCATGCCAGACAAAACTGAACAACTAGGCTAATAATAATAATAATAATAATAATAATAATAATAATAATAATAATGATAATAAAAAAATAAAAATGACTACGATTATATCCACTACTTTGGCCACAGAAATAAATTAATTTATATAAAGGTATGACATGACAAGGTATGATTTTTTATTTCTCTTATCATGATGGATCCATGAATTGTTACGTTCTCTTTCGTTTCGAAGCGGAAACGTACGAGTGGATGATGCCTATCATCTCCTGCTTTTCTGAAGTCATTTTAAACCAACCCTTTGAAAAAAGGGCAGTAAGCGCACTGACGCGCGCAGGCAACTACTTAGACAGCCCTGCGTGACGTCAGAAAGTCTATATATTGACTGCGCTTACGCTTCAGGTCCTCTTTGCCTCTTTCACCTCGCTTACTGCGTGTGTTTCTGAGTCGTCTTTTCGTTTGCTCTTGCAAATATTTCTAAAACCCAACGGCTTTTTTGAAAGCCCACCACAAAAGCTTTTTTCAAAGCTCTCCGAGGGATTCCGTCTTGCTCAAAGTGCTTACGCCGGTCCCTGACTTCTGGTACCCCGAGACGCAAGATGGCTACTCGTCTGTGCACCGATTGTGACCGTCCGATGGCGATCTCCGACCGCCATGCTATCTGTTTTATCTCGCTCTCCCTCTCCCTGCTCACCCCACGGTTGTGGCTGACGCGCAGGGCTCCTGGGAGGCTCCCTACGCCGCCATTGCCCCTATCCAGGGACACGCGGCGTTCTACGCGATGGACGGTGCGGGCGCCATTGGCCTCTTACAGCTTCCTCGCGTTGAAGATGCGGTCGCTGGCTGTTTAGCACCAGCCTCTGCCACGACCTGGACATCGCCTCCCGAACTCCCCTCCAAGCCGTGTCAACGCACGGAGAAGCTCGCCTCCAAGGCCTTCATCTGTCACAGGCCAGGCGATAAGGGCGATGAATACCGCCTTTCTCCTCTCCTCTTTGGCTGAGGAACTGGTGGCAGATCTGACTGCGCAGCACTCGGACCTAACCGTCCATCAGCTGCGCAGAATCACCGCTCTCACTTCGCTGGCTATCCGGGCGGCCATTAAAGCCGACGGGCACTCCCTTGGCTCTTTGATCGTCCTTGACAGGCATCTCTGGCTGAACCTCTCCTCTATGCCAGAGAAGGAGAAGAAGCATCTCCTGAATGCGCCACAGCCGGCTACTGGGTCGCAACCCACTTGGCAGCGCTCCCGCTCACGCGGGCGCCCAGCTCCCGCCAACCGTCCGGCTAGCCGGGAGCGGCGTAAGAGGCCACAGCGATCCTGATGCGATCGCGTGTGCGCGGCAGAGAATGTCATGCGATCGCCATCCATTGACTGCTACGCCTCTGTGTGCTCTCAAAGGCCCGGGTCCTCGCTCTGCAGTCCCCAGCTCGGAGCGTTCCCCCCCACTTCGGCGGTCCTCTCTGATCTCACCCCCTTACAGGGCGCTGAGTTTGCCTTGTTCACAAGCACTCCGCACACACGCTACCGCCCCTCTGGGGCAATGTTTCACAATGAGCCCCGGCCCAGGCCGGAGGATGCTCTCTGTTCTGTCAGCGCTATCGCGCACTGGGGCGCCGGTGCGGTCTCCGGCGCGCGTTCAGCTGACACGCGCCCCACACTTTGCGCCCCGCGTCTTGACACGCCTAGACGGCGCCCATGTGGCACCGAGGCCTCTGCTAGTGCCACGATCTCCGCGTCCTCTGTCCCCCTCGCCTCTGAGCAGTGGGCATGCGACGCCTCAGAGTCGTTCACGATCAGCGCTATCGCGCACTGGGGTAC
>JAGFZM010000510.1:151637-161637 GCA_017657215.1 Limnothrissa miodon | reverse complement strand
GAACTGAACTGGTGTATGTAGCCGGAATAAAAGTCCACAGAACAGATTCACACATGCAGCAGGAAGATAGAGAGAAGCAGAGAGACAGAGAGAGAGAAGGAAAGAAAGAAAGAAAGAAAGAAAGGGGGAGAAGAGGAAAAGGTCCCATCCTAGAGACACCAGACATCCTCTCATTATCATCACCGGAGCACAGGCATCGGACTCGGAGGCCAGTCTCGCTGGAATGGCGTTAACTTCAGACGAGGCTCAGCGGGAGCTCAGAAACCCCATTCATAAAAGCAGCAGCGTGACGCTTGTTGTTGTTATTGCCGCTGTTGTTTTGGCCGACGGAGCGCGTCTGCTTGTCAGAGTAATGACCTGCGGCGTGGACTTGAGCGATAGGGATGCGAGGGGGGAGCGCGTCGGCTCAGGTCCGCCAGGCACCCCGGGGTGATTGACACCTTCTTTTTCCGTCGTTCATTGCAACTGCAGAGGCACGACTTGATTCGAACGCCTTCTAGATGAAGAGAAGGAGGAGGAGGTGGAGAGAGGGAGGGATGGAAGGAAGAGGTGGGTGTGTGGGGGAGGAGGGGGACAAAAAAGAGGCTGATCAATTTTGCATGAGGGCTGGGACGTGTTAACGGCAGGGACGTGAAGGCGAGCGGGAATCAGTGGTGTCGTCTGAACGAACAACCAGCCCTGCTGCGGCAGACAGAGTATAGCAGAGATCTCTGGGAAAATACATGGCCGCCGCATGGAGGATGGCTTTGATGAGAGAGGCAGAGCCTGCGGCAGTGACCTGCCTGTAAGGCCGCGCTGTTCTGAGAACAGTGTCAGAGCTGGTCTCTCCATCCCACACCTGCACCACGTGCTGCATATCAATCAGATTAACTCAAATGAACTTGTCATGTCAATGCAGGTGTTTTAGTGAGAAGGGCTATGTTGATCGTTAAAAATGATTTTGATTTATGGATTATGGATCCGGGTGTTGTTCCTCTCCATGATGGCAGTTGGACACATAACTCAAACATGAGAGTGTGTTTATAGTGGACATGTAGTGAGAGGGCGGTGTTCACATGTAGAAGGAGAACAAAAGTGGTGGAGCTCACAGTGTGCTGAGGTAACGGAGGGATGTTTTACTTTTAAAAGTCGGCATGGACGTCATTTTTATATCTTTAAAAATTGGAACATGGAACATGTAGAATTATTTTTAAGGTTTATATCACCCTGTTTTTTCGCCTAATCTCTCCATGCTGGTTTTCAGGTTTAAAAGTTTTCAATTTATTTGCCTGCAAGCCTTTAGTTGGTCTGTCTGTCTGTCTGTCTCTCTGACTGACTGTCTGTCTGTCTGTCTGTCTGTCGCTACCTTCATTCTTCATTTCATTTCAAGTCCTCTAAAGAACCCAGAGGTTACACTTCACGCTATATTGCACGGCGACCGCCACCAGCCGATGATTAAAGAGCAAAGTGCTGAAATGTTAGCTGTCACCCACAGACGCTGAGGGGTGTCGGACCGGGTGCTCCATGAGGCTCGAGACCTGGCAGGTCCTAATGTCTCTTATCGCACCTCAAAACCGCTAAAGCCAGGAAAAGCATTCGGACTTCAGTGACATGGGTTCCCACAGCTGCAATAGTGTTGTCATGAAAGGAGTGAAAAGAGAGAGAGAGAGAGAGAGAGAGAGAGAGATCAAACCCTGGATGAGTAATTAAATTCTTCTCTTTCATTTTCACACTCCCCCCACCTCTCTCTCTTTTTCTCTCTCTTTCCCCCTCTTTTTCTTACTTCTCTCTGTCTTTCCCACTGTTGCCTGGTGGGAAAGGAGTGAGTCACTGGAAGAATCCCACTCTGTGTTCCAGTGAATTAGTGTAGCTGAGGAAGTCTCTCTGTTACATGACTGACAGCCACTGCTTGCACAGACGCTTGCTGCCAACAACCTGACAATTTGCTCTGACTTCAACCGATGAGTAAGGAGAGGGTTTACCAAGTGCATGGAGACTGACTGAAGTGCGTGGACTGACATGTGTAACGCACACACACACGCACACACACACACACACACACACACACACACACACACACTCTGTCAATACAACAACCATCTCCAGTGACTATCCCCTTCACACACGTTTGTCAATTTTAAACAGATAGAAGACAGATAGACGCTCAGTGTGCAATGCTTCTAGTAAATTATTGTTCTGCTGTTCTGGCTGGACTCCCAAGGATTCCTGGCCGTGAGTGCAGCATTTAGTGTTGCTCAGAAAGAGATGGCCCCCCACACAGGATTACTGCCACCCACCCCCCATCCCCCCATCCATCCATCCCTAATCTCCCTCCCTCCTTTCCTTCCTGATGGGAAGGAGATGCCTGCACTGATGGAAAAGGCTAGAGACTAAAGCCACAGGCTCCGTTATTAGTGGTGCACATTGTCAGGTCATACTGTCAGGTCATTTGTCTCTGTTCAATTTAATTTTTCGCCATGATTAATTATTGGGTGTTTTAGTGGCTCTTTCTCTAAGCACTGTTAGGATGCGACGTGAGTAGACTAAGTGATTCAATGACTGTGGAGAACTTTTAAAGAGCCATGTTTCAGTGTCTAAATATTACCACATTGTAAACTCACTATGACAGTGATCTATGGCTGAAATCATGCTGTTTTTCTCTGATTGGCTGTTAGTCCTTCATCACTCTCTTTCTTTCACTCTGATTGGTCCTTCCTCCATTATCTTACAGGTCTCTTTCTGATTGGTCGTCATCAGACCTCACCCGTGGTAACTATGTGTCTCACCCCCACCCTAGGTGATGTTCCAGGCAGAGAGCCAGCAGAAGAACCTGGTCCACAACATCGAGTCCCTGCCGAGTCGTGGGCCCATGTCCTCGCTGGATCAGGACTTCTTGCTGCTGAAGGCCACGTCGGTGGCCACGCTCAGCTGCCTGGGGGAGTGCCTCAACATCCTGCAGCACAACGTCTCGCAGGCCGCACAGCACCTGACCCAGACCCAGTCCCAGACCCAGACCCAGACCCAGACCCAGACCCAGACCCAGACCCAGACCCCCATCCACAACCACAACTACAATCTCAACCAGAACCAGAGCCAGAGCCAGGGCTTGGCTACAGGTGAGCTGAACTGACTGCACGCAGGCTTGGGTCACTGTTTACAATCGCTGCTGTTTATACTGTGAGCCAAACCTGGGCCTTAGACTTAAGCCTGGACCAGCTAAGGGTTTGTACTGCAATGGGCTAGGACTAAACAGAGCCAAACCGGCGTGGTTGTGTGTTGATTGGCCACATATAAATGGGGTTAATGATGCATAACAATGATTGTGAAGAAAGTGAATAACGAGAGACAGGAAGAGAGGAAAAAGGAGGAGAAGAGCGACAGGAAGATTCATGAAGATTTAGAGGAGATGAAATAAGAGGAGATGAGATGAAGAAGGAAGAAGATAGCCCTGAACCCTAACCCTGGCTTCATGACTTGCTGCCGATACCAAAAATCATTAAAATGTTTATATCTTGTGACAGAATGCAGCACTTCACCTATGCAGACTGGAAGTATTCACGTTTGTTTATCTTGGAAATACAGAAACAAAGGATAATGTTTGGTGAACTTTGACCTAACCATCATTGAGATAAATTCTGTAAAGGGAGAGGACAAAGCAGAAATAATATCCGTATATTACAGCATCAAAATGTCTGAATGACAGTCAGGGCGAAGACAGTGACCACTGAGTGGTGCTGCTGATGAAGCTGATGGAAATGGCTGTGACTGGGAGTGGCGTCATAACTTTCTTCATCCTCAGTAGCGTCAGCTTCACCCTGAGAATCCTAGTATTGCATGCATATGTCATCATTTTCATTCAGGATAGTGTGTGTGTGTGTGTGTGTGTGTGTGTGTGTGTGAGAGAGAGAGAGAGAGAAAGAGAGAGAGAGAAAAAAAGAGAGCAGAAAATGTGGGAATGCATGTACGTATGTGTGTGGGTATGTGTGTATCTGTGTGTGTGTCCCTACTGAAAGCCAGCACGGTGTGTGTTTGTGCGGACAGACCCAGACTCATTATGTAATTCCACCTCCAGACGGCGTCTTTGGGCGGAGTGGCGGCAGGCCGCCCCCCACTGATCAGAGAGCCAGCGGCCCGACGGCACTGTCCTCCCCGGGCAGATCCCACCTCCGCTCCCCCTCCCCACGCAACAAGGACAGACTCCAGACACCTGAGGTAAATGGGAGAGAGGATAAGAGAGTGAAAATGTGTGTGTGTGTGTGTGTGTGTGTGTGTGTTGAGGGGTGCTGGTGTTTTAACCATTAATGTATGGAGCCAAACCTTACAATACCACGCCCTAAAAAATGCATAAATTCAGACCCATCATGGTTGAATCAGACAGTAAGATTAAGATATGAGACACACAAGATGGAGGGTGGGGAAAGCCTTTTTTAGCTTCTCATCTCATCTGCTTCCTCCAATAAATCTCTTCCTGGCTGATGCATTATTAACTATGTTTGTCTTTGTGTTTGTTCCCCCCTGTTCTATGTTGCATGTCTCGTACTGGTCTCTGAGGAGTTAGTGTACAGCTGGGCTCGAGCTGGCCCTGGTTTTGTTCAGACGCTGCGTATGCCATCAGAAACAGGGCCACCGTAGTCTTATAACGGGGGTAAATAGAAGATTGTGAAATAATTGAAATGCGGCCTCAAAGGCAGACAGGTCTTTGAAAACTCCAGGCTCAGGTTTCTTTCTTTTTCTTTCATGTCTTTCTCAGTCTTTTTTTTCCTCTATTGTGTCTTCTTCTGGCAAACTTCCTCTCTTTCATTGTTCTAGGGAGAGAGGAGAACTAATTGGCTGTGCTTTAGTTGCTTCTGTTCTGCCTTGTCTCTCTGCTCCCCTTTTTCTCTCTGTTCTCCCCCTTTCCCTCGCTCCATACCTCCCTCTTCCCTCTCTCTCTCTTTCCTAACTGAGGATCCCCTCGCTGCACGAACTATCAGGGAATGAGTCATCACTCTCACTCTCGGAAACTTTTTCTTGCAGACTCTGTTTCATCTTTTTCTGCGTTTTATTTTTTCTCTCTCTCTCTCTCCCTCCCTCCCCCCACCACCATCGTGGGTCGGCTCGCCTTCACTGGAGCTTCACTTTGCTGTCTGCTGGAAGGGAACTAATTGGCACGGAGCCATTTTCACATGCCAGTTATTATAAAAAACGCAGCCTGACCCACGTACAGGGCTTTGCCAAAACAAGCTCCTAATGATGGTGACAGTTTAGTGGCACCACCTCCGTCTCAGAGCCGGGGGCTTATTGCTGACAGCCTGTTCCAGTGCCATTTATCCTCTGCCCTTAAACTCTGCTTAATAATGAGAGGGAGGCCAGATGTCACGTCTCCAAAAGGCCACGATCTATCCATGGTTCTCCACAGCATATGCAGCCTTATTTCCAAGGCACAGTTTGCCCATGCATGCATGTTAATATAACACGCTGTATGGATATGTCTTTGGTAAGCGCAGGCTGGGTGCTAGCGCGGTGGAGGAACGGATCCTTTTTATCCGTTATTCAGAGGGAGGGGGGGGGGGGGGGGTGGGGGGGGAATAGACGGGTGTGTATGGGTTTGACGGTTAGCCGTGGGGGCTGAAGGCTGTGATTGTGCAGGGCGGGGCTGACGCTGAATTATGCTGATGGGCCCGAGCACTCATGGCAGCGCCGCTCGGCTGAAATGAGCCCCATCAATCTGAGCCCAGCCCTGGCACGTGAGAGGGAGAGAGAGAGAGAGAGAGAGAGAGATGGAGTCTGTGACTGAAAGGGAGATGGTGGTGGAGAGTGGGAGACAAGAGGAAAAAGGAATAAGAAGAGAGAGAAATGGAAAGAAGAGCGACAGAGACAAAGAGGAAGACTAAAGGCTCGTAAAGACTGCCTGCTAGATCTGATGGAAGGGGCAGTCTGTCAGTGTTCTCTGGTAGTAGTAGAGTCCCTCAGCACAACTCCTTCTCAGGTGTGTCTACATACCAGGTGATGTGGATGGTAGATGCTTGTTGAATAGATTGTTAGATTTGATCAGATAGTTGCAAAATCAGTGTGTTGACATTCCTATAATATAAACATATATTTTAGTTTATTGTCTGGAGTGTGATGTCACTGTCTCAATAGATGCATATGAAGTTGCATTCGAGTCTTTTTGTGTGGGATGAGAAGCACTTGTTGGCCTTTTGTGCCAAAAAAAGCAATTAGAGTCCATGAATAGGATGTCAAATGATATAGTGGGCATTATCATCCCCTTCAAAAGCTATGCAAATTACTCCTCATAGCTATTGTAATAGGCTCCACTGTCATCCAGACGTTCATCTCCATTCATTAGGCCGAGAGCCTGTGGTGTTTAATGGGGCTCGGAGAAGCGGGCCTGGGCTTGTTCAGGAGCTGATTGACAGCTCCGCCATCTATCACTGATATAATGAAGCGTGGGGAAGAATCAGGAGGAATGCTGGCTTCATAGACATTTTTTTTCAGACGACTGATAATCAGTGCTAACATTGATTATCCACTTGCCCTAAAATTTGCTTTTTTTTTTTTTTTTAACAGTTGTTTTTGTTCAGAATTGTTTAGGGCCTGTGCTGTATTCTGGGCAAGACATGCAAATGTGAGCACCTAAACACCTAAACTATGCAAAGATGCTAGATTGTCAGCGAGCAGAATAAGTTGTCCATTGGATGTTTTTATGTTTTAACGTTTCCTATGAAAGAGAATTCCTGTTATAAAAAGCACAGGTTGTTCAGCTCCAACAAATAGGTGCTGCCAAAAATCTCGTTCACGTTTTTGTTTAGTGATGACAAGACTTACTCCTCTGAATATCACATTTCGCTCCAGAAACGCTTAGCCCAAAGATGCACGAGGATGCGTACGAGCCCCATTACAGCACTGATAGCAACCAATCGCCCAGCCATCATTCAGCATGTTTAGGCCTATAAAAGGGGCAGTAAACACAGGAGGCTGCCCAGAAGGGGAGACGAGTGATCCATCTGTGGGCACTGTGTAATGGGTGGCCGTGGGTTAGGAGTCCATAAAACTCAGTGTAAAGAAGACAGAGGTCTCGCAAATCTTTAGCAAATAAACAAAATACTAAATACATAAATAAATAAAGCTTTCACTGTAGGCGAGGCGACAAGGTGGAACGTGTGTGTTTCTGTCGTTCAATCTCTCCTCTCTCCATCCCTCTCTCCCTCTTTCTCGCTCTCCCTGTTTCTCAAGCACATGTACATGCAGATGATTTTACTCACACATGTACCTGATGATGGAGAGAGTGAGAAAGGAGGGAAAGAGAACCATACATTCACCGGACACTTTATTAGGTAAACTCAATTGTTAGCACATGCCGTTGTCTAATCATTACATGGCTGCAATTGGTTGAGGGTGAGGGTGAGGGTGCATTAAGGCGTGTAGGCAGTTGTCAAGACAACTTTTCTGAAGTTCAAACCGAACATCAGGATTTGGAAGAAAGGTGATTTAACATGGTATGGCTGTGGTTGCAAGATTGCTGGGCTGAGTATTTTACTGTAAAAACGGCTGATCTACTGGGATTTTTCCATCTCTAGAGTTGAGAGAGAATGGTATCAAAATATAAAAAATGCCTTTGAGATGAATAGAAAGGCTTCTCTTGTTGAAAGTATGCCACAAAAAATTAGAGCTGTTGTGAATGCAAAACGGGTTCCAATCCTTCACTAGCAAGATGTACCTAATAAAATGGCACATATGCCTTCACAAATAGGGAGCAGAATGCCTCAGAGGAGGTTGTTTTGTTTACCTTTAACCCACTTTGTCTATGGTGCAATATAATTATGGCAATCCCTCTATATTCAATTCAGTTTTTCTCATTTTTGGTCGGACTCTCTCCTCCGCGCGCTGAGGGATGACTCCGACCGCTCCGCCTTGCAGTGTGGCGAGTGAACAGCAGAGGATGCTAGAGGATTCTGGGAGGCTGCTCACAGGTGGAGGAGGGGAGGGGAGAGGAGGTGTGGAGATTGCGTAGCGGCGAGGGCCTGTACAATGGCAGCATGCTTAAGTGCAGAATATGCCAGCGGGTCAGGAGTTAGCGCAGGCACGGGGGACAGACTCGGGATGAAAGTGTGGTTTATTTTCAGGGAGGGTTGGATAGTAGAGGAGCCTCCCAGGGTAATGTAGATAAGTGGTGGATGCTTGTGGCGGAGTTATTTTAAGCCCTTGCTTCGCGTAAGTTCATTACATCCTGACATGGATTTCAGGACCAAAGATACAAGGCAAACAAATTCAATTTGTGTCACTCTTTTCCAATCTCGACAGTATGTGTAGGTAATTTATTATATGTAGACAATCTACATTTACATTTACATTTATGCATTTAGCGGACGCTTTTATCCAAATAAAATAAAAATTTATCTAATGCATATATGTATATATATATATCTTATGCTTATGCAAATGTGACTTATGACAATATTGTTTTATGTGTGACTATACTACTCTTATCATAAAAGCTAAAATATGCAGTGCTGTCAAATACATATCTGCATATGCTTTCAAGCATGTGTGTATTTGGGTTTGTATTCAGATTATACATGGGCAACATCCAGGACTCCATCCTTTGCCTTTTACTGAGATTGTTTTGACAGTCTGACACAACACTGTAGACAGAAATGAGAGTGTAACAGAGAAAGTGTGTGTGTTTGTGTGTGTGTGTGTGTTTATGTGTTTGCAATATAAGAGAGGGCCCTTACAGAGCGAACCACTGTGGTCTGTCAAGCACAGCCTCTTCACAAACACACACACACATATACATGCGGCGCAGCTTGCTGGTGTGTGACTGTGTCAGGATTGTAGCCCTGCCGGTCTGTCTCTCCTGGGCCGGCTGCATTGTGAGCGCTTGTGTGTTTGGAGACAGAACAACTGCTTCTGTCAGAACCACTTTAAAACACGCACCTTCCGGTGGATGTTTTTTTTTTTTCTTTTCTCTTAGATAAGACAGCGTTGCTGTCTCACTGTTCCTGCTGTGATGTCTTTGGTCCTTTATTGCCGTCACCCTCTCCTCCCAGCTTGGGTTCGCAAGCAAGCACAGAGTCAGATAGACAAAGACACTGCTGTGTTTGTCCCCCTTTTATTCACATTTTTCTGTTTCTCCAAAAAAAAACGTGTCCGTACAGATGGCTTGTGTGAAATACTTGGCTTGGGCTGGATGCTTCAGGCTTTCCCTGACCTGGGATGGCCACGTCTGGCCCCCGAACGCGTCTCTCCTGTGTTAGCAGGTTGCACAGATGCAGCGGCTGTCGAGTTTCTGAACACGACAAAAATGAAAAAGTGTGCAAGGCCTGATGTGAGGTTGCCTCAGGGTGCATTTAATGTGGTATGTCAGGCGTGCAGAACCTTCCGGCCTGGTGTGCGTAAGCACTCTCACGAGGACGGCCCAGGTGATTATTTATTCATGAGAGAGACAGCCCCACCACCCCCACCTACCCCACCCCAACCCCCACTCCCTGCCGGAACTCCAACGGGACATGAAGTCAAGCTCCAAAACAACACAAGTGCATGTGAGACTGGAAATGTTTGCCCACACATGCTCACAAAATGCACGCACACACACACACGCACACACACACACGCACACACACACACATTGGCACACATCTCATGACATTCAGCATCCCAAACGCTCCTTACTTGAGGCAGTTCTTCTCTCTGTAGCCTTTATTTGAAAACACTCTCTCGCTCTTTCTTTCTCTCTCTCTCTCTCTCTCTCTCTATCTGTACATTCTTTCTTCCTTTCTCTTCTTTTATCTCTGGTTCCCGTGGCCATGGCTGCATGCAGCGGGTCGGAGGCTCTGGGGAACTGAAGCGGTTTATTTGTGGATGAGAGCCTGGGGTCATTGGAGCTTGTGCTCCATACTCTCTACATGTGCTCTCTCTCTCTCTCTCTCTCTCTCTCTTTCTCTCTCCATCTACTTCCCCTCTTTCTGTCTCTGTCCCTCTTTTTCTGTTTGTCTCTCTGTTTCTATCTTTCTCTTTCTCCCTCTGCCCCCCCCCC
>JAGFZM010000510.1:105859-131981 GCA_017657215.1 Limnothrissa miodon | reverse complement strand
GTGTGTGTGTGTGCACACATATGGATATGAAGATTTTAAATGCAAAACTCTCCAAATATATTAAAACTATATAAAATTAATTATATCAAATGTTTTTATAATTGTTGTTGGCAGTTCTCCAAGTGGACTGTTTTGGCTTAATTTGTTTTTACTTGATCATAACATGGGAGTTTAGAATTAATATAAAAAATATTTTTGCATAATTTTTGCATCTGAACTCAAATGTTGTGTGGGTGTATTAGAGCACACAGAGCTCTGCTGATATCGACAGACCTCTGCCAGCTCGTTAGCGGCCAAATCAACACGCTGAATTGGCAACACAGCGATTGGCAGTGGTCGGTCGGTGTCGTAGTCGGCTGCGTACGTCCACCTGGTGGACACGCTTACTTACACACAGTTTGTCCATCTGTAGTATGCCCTTTTTGACCCAGCTGTTGATTTCATTGTGTTATATATTTTATATATCTTCATTATCTTCATTATGTGAGCCATGTGGGCCACATTCATTATCTTCATTATGTGGACCATGGTGTCTGTAGTGTGTCTGTCTGTGTTAAACCCTAAACCTGCTTTGGTCTGTTTTCTCTGGTACCAGGGTGGCAGCGGAGGTCAAACACAACTCCACAGGCACCATCGTGTGCAAGGCCCAGGGGGAGTGGAACGGGACGCTGGAGTTCACCTACAGCAGCGGAGAGACCAAAGTGATTGACACCTGCAAGCTGCCAGCCATCAAAAAGAAGATCCGGCCCATGGACAAGCAAGGTCCATTTGAATCGAGGTGAGAGAGAGGGGCAGGGTGAAATTGAACCGGTTTCAGGTTGTCCTCAGTCCTCAGGTACTTATCATTGTTGACCCAGGTCTGCTGAGAGAGGGCACAGGCATTGAAAAGCTCTGCTGTTCCTGATTTGAGCTTATGCTGAGGTCAGTAGGATCAGCAGTACGTGTTGCCTATATCAGTAAACACTGCTACACATCCACTAAGGGTTGAACCATAGGTGTATCAGGGCCATCCTGTTTGCAGTCCTACTGTAGCTATGCAACATTAGTATAGTGTGTCTCTTCTGATGAGTATGTACTAGGTTGTGCAAACTATGTGGGAAGTAAGCATCTTGTTCTGATTTAAAGGAGACCTCTTGTGTGAATCGGTCAACAGCCCAGTCACTGAATGGTCACCGAATGGTCACTGTATGCTGTCTTGCTGAACGAACCAGAAAAAATACATAGACTGAACAACAAACCAATAAATAATGTTGACTAAATAGGGCATAAACAAATGAAGTTACTCAGTGTCGGTTTCATTTATTGGTCAACTGAAGTACTGTAATGTATGTTGAATTTTCCTAGTTGTTTTTCCTACTAACAGCAGTTGGTGACCTCAAACATGGGTTGATTCACACTGGATTGCTCCTTTAAGTCTGTCCTCCTTAGTAGGTTTATGTGCTGTGTCTCTTACACAAGCATTGTAAAACCTCCCCGTTCCAAGAGGCCTGCATGCAGTAGTACTGTGGTAGGTGTTCTAACTGCTAAAATGCAGCCGCAATCACTGGGGGGGAAAAGAGGAACAACAACAGCCTTACAACAGAGGGACCAGCTTTAGCACTGACCTCATTCAACCACTGACGTGTGTGTGTGCGATTTCAGACTTCTCCTGGAGTCGGCTAATTAAACTTCACTGACTGCACAGACGTCACCAGACATCCCCACCCCCCTCCCACCTCGATGCCACCACACACACACACACACTCCACCCGTACCTTGCTGAGAGAGAATACTTGTGGACTGTAAATAATTGTCTGGCAATCTTCATGTCTTGTTTTTCATGTTTATGCACTATGTATGCATTAGTGTTTTTACATGATTGGTTATGACATAAAAGCATGTTGAATTGAATTAAGCTGCAGAGAGAGAGAGAGAGAGAGAGAGAGAGAGAGAGAATTGCAGAAGTTCATAGGTGAAGAATAAGGGGTATGGGGGAGGGAGGCTTTGCGAGCGGAGTTGTGTGGTGTGGAGAGAGATAGAGAAAGGGAGAGAGAGATGGAGAGAGGGAGAGAGAGAGAACCGTGTTCCTAATTCCACTGACAGTGTCTGATAGCATGACTGGACAGACTCCACTGGGGTTGGCGGGATTCGTGCGTGAGCTCCAGCTGACTTTTTCTAATATTTTTTTTTGTAACATCCCTTTCCCTAGGCACAAACACACTCACACTCGTAACCACACACGCACACACACTCACACACACACACACACACACACACACATAGCCATGGATAAGCACACACTCATACTCATAACCACACACGCACACACACACACACATACACACACACAGCCATGGATAAGCACACACTCATACTCGTAACCTCACACACACACACACACACACATAGCCATGGATAAGCACACACTCACACAGTCCTGAGCACAGCCCACATATCATCCTGCCAGAACTCTTACACAAGTTCACCTCCAGCTGCAGCAGTAGGCACTTACACACACACACACACACACACACAAACACATACACACAAGCACTCTAAAATGTGAAAATATGAACTTAAGGCCTTCTGTTGTTGTACAGTAGGTCCAAAATACATTTAGTTTAGGTTTAGGTAAACAGGTTGAATAAGGTTTGTTAAATACAGTTGTGAATTATTAATGCTGATGCACTAGTGTATTTTGTGTGGACAATGACAATTGCTTGAAGTGTGTTTTGTTTTTTGGGGGGCAAAAATGGACATTTATACATTTGTGAAGTTGGTAAAAGTTGCATGATTAAAGAGGACGTAGAATCCTTGCATTGCCCTTTCAGATCCCACAAACCCTTGTTATGCTCGTTTTCAATTTCAATCATAATGAGCATTACAGTAAAAGGGGCTTAAAAATGTTGAATTAAAGTTGCAGAAACTTAGAACAGTCCTTCATGCTAAACACACTCCATTGCGCTCTCAATGATGTTAGTGTTGCTGTGCTCACACAGAAGGAGAGAGAGAGGGAGACAGAGAGACAAAGAGAGAGAGAGAGAGAGAGAGAGAGAGAGAAGCTGAAAACAGAAGCTGCTTGTGCAGTCACACAGATGAACAAACAGACAGACACACAGACAGACACACAGACGGACAGACACAGGGGCCCTGGCCAGGAGCTTTGCTGAAGCGGGGTCCAGCCATAGTGAATAATTGGCCCAGCATTGGCGAGTAAGCGCGGCAGGATAATGCTATCAGCCCTGGGAGCTGCGCTGGCATCAGTCACTGTCCAATAGGACCTTTGTACCCAAAGTAGAACCACACACACACACACACACACACACACACACACACACACACACTGACACACACAAACTCTTCTGTGTCTAGCATAAGAGATTGACATGAAGCTAACCACTCAGCCCCACCAAAGCCACACAGAAGGGGTTGGGGGGGGAGGGGTGCCACTGTTCGGGCACTTTGCATTGATCTGGTCCGCTGGATGCTCTCCATGGACTCTGTGGTGTTAATCAGGTTATGTGCGGCTCCTGTGGCCAGCTGAGGGGACGCATGGATTGACACGGATGGATGGATAGATGAATGGAGGGATGGATGGATAGATGGGTCTCTCTAAGCTACAATTACTGGATTATGGATGGAGGTGTGTGTCTGTGAAGTGCAGGGCAGCTTCCCTGTAGCCCTGCATTAGATACACACTAGGAGGTGTACAGTAGAACAAACACTAAATTAGAGGATGTACTTTTAGGGAATTACGTTTGCATGCAAACGCACACTTCAGTTGATTGATGTTGAGCAAACACTTGCATTATGATAATGATATCCAGGTTGTTAGAAGTATGGTAGTGACTATGGCAACTGGATTGGGGACACAGTTGGAGTGGCGTAGAAGTCAAATAGTAGAGTGGTTTGAGTAGTTCAATATTTTGAAACAGTTTCAGGCAGAGGATACTGTTAGGAGAAGTCTTAGTTTGCAGATTACTTATATTTGGAGTCACAGAACAAATGAACACTTACTGTAGCTGCCACCCAAGGTTTAATCAAACTACTCACCCACTCCTGTAGCTTAGACAAGTTCTTTAGGGTTTGGACCATGGAAGTGTTTGTATGTGTGAGTGTGTGTCCCAGAGCCTGCAAAAGTTGCTGCACCTGGCACATTCTAACAACTCTTAATAGCCCTATTATGACAGCATCAATCTTAAGTCTAACTGTTCATAAACCAGTTTAAAAGTATAAACTCTCTCTGTCCCACTCATTTCACTGTCATTCTCTCAAATTAAAGGTGAAAACAAAAATATCTTTAAAATAAATAAAATCGATAGTATAAGTACTGTGTCTACATTAAGCAGTTTAAGCCACATTAATTGTAGAAAAATGGGTGGAAGAAGAAAACAGTAGTGCGAACTAATAATCTACACATTATCTAAACAACATGGCCAAGCCATTACACAGTGAACAGTGTGCGTTCTCATCCAGTAAAGCTCTGCGGGGTCTTTCACGGACAGGCGGCTGTGGCAGCACGTGACGTCGGCGCTCAAGTCGGGGAACATGGAAACGGCGACAGAACACAAACACCAGCTGGAGGAACGCCAGCGGAGCGAGGAGCGCCAGAGAGTGGCCACCAACACACCCTGGAAGCCCAAATACTTCAACAAAGAGGTGAGCAGCACAGGGTTATATTGACCAGTTATGGGCTATCTGTCTCTCTCTCTCTCTCTCTCTCTCTTTTTCTATCTATCTAGCTATCTACCTATCTATCTATCTATCTGTCTGTCTCTCTATCTATCTATCTCTATCTATCTACAGTATGTATTTATCTATTTCTGTCTCTCTCTATCTACTTATCTATCTTTCTACTGTACCTACCTATCTATTTCTGCCTATCTATTGATCTCTCTCTCTCTATCTATCTATCTATCTATCTACTTATATACTGTTCATATATATACTGTATATATATCATACAGAACCTCTACATAATAAAGAAAAGTATCTAGTAAACAGTACTGCTGTGCTGTAGTTCTCCAGTACTGAAATGTGTGCCTAGCTAGAGTAGAGCAGAGACGAGGAGTGTGTGTGGGGTGAGGTGGGGGGGGGAGGCAGTAAGTAGATGGGAGTCAGACATTGGGCACATCCTCTGACCCCATCCCTGTTCCCCGGGCCCCTCACAGCCTAATGCCTCTGACGAACAGGCTCCAAGCACACACTGCACACAGACTCAGATGGCTGATGCAGCGAGCCTTGGCTACGCAAACAGGCTCTCTGTGAAGTGGTCTTGTGTTAATGTACCTACTGTAAAGCAGACGTGTTAATGTGTAATACACCAAACAAGTAGGTTCACTTCAGTTTGATCTTTCTCTCAGAAAGGGGTCGTTTGGGTTCAGCAGAAATACGTCACATGAAACAACATACAACACAGACCGCATAGCAGTTAACACAAGCCATACCTTAAAGATCTTATAGAACCTCTGTCTCTCAAACTCAGTATATACACACACACACACAAACTCACTGCTGTTTTCCTTTTGTGTGTGTTGTTGTGTGCAGGGAGATGGCTGGGTGTATCACAACCCCCTGTGGAAAGCTCACTGACAGGCCCCGCGAGCAGACGCCACACAAACTCCAGCTGTCAATCTGGTGGCCCAGCCCACGCAGGGGCGTGGCTCCACAGAGGGAGGGCTGGCCAATCGGACGGAGAGGAGACCAAAGGAGCAGGAAGGCACATCCAACGGACACAAGCAGGAAGGCCACCCAACTCTCCCACAAACTCAGTGCGTGTGTGCAGCTCCAACTGACTAGTGCCAAACAAGTAGCCTCAACAACCACCACCAGACAAACAAGCAGGGAGCTCAAATATCCATAGATCACCCTGGAGTAGAAAATTCTGGAACCACACGCTGAACTTAAGGACAAAATATTATGTTGTAAATGGCATTTTTTTTTTTTATTTTATTATTATTATTATTATTTTTTAAATAACAGTGCTGTTTACTTTATGCCAGCTGGTTTTCAGAGGGTAGACATCTTGATCTTATGTCCTCACACAACACATGTGCAGGACAGGGCTACAAGTCACACAAACCGACCAAACAGACCAATAGAGATCTCAGCCGTATTCATGCCCACCCAGGAACCCCAGGAGTATGTGGTGTCTGTTGACACCTAAACCGTGTAAGCGGCGAACCGGCTGTTCAAAAAGCACCAGTGGTCACAGGGTTCACTGGATCTGAGAAAAGTCGAGGTGTTTGTTCCGGGTTTTAGCGTGCACACAACAGCAGTCCTCTCATTAGTTTCCAAGTCTCCAGCTTTCTCAGCTAATTAGCACATCCAGATGTTTGACATCACATAGGCGCCAAAGCCATAGGCGCTCCAGGACACATGCATATGGAAGCAAGTGCACACACATGCGCATAAACACACACACACACACACACATACACAAACACACACACAAACACAGAATAGGAGGATCTGGTGAGCATGAACAATTATATCACATGACCACAAAGGCAAAGAAAGAAAGAAAGACAGAAAGACAAACTCTATTACAGAGAGACCTCTGTGTCTGCGTTCCCACTGTGGACACTGGTTCCCTGTGGGCAAAAGCAAGAGAAACTGCTTAACACACTGATTAGGTGAATCAGCTCAACAAATATATCACCAGAACCCCCACACTCAATTTGCACCCTGCTATTCTTGTAAGGAGGTAATGATTGTGTGTCAGCGCTGCACCACCATGTGAGAAACAGTTAGGGTGAGAATGCAGACGTCAGGAAGTAGATTCCAGTATCCTTACTAACGATAATAAAAAATTAATCAGAATTAGTCCTTGGGTCTGGTTCATGAAAGGTATTTATTCAAAACACATGGTTCGGTTAGGTCATAGTTCCAGGGTTTTCATCCGAAACCCGTGAAGATGCTGCTAGGATCGTCCTAGAAGTCCGAGCTGGGATCATGCACAAATTACTGAAGGCTGACAGGTAACAAACGGTTTTGGTCTCATCTTTATTCAAAAACTCTCTCTCTCTCTCTCTCTAAATACCAGTGTTTCCAGACATTGTCTTTCACTTGTATTCCTACTGAGTCAGGTAACTCGGGTTCAAGGATGGTTTTTCTATGGTCTTAAGAGGACACACGTAGCGCTGAACAAGAACAAATGCATTCAACCACTCAGCCCTCTGCATTCTCTGGCTATTTTGGGTTTGTCTGCAGCTAAAAAAGAAGTCACTGGGTCCCCTTTGAGGGGACCGTCTGTGGGTCAGTCTTGTAAGTACTGACCTGCTTGCTGTCTCCCATTACAATGGTGTGTGCTTGTTTACTTTTGTTTTGTTTTTTTCATTTATTTGCCCTATTGTCTGAATTTTGACAAAATGTATTGTGACAGACTGCATACTAAATGATCTAGCCTACTGTCAGTGATGTATAATGGTTGTTACTCCAACTGTAATTGAATAGCCTAGCTTTATTTTATGGTCTCGTTATTAATATTCACAGTGGACATGATGTTGGCTCTGCAACACTTTTTTGTTTGTGATAAATTCAAAGCACTACAGGTCAATGTCCAGCCTTACTGCGACAGACAAGCACTTTAGCACAGAATGAAGACAAGCAGAGCTCAACCGGACGCGAAGAGATATTGGATGCTGTGGATACTCAATCCACCTGTGACTCATGTTCCAGTAATATTGACTGAATGTGTGTGTATGTGTGTGTGTGTGAGTGAGTGGGTTTATACCCTGAATGAAAAGCACAGTCAACACAATGTATTCACAGAGCTTTGACCAAACACCCTCCGCCATTGTAGAATTACTATGCAAATCGCATTCACTTTTTCAAACGGGTGGCTGTAATGTCAGACATATTATGAGAGTGTTAAGTTGTGTATTTGTTTAAATAAAGTTGCCATGGCAATCAGAAGAACTGGATACTCTCGTTGCATTTCCTTTACACATGGATTTTGTTCTGCAGACTAATACCAATTAAATAATAATCTTACAGATCAAAGAAAGTTAAGGTGTCTGTCCATTACTGAGCCAAATTAATCATTACGGTCATCACTCGTTAACTCCATTAGATATCTAATGTAATTCATCATTCAAGCTAAATATTTTTACAGAAATATCTTTAGTTGAAAGAAAATGTTTGAACCTGTATGTATTTAGCCCCGGGAATATAAAATGGGGTAATGTGACTGCATTTTACCACCTTTAGATTTGTCGATTGATAGCAGAGCAAATTCTTATTCCATTTTGAAGCTTCCTAAACATCTGTAACATCAGAGATCAGGTCTACTTGGCATTCAGAGAGTTGGTCTGTACTGCCACCTAGTGGCTCCAAACACAACGAGAGTTGGATGGTGTAGATCAGGCCTATTCAATTGGTGGCCAGCGGGCCACATGCAGCCCAGATGATGCCCCAGCCATAAAAGTTCACCATTCAGGAGAACTTGGGTCTTCTACAGAATATCAGAAACAGACCTAACCCTATTAGCTAGATACTTTGCCTCCTTTTAGTTATATAACACATATAAATAGCATGCATTTTCAAGCTTTTTGAGTAATCAATGGTGTCAGTATTTGGGTAACAAATAGGAATTGTTTTATAGTTAGAGTTTCTGCCAATTTGAAAAGCGTCATTACCACTCGACAATGACTGCTGAAAATGTGCAAACCCTACTTATGATCTTGGTTTTGAAATGTGGCCCAGATGAAATTTTAATTGAATAGCCCTGGTGTAGATAGTCTTTGGAGACACAAAAACAGCCCAAAAAACACCGGCCTCACACATAATAGTTAATAAATGTCCAGCAAAACTAACCTCCCTATTTGCATAGTTACAAATGCCTTGCATTGAAAATATTTGTATATATATATATAAATGCTCAAAGACTAAATCTCTGTCATTTCCTTCTTTAATCAAAGGCATCATTTCATTCTCAAAACGGCATCCTTTTCTTTTTTGTACAATTGAAGGAATAAACCTCGATTTAGAAAAACAAAAATACAATTTTTGCATTTCGTGTTGGGAGCCATCTTGTGTCAGCTTCCCCATTGTGTAAATAAATACCCTAGAGAGTGTCTCTGAGTCCTTTGAGTTTCTATCGGTGTTTTTTTTTTTTGTCTTCGTCTTTAAGATTTCAATATTGACGTTCCATGGTTGGCTCCCAGGGTCTGAGTTTTCCTTCCTCCGCAGTAACTGAACGACCGCACCGCCCGTGGCAAACTTGCGTTACAAACACCAAACCGAAGCAGAGCCGCACACCGACTAGCAGTGGACACATGGGAAAGAAAAAATAATAACAAAGAATTCTGGAGAAGTAAACAATTAAGATCAATTTCAGTACAACAACCAGGGCCAGGGCTGCCCCATAAAACTATGGTGTGTAAAAAGTGTGTGTGTGGGGGGGGGGGGACAAAACACAAAATAAAACAAATACCTAAACATGTTTTTTGTAATGATCTCATGTAGCAATGTGTGAATAATCACTCGTCAGAGAGGGGTCAAGGAGCGATGAGCAGAAAGAAAAGAGAGGGAACAGTTTAATAACGGCTCCCCTAATTTGTGTTGGAGTGTGTGGACAATGTAGCGCAGTACTCACTGATCAACACTTCAGACACACACACACACACACACACATACACACACACACACACACACTGGATGCAACCTGATGCAAACAAACTGATTGAAGCCTAGCAGCAGGACATCAGAATGGGAGGCGTTTATTATTTACATTAAACCAAATCTAGTACTTCATTTCTCACATTCTCACAACCAACTCAGATATTATTGCAACTCTTTCAAATTGTTTACAATCAGTAAAAAAAACACTAGTAGGAAGGAACAAAATGACACAAAAACAAAGCGATTCTTTTTTTAAAATTACCCAAGAAGAACTGCCCAAGAAATATGTATTCTAGAAATCCCATTATCATTTTTTTTTCCTTTTTTTTTTGTAACTCCATAAGGCGGGGGTGCAGTCAATTCAAGAATGAGCATTCGAGAGTGACCGACTAACACACATCACTCCCCCTTTTCTCACTCTGGTTCTACATTAACGTGACGGGAAGGAACCCCCCCACCCCTCCCACCCCTCCCACCCCACCCCCCACAACTCCCTAAACCCTCAACCCACAATCACTCCTGCCCTGAGCATCAAACTGTCTTTGGTGCCTCAACCTTTAGGCTCCACACGACCAGACTGGGGGTTTCCCCATCGCCAGTGGCACCTTGTCGCCTGGCGACGGCTGCCCTGTTCACTATCGGTGGGGTAAGGTGGCCAGGCGGCGGGGCGGTGGCCGTGGGAGTAAAGGTGGAGGTGGGAGGGGGTTGGGAGAAGACCGTTCGCCCTTTACTACCAAAACATTCAAGCACATGAAGCCCACGCGCACGACAGGGACAAACTACACAAAAGGAACAAAAAAAAACGAGTGGAGATGATGATGATTGTGATGATGGTGGTGAAGATAATGAGGATGATGGGAGGTCGTGACTAACAAAAGAATGGGCTGCAGACTCTAGCCTTTCATTTTCTCTCTCTCTCTCTCTCTCTCTCTCTCTCTCTCTCTCTCTCTGTCTATCCATACCAACCCACCCTCTTCGTACAACTCCACCCCACCCACCCACAACAACAACAAAAAAAAAAAAAAATAAATAAAAAGAGGCATTCAGGTCGCAGAGCTCCATGTTGTCATAACAGCCCAACAGCACAGCCTAGCGCGGCTCACTTCCTCTCGGCCAGTCTCCAGACAACAGGGCATCTTGTTTCTCTTCTTCGTCTCGATTGGTGGATTACTTAACTTGCTGCGTTTTCATTGTCTCTTTTTATTAATTTTTTTTTTTTTACTTTAAAGTTGTCCTTTGAGATTTTGCGTCTTTTTTTTTCCCTGTCCTTTCTTGGTGTCAGTTAAACTGACCTCCTGGTTGCCCGCTTGCCTCTCTTCATCAAGAGCTTGTTCTTTATGTAACCTCTCTTCTTCTTGGATGTCTGGTGGAAGAGAGAAAAACGGGGAGAGAGAGGAGAGAGAAAGAGAGGGTGAGTGAGTTATACCAGAGAACTTTTAATAGAAGGAGAACTTGTACTGCACCCTGGGGGAGCTCGTGGCCAAGTGCAGAAAGAATGGAGGCCTATGGAGCTGCACCAACATATTCCTACATACCTCTGGATATATTAAAAAAGACAAAAGAAATACTGTGATACAAAAAAATCGACACAAAGGGTGCATACAATGTATTTTTAAGAATCTCTTGGTTATGAGAAAAATACGGCTATTTGAGCAAATTTGATGACGTCACACACACGAAAACAGCTAGATGCTAGCAGAGACTAGGTCACGACTGCCCAACCTGTAAGAAAAGAAAAGGATATGACTCCCAGATTATTCCACTTTTGACTGAACCCCCATGGTGAACCGCAACTAAAGTCAGGGTGAATGGAGTGACGAGTGTGGCGGGGCTGGTTATACTGAACAATTGTTCACTCTTTCACATCTCTTTCACAGTGGATCGACAAGCATTTCTTCGTCCTCAACAACTTCTCCAGAACAACACAACCGACACTTGCAGATGCAGCAAGAGAGTGGGCACGGATCAGAACAGAACGGAAGAGAAAGAAAAAAGTAGAGAAAAAAAAAGGAGATGAATGGTGAGCAGACCTTTTTGGAGATGTACTTCTGTTTCTGACTGAGGTTGCGGGGCTTGTGGTCAAGGCCCTGGCGGTTCTCGGGCTTCTTGACGCGGTAGATGCGCACCAGCCAGTGCTCCGAGGTGAACGCCTCCTCCAGGTGCTTCAGGCGGATGTCCTTGTTGCCTATCTCGGCGTTCCGTGTGCGGTCAAAGCCCGGTGGCGTGCGGAAGTCCAGCTGAAGCAACCATGGGAGAGAGGGAAAAAGGGGAGGGTCAAAGAACGAGGGAAGGTGTGTGAGAGAGAGAGAGAGAGAGAGAGAGAGGACAGGAGAGACAGAGCAAACAGAGGCCAATTAGGTTAAGTGTCTCCACAGTTAAACAAATGCTGAAAAAAGCTATCACATACATAACAGCTGTTGACCTGTGAAAATTTTCCTTTCAAAAAGTAACCCATTTGCCTATAACAAATCTGTGAAAGAACTGAAAAATTACACGAGAAAAATTAATTAAAAGAAATAAGTGTTAACTTCTATCCCAGTTTGACCAGATTTCCACACTTTGGGTTCCTTTAAGACTGCTATCTGTGAGCAGTGGGCTCACCTGCATCTCTCCAAAGCGATAGTAGGACATCTTATACATGAGACAGTTGAGCAGCGTGGGGGAACCAGCCTTGTCCACACGGAACTCCCCTTGCGGGGTGAAGTAGTCACTCTCCTGCAGAACACACACACACACACACATACACACAGACACACAAAAAAAAATCAATAGGACATGTACTTTTAATTTATTAATAATTATTTCTGTTTGATATTTGCACACGGTCACCATGGGCTTAATACCACACCAACTTCAATACAGCAAGATTTTCATATTATCAATTAACTAGGACTAGCTAGCATAATGAGTTGATGAAGCACAATGTCATGTTCAACATTAACAATGTCTACATTGACAAATTGACATAAAGTACTTCCTAGCTTCTGAACCATAGTGTATGCACAGTAATACAAGACTAGCATGCATCCCTGATTCTGGATCAGATGTGTTAACAACTCAATCTACACTAACCAAATAAAATATATAATAACTAACAGAAAAAAAAAAAAATCTATCTGTTGACATAAAAAAAATTAAAAATGTCTTGTTTGAGGTCGTCTCCCCACTTACCCGGATGTCCTTGGGGTGCTCTCCCTCGGCGATGCGCACCATCCACAGAAACTTGTTGATGTCATCACCCGAGTAGCCAATCACGCCGCCAAAGATGATGAGGACGTAGTCCACGTCCAAGGACTTCATGATCTCATATGCTGCGCTCTCATTAGACGACATGGCCTTGCCAACCTACACACGCACACAGAGTACACAGCCCTACGTTACCGCCTCTGGCCACTAGATGGCTCTATAGTTGCACTTATCTGGCAGTAGCAAAATAGACAGCCGACACAGCAGTCTACACACTCTTCAAAAATAGGGGAACATCCTGTGCATGAAGATTTTTTTTCCTCAACATAGATCTGTGATCTGTCTTTATTTTAATCTTACACAGCCCTCACCATACCCAAATCTTCCACAGTACCTTAGAGCTTTGAGCCCTTCAGTCGATAAACACCCCAAAGAGTTCATGAACACTTTTGAATTGCTTAACTTCAACTTTAGTGGAGGTATTGGTTAATTGACACAGTAATTATGTTGTCATTCTAATCGACTAGATTAACATCGACTTGCACCACAAGTTCACGATTTGTAAACTCAAGTTGATTGACCGTTCCATTGCATTTTCCCAAAGGTAACAGTGGTTGGTGCTACCGAGCCCAACACCGCACAGTCCGGCTCCTCACCAGTGCTATATGGCTGTTGTTCCACGTGTTGTTGTCCACTAGCGTGGTTCGGTTGGCCATGCCGGCGATCTGGTAACCATAATCCCACCAGGACATGACTCTGGCGTGCTCGTCTGTGTTCTGTCGAAGCCAGTAGTACGCCTCCCGGAAGTCGTCTAGAATGTTCCGAGACCTGGGAGGAAAAAGTGTTCTTGTTGAAACAAATGTTTGCTCGACTACGTCACTTCTGCCATTATGTGCTTCCCATCATGCTGTTTAAGTGGGAACACAATTATAAGGAGCCAATCTAAATAGCTGAGTAGCCATTAGCTAAGTGTTTAAATAGGGACTTCATAATTGTTGGTATTACTTAAGAATCTAGATTTCAGTATTTAATATGAGCTGTTTGCATAAACGTACATTTGCATAGAACAATACTATCTGACACATTAGCTGTGTGTGTGTGTGTATATATGCGCATATATTTGTGTGTGTGAGTGTGCTTGTATGCATGTATGTTTATGTGAGTTTGTGTGTGTGTGTGTGTGTGTGTGTGTATGCACGCTTGTTGGTGTGAGTGTGAGTGTGTGTATGTTTGTGTGTACCCGTCGTGGTTGTAGGAGGCCAGCACTACGCTGGGGCTGGAGTAGGCGTTGCTGGTGACCCAGGTGCAGTGGACGGCAAACATCATCAGTAGCATCAGCATCAGCATGGTGACGATGCTCTTGATGTTAGGACCCAAGCCCTCCTCGGCCTTCTCCTGCTCCGAGACGTGCTTGCGCACCTTACCGGCCTGCAACACACACACACACACACACACAAGTTGAGATGAAAAACGGCTAAAGTCACCTAGCGCTGAAGCACTGAGCAACAGCTTGCAACCCTCAGCACATTCCAAATGACAAAGCAACAAAACAAATTCTGTGTGTGTGTGTGTGTGTGTGTGTATGCATGTTAGTGTGACTGTGTGTGTGTGGTGTGCGTATGTTGGAGTAATGGCATAAGGCCTGGAGTCCACACGGGGTGACTCATCAATACTGCCTTCCAGGAAAAAAGGCTAAAAGCTGCTAGAGCAATAACAAGGTGTTGCTTCAGCCTCTCCCTCTCCCCCTCTCCCTCTTTCTCTTTCTCCCTGCCTCTCTCTCTCTCTCTTTCTAGCTGCATTCAGTCACTGCTGGGAGTTCACCCAGCACACAATCAGAGCACCACTCTGTACACACTACAACACACTACAAAAACCCAAAGAGCACCCTGGACGACCTCTCACGGAAGGGGCTTAGTCATGAAGCTGGAGTGAAGTTACCCACAGGTAGAATAAGAAAACCTTCGCCTAGCGAAACTAAGCACACTCCCCTTTTAGGCAAAGGATGTTTGATATGTGGGGACAATTCAGTGTTCTGTGAAAAGCAAAGTACGGTGCTAGGGGTTTATTACTTACTCTAACTCTATGGGCAACAAAACAACACAAAAACAAACAAGACAGACAAGGATCCAAGTGCGTCATACTCTCTACACTGTGGTAGTCCTTTTAGGCAAAGGAATGGTTCATACTTTGGAACAATTCCGTGTGTTGTGCAAAGCTAAAATTTGTGGTAAATGCAAGTTCGGTGTTTAGGCTATGGGCAAAAACACATAGCAAAAAAAAAAAAAAAAAAAAAAAAAAAAAAAAAAAAAACTGTGGTGGTTGTGGCGGCTGACCTTGTCGTAGAGGTTTCCGGAGCTCTTCCTGTCGTCCTCGTCGCTGCTGTCCTCGGCCGGCGGGCTCTCGCGCTTGGTGTCGTCGCCCAGGTAGTGCTCGAAGACGCTGGAGAAGGCTATGGCCGACAGCATGCACACCACCGGCGTCAGCGTCAGCATCAGCCGCACCATCACGCCGGCAAAGTACACGGCGCTGATGGCGTACAGGGCCACTAGGGGGCGACACAGATGACAAGGGTCAACGTCGCAAACAACAAGACTGTCAAAACTGAGAAAATCTAGGCAAAAAAAAAAAAAAACAGCAAAACAAGGTAAAAGAACGACAAACTAAAAGAACTAAAAAGTAGGCCTAGTAAATGCAGACACGCAAACACATCGCGATCGTAAACCTGCCCTGTGTATCTAGATAGTATAGCATTAGTATTTACTCTTTATATCCAGCGAGAAATACATGGTCTTTTCATTAACCCAATGGTTGATTGGTGAAACAGACCGAGGTGAGGCACAGGCAAACGGCAGTAAGGTAAATGTATGTGTATACATGTATACACATACATATATGTATGTATGTGTATACATACAAATACACACACTATATAAAAATGTTGTGAATGCGCTTATGACATATTTATGGCATTCTGAGGTAAGAGAGGCCAGAAAGGTTAGAGAGGTTAGAGAGGCTAGAAAGGTTAGAAAGGTTAGAAGTTATGCATATGTTAGAGAGGCTAGAAAGGTTAGAGAGGTGTCGACCAGTGAAACATCTAACGAGCCTCAAAGCTACACTCTGATCAAAACATTATTCGCTTCCATATATAACGAGGTGAGACTAATCCATACTTTAATGCCGTTTACGCCTACATGCCGAAAATAAACACTTGCGCATATGTAAACGCAACATAAGCGGCTTTGTGCATCCCAGCGATCCTGGCGTTTTTGATTCCCTGCTGCCATTTCGAGCCGGTGCGTTGACGCTCTTTTGCTGCAGCTACAGCTGTGCAGAATCTGCCCACGCTTTGAGTTTCCACCATCAGCAGCCATCACCAGAAGCCCACACTGCAGCTGGTCACGACTGGCCACAGCTGGTCGCTTTCTTACGTATGCTTACATGAGATTGATTAATGCTTTGGCTCATCTGATCTGGGACAGGGGTGTGTGCGTGTGCGTGCATTAGAGGTCTGCGCGGGACAGAATTATCAGTCCCGCACCCGCATTGTGCTATCCCGCTCCCGCCCGCACCCGCAAAGAATTGTAATTTTCACTCCCGCTCCCGCCCGCACCGGCAATATTTTGTCCCGCTCCCGCCCGCAAAAATCCTGCAAGAGGGACGTTGGCTTAATTTCTATCTCACTGAAAGGCCTCTTAATTGGCTGAACTTTTTGAAGTTTATCGCAGAGCTCTGCACTCCCGCGGGTGTACCACTACGACCGTCCATCACGTTGATTCAACATTGAATTTCGGTCGTCTGATGGATACCTACCTTTCCAACCAACAACCAATGTCGATTCGACGCCTGTTTGCTATCTGGGTAGACTACATCTGCAAGTTTTAATGATTTTAGTAACAGTAAATAAAATATTCAGCACAAATTATGTATGCTAGGCACTACATTAATCATTTGTATATTTTATTTTACACTCATATTGTGTTTGTGGGACTGCAGTTTATCATCCTACCGCCCGCTCCCGCATAGTGCAGTTCCGCTTCTGCCCGCGCCCACGATGAGCTTTCAAATTTATTCCCGCATTGCACTGTTTTGCGTTGGGTCCAGCGGGTCTCGCGGTACACCCGCGGGAGTGCAGGCCTCTAGCGTGCATGGCACCAGCTTTCGCTTGGAACCAGGCAAAGGGGAGGGTGACATCTGTAACCGTCCCCATCGGCAGAGAACAACACAGCCTTAATTGTTGGGCCTCAGGTGCCTCTGCAAAACATGTTTGGAAAACCGTCACGGCTGTCTGAGAAGCACTGCCGGGTCAAGTTGTTGGCCTTAGCTTAAACTTCACGCAGATAAATCAGTCCATCACGACAACACCGTTCAGTGAAAGCAGAGCTGAGGCCTTTCAGTAGGGAAAAAAAGAAGAAAAAAATACAACATCTGGAACTGAATTTTGAAAGGACACTTTCATGCATCCAGAACACAGGACACACCACAATGGCTAGGACAACCTGGCGCTGCTCACATACAGTGTCCCCAATAAAATAGCACGCCCCCCCCCACTCCCTGTCTTTCTTCCCTGCTAATGAGTGCTGAGGCAGGTGTTAAGATCCTGGGCCGATTGAGCTGTAGCCCACCGCACAGCCCCGCTGCTGGATTCACTAAACACTCTGAAGCTGCGCATAAAACACTGATTAAAAAGATGAATAATTAAGGTTTTCGCTGACACATCAGGGGTGCATGGACTGAAAGGCCTAGTTATGAGGGAAAAAACTAGAAAATAAAACCCTGCAAACCTAATTAGTGAGAGATCTAAGTGCTGCAGCAATCTTGAATGGGGAAAGCTGGGAATGTTTGCATGACAATATCCACTCATCTGCATTATGTGCGTAGATCTGGCAACGAAAAAAAAAAGATGTTCAAAAAACAAAAATCTGTAAGGCCGCTGAGTGTTTCCTTGTAGTCATTCATGTTCAAACAACTTGTAAATGTTGCAGTAATGTGAAAAAGGTCACCGTTTAAAGAAGCGTGGCCGGGCGGCACATGAAAGCAGCCGTCAAAAGAGGGATTTCTTTGGTTTTGATCGCACGAGTAATTAGGCTACTACGCATTCCTGCAGGGAGCTGGCGAGAAAGGGAAGATTGGCCAGGGCCCTTTATCCAATAGCTGCGATCTCCTTCTCAGCAGCACTTTGAGAAACACTATCAGTGAGGCTCAATGCCCAGTCCTGAGACAAGAGCCAGGAACAAGTGGAGGGTTTTTTGTATTTTATACTTTATTTATTTCCCCGCAGGAATTGTCTCTTAACTCATGCCGAGCGCCCCAGCCCCACGTGCCCCGGGGCGGGAACGGATGACACGGGCATCGTCAGCGCTCCGGTCCCTTCTGTCCGAGGAGCTCATTTGATGTGTGGGGAGTCCCTGCGACGGCAAGGGAACAGAAAAAAAAAGCTAATGTGTTCCTTGCTGGCGGATGGAGGTGACGGGGTGCGGTGACCATACATGAGCTCCAATAATGCCTTGGCCTCCCCCGCCTGCTACACAGACACGATGATTGCAGCTTAAGGGCTCTGTCTGCCTGTGTGTTTGTGAGTGTGTGTCAGAGAGTGTGAGAAAGAAGTTGAGGAAAAGAGAGAGACCGACACTGTTTCTGAGTGTGTGTGTGTGTGTATGAAAAGGAGAGTGAGACTGAGTGAGAGAGACAAAGAGAGAGCGAGTGTGTGTGTGTGTGTGTGTGTGTGTGTGTGTGTGGGGGGGATTGGGGAGGTGGGGGGTTGGAGGGGTAGAGTCAGCCTGAGGGCCTCGGCCTCCCTTAAGACGACTCATGCTCCTCAAGAGCCCCAGCCCCCTCTCCCTCTTTTACTCTCTGTTAGGAAACCCAGCGTTCGATTAAACAGCAGGCACGGGCTCCGCAGCGCACTTAGTCAGATGAAAAGCCCATCCATCTCCTTCACGCCATTAAAAACTATTTTGCTCCTCTCGGCCGTGCGGCGGGGGCGGAGGTTTTGGGCTGAAGGTGCGAGGCGAGCTAGTAAATCACATGGAAATAGCGATGGGCACAAGGGCCTGAATAAAGCTCCACTTGTCCTTGGTCCAATTTCTCTCTCTCTCTTTTTTTTTTTTGTTTTTTATTCACCGGCTCCAAAAGCTCTGTGGAAGAATCAGTCACGGATCCATAGACTCCTACTCTTGGGATGCACTTGAAGAATTTGTGCCACCGGCTCTGAGGACGTCTCACAAACAGCCATGTGACGCTCTGTGTGTGGGCAAACGCCGGGCTACTTTAAGGAAGTGACTCACAAAGAATTTCAGGCAAAAGAAAAAAAGTAAGAGAGGCACTAGAGGCGCGTATTGGAAGCTAATCCGGTGCACACAAATCATGTTGCCATAATGGACATAATGGTGCTGTGTTTAGCGCCGTGCAGATGCCCGACCAAAACACTTCAAAACACTGATCCCATGATGCTGCATGAGGGTTGTTGTCCAAACCTGCTTCTGTCTCTGGTGGAGAGGACCAACACCTAAATGAGTACAAACCGCACTAAACAAACCACTCTGGAGGGGTAGAGGGTGTGGGGGGAAGGATTGTGTGAATTTCATCCCAGGGTGTTGAAACAGGACTGTACATAAGCCCAAACTAAATTGTGTTGGGTAGGGGAGCACCAATGCACACCAGTGCATCTAAATATCGTTAGCAGCTCTAAAATGTTTACGGTATCACCCGACAACAGAGAATTGGATCTTTTTTTATCTTATAATTGCCTAAGACTTACTTGAGTATATTACTAGAATGTGAAGCCAGGACACTCCAAACCCTGTATTTAATAGGAAGTCAAGCTAGCGCCTCTCAACCTCAGTATCTCCCCGATGCTATCAGGGGTCAAGCGCTGCTGTAGACCTTTATGAAACGGACCACTGCAGTCCTGTGCAAAGGTTTGTGCTGAAGTTAAGAGCTGCAGCTCGGCCAACATCCATCCTCAGTTTGCCGTAGTGCTCCCAAAAAAAAAAGAAAAGAAGAAGAAAATGTTTCCCCGATCAGCTGGAAGCGTATTAGGGCTGAAAGGCGGCGATAAAAAATGCATGTCCTAAAAGCGTTTGCTGGCACAGCCTTCCCTTTCCCCACCCCCCACCCCCATCCCCAGCCATGCGTCTCCTGCACGGGGGCCTTACCGAAGACGCGCTCGTCATTGATGTTCTTGATGCAGAACCACAGGCCGGCGGGGAAGGTGCACACCAGGATGTGCAGGTCAAAGAAGAACGACACCCAGGTGGTGGGCTGGTGCTCCGACACCGAGGCGATGATGGGGATGTGGATCTTGGCGTACCTGGACACACACAAAACACTCTTTAATTCGGGCTCTCAGAGGGTGATGGCACTAAATCAGCGCATACTGGGGGGCAGATTTGTTTGGCTAAACGGACTGGGAGGCACAAACACTAAACAGCAAATATTTTTATGAGGGTTGGGGGGCTCTATTAGTCAGCAGTTTGCTGAGTGATAACGCGCTGTAAAACACCACCCAGCAGGGTTTAATGGTGATGGCTTTGGCACCAGAGCCACAACCCACAACACCAACCACAAGTGCCAACTTTACCATCCCAGCCATCATTCTCAGAGCAAAGACTCTGCAAGGGCACAGCAAGGACATGTAAAGGTTCAGATTATATTTTTTTCCCCCCCATTTTTCTACTCCAATATTCTTTTAGGGGATGTAATATTTTAATACCGCAGATGGTTGATGCAATGTAAGGGTTGGATGAGTCACCCGCCCCTCTGTTTGGCTTGGACATGAAACGGAATAGCGCGGCATCTGATCTCTGCACAGGGAAGTGGAGGTGTCGGAGAGACATCACTCACACTGGATGTCTGTCTTTAGTGTGTGCAAGTGTGTGTTTGTGTGTGTGTGTGTGTTTAGTATGTCTGAGCATGTACACATGTACCGTGGGATCAAACTGTTGACAGGTTACATACTTTCCTTGGCCAATAGTCTGCCCGTGTGTGATCTATTGTGGCTGCGGATCATCATCTCCTGAACTGACCTGTCATTAGTCCCCTCCCTCCATCCCTCCATCACTCCATCTATGAGCCAACGCCCCCATCCCCCCCCCTCTCTCTCTCACACACTCTGTTCATCTCATCTGCAGTGCAGATCCTCTCTGCTTTGGCTGGGTGGGACCCTCCAAAACCTCTCACTTTAACCCAGCGGACACGGAGAAGCGCGAGAGGGACGCTTCCCTTCATCGCATTTATGACGGGCCAAACTAGAGGACATTAACTATTCAGAGGCTAATGCAGCACTTTAGGATCAGACTGAGGAGGGAAAAAAAAAAAAAAAAAAACCACACACACAAAAAAAAAAAAAAAAAAAAACAAGGGACACCTCTTCCCGCCTTCTCTCTTTCTTTCTCACTCTGGGTAAGTGGGAAAGTGTGTCTAGTCGAGTGAGCATTGGAGATCCTCAGACTCTAAAGATGGGGCTAATAGCGCTCTCTCTCCGTCTCTCCCTCTCCCCGTCGTCCTCCATTACACAAGTCTAGTGAGAGGAGGCGCTGACCCCTCCAAACGGCCGAGGCTAAAGCTCCCGGCAGGCTGGGCTTTCACTGCTGGTGACCATTATTGATGCACCTGCTAACAGCTACCGACTCTGGACCTGCGTTCGGCTGTAGGTTATTTTACGGCTGGTGACGATTAACATCACTGTTAACGGCCACTGACTCCCGACCTGCGTTCGGCTGTAGGTTGTTTTTATGGCTGGCTGCAGATGCGATGTTTGTACAAAGAGCAAGTTCGCATTTGTTCTCTGCTGCCTGGGCGCCTGCTCGTGAATGAGGATGGGTGAATTAGGATCTCATAAAGCCGAAAAGGTGCTAAAACTCGTCCGCAGGAGGGCCGCCTCTCGTCCTCTCGCTATTTCTTTCTCTCTTTCTCTCTCCCTCTTGCTGTATGTATGCCTGATTGGGTTGCATGTACCTACCCGGTGTCCCAGAGCGAGTAGAATCTACCGCTCCACGGGGCGATGTAACCTGAAACACACACACAGGGAAGAAATAAAGAACGCCATTTAACCATAGTGAACTGGATACATCACATCATATATATACAGTAAAAAAAAAAAAAAAAGGTCTGTTGGAGTGTGTATGTGAAGCATTTGAACATGTCTGAGGGACCTGGCCAATGGGGATATGTTTTTTTTTTTTTTTATCTCCACCTCCCTCCCTCCCTCCCTCCCTCCCTCTCTCTCCCTCCCTCTCTCTCCCTCCCTATGTGGTGTGTGTCATGTAGAGCGAGCGGCTCTTAAATTGATTTCCAGTAAGCAGAGGTGCCGAGAACTTCGCAGAAAAGACACACATGTGTGTGTGTTTGTGCGTGTGTCTAGAAGGGTGGGGGCTGGTGCCAGGGCCCTAATGAGATCTCCCAGGCCCGTGTCTGCCGCGCCGTGCTGGGCCACAGAGATGAGTAATGAACAGGGGGTGGGGATGGGAGGTGGAGGACGAGGACAAGGTGGGGGAGGGGGGGGGGGGAACACTAGCCGCCGTGGATGCAGCTCTGGGCTTGTGCTGGTGAGACACAGGTGGAAGGGTTAATGCAGATGGTGCTTGAGAAAGTGTGAGTTTGTCATTGGGGTTGACAGGGCAAACATGTTGTAGATTTTAAGATGGATGGAGATTATGTGCTTTCCCAAGGCCACTGTCTCTGGCCTCTATTGGCAACACCGTGCAGCAGAGTCTAATACCAAAACATTTTTAAATTGGTGTACTAATATATTAGTATACATTACAATATATATTGAACTGTATTGAACTTGTGGTGATGTCCTTGAATAGATAGTCTAAGTAGACTAGTTTTGGGTAAACAGAGGCATGGTAGTGCTTATACTTTGCCTAGTACCCTAGTCAATGTCAAGATGCCGGAGCATTGTCACTGATGACCCCTCTTTCTGAGCTGTTTACTTTTTATTACACCAGGTAAGAGAACATTCCTTCTGGTTCACACATCCACGCAGTCTCTCACACGACTGACGTCCAAGATGAAGCTACAACGAGGATAGGTTTGACAGGGGCAGGGACATGACCTATGATGACCCCTTGACCTTTGCTTTGAGTTCTGTTGCACCCCAACAATTAGTGCTGTCTTGCTGTGGCCCATACCTACTGCACCTGTAAGCAGCAGCCGAGGGGGGAAAGCTCACCTGTGTAAGTCAGGTAGATGACCGTGAGGAAGACCACCCCAGCAGCCAGGGACACGCCCAGGAAGAAGAGGGTCTGGAACTCTTGCCGGGTCAGACGGTCTTTCAGGTACTGGAGGAAGGCGTAGGACTGTAGCAAAGCAAACACACCTGCAACACACACACACACACACACACACACACACAGTGAGGCTCATGGCAACTCCACCAAATCTGAAGTTCTGCCTGCCTCCTGTGAGGGGGCGGGCCATACCTGCGGCAGCCATGTGTTCGCTCGTCCTGATTGGCTGGAAACCCACAAAGGGGATCTGCATGGACAGCACAAGGCCCACGATGTAGAACGTGCTGTACGCTGGAGGAGACAGAAAGAGAACGCCACAATGGGTGAAAAATGACACCATTACGGTCACAGCATCATCCCAACTTTCTCACACACACACACTCATACACACACATGGCCCAACACATACCCTCAGGCATATCAAAAAAGAGGCACACACACATCCTGATGCTCAAGCCTGGTTAAGCAGCAATGATTCATCCAAATCCTTTTTTGGCCTAGCTCTGTGTGTGTGTGTGTGTGTGTGTGTGTGTGTGTGTTTTCCTTGTGAGTGAAAGTGTGCTGGGCAGGGGGGGGGTAGAGCTGTGTGAAGCTAATGAGCATGAGAGCGATGGGTCTCCAGTGTGAGGATACTGGGGCCACAGCAGGAACGCCTCCAATCTACAAACTGGGCCGCACACTCCCCATGGGTGACGGAAGAGAGGGAGGGAGAAGGGGGGGGGGGAGACAGAGAAAGCAATAAAGTGAGAGAGAAAGAAAAAAGAGAAAGAGAGAGAAGAAAGCGAAACAGACGAGCAGGATGCAAGCGTAAAACAAGACACAATGCATACAATGAAACACCATTGTGCATATCCGTAATACAGTACAGTATCACTGTGTGAGTTCACCAGGTCTGATGCTTGTGTATGTCTGTGTGTCTGTGTGTGTGTGTGTGTCACACTAGTGCATGAACGTTGTACAAAGCTCCCACCAGTCTCCGAGGTCGGAAACTGGCAGCCTACTTAAGAGGGCCCTTAAACTATCATGCGCTAACTACACAAAGCGGAGAGCTTGCTGTGTGCTTTCTCTTCTCTCTTCAAGAGGTAAACAGAGAACGAGGTCAGAGTCTGGTTTGGCCCTCTGTGCACACAGCACAAACAAACTGACAGACAAGCAGCAACAAATAGTAAATCAGAAACACACAAACACACACCAACCTCCTAGGTTACAGATATCAGGTTCATGATAAGATGCAGGACTTGAGCCAAAGACCCTATTTGCAGTGAGGTGACTGACGTGACACGATCACTACAAGTGATCCTGTAAACTGCTCGCCCTGTTGTGCCACTGGGTGCTTTCAGTGTGTGTGTGTGTGTGTGTGTGTGTGTGTGTGTGTGTGTGTGTGTGTGCGTACGCACACCATATGCAGACAGACAAGCAGGGAGCGGAGAGGAGTGGGTGAGGGTTGGAGGGAGAGGAGATACCCTCACAGCCTCTCTGACATGTTTAACTGCGAGTGGGCAGGACTTGAGCAAGGACAGAAACTGTGGGAGGCCGACAAATGTGCTGTCAGACACAAGTGACATTGTGTGTGTGTGTGTGTGCGTGTGTGAGAGAGAGACACACACAGAGACTCGCACTACAGGATTGGGGCGTGAGTGAGTGTCTGAGTGAGAGTGAGTGTATGCATGTGTGTGTGTGTGTGTGTGTGTGTGTTGGCGGGTGACAGAGAACTCGGCAGTGGGGACTGGTGGAGCCGCCAGCCTTTGATTTGAATCATTACGGATGAACGAGACCACCCTCATCTGCCGCACCTGCCGCAGCAATGTGCAATTTACCTGTCCCTCCATCAACCTGTACCCTTTGGCTCTCTCCCCCTCTCCGTCTCTCTTTCTCCCCCTCTGTTCATCCTTCCGCTCCATCTTTCTCTTTTCAGTTCCTCCCTCCACCCCCTCTCTGTTTTGTTCACTGCACCTTTTCTCTCTCTGCAGTCTGGTGCTGACTGACTACCCATCATCCTACCTTCTCTCTCTCTCCCTCCCTCATCTTTCTGTCTGACACCCCGCCCTCTTTCATCTGTCTGTTAGAACTCTCTCCATCTCAACCCCCGCCACCCCACACCTCCTCCCTTTGTGCCTCTGTTCACCCGCAACTGTACCCCAGCCCCTCTTCACGCCCGTCTCTCCCCTTCATTCTCTCCATCTTTCTCCCTTTTCATCTCAACCTTGCTCTCTCTTCATCTCGCCAACCCTTTGCAGGTTCTTGTCCTCCGTCGCTGCCGTGTTCTCACCTCTCCCTTCTTCGTGAGCCAGTGTCCAACCAAAGGAGAGAAAAAGCCTTACATCACACTCACTTTAAAATGGAGGGGGAAGGGTGTCGGACACACACACACACACACACACACACACACACACAATAAGACATGATGTACACAGAGGCAGACACCACACAGGCGCACACACACAGCCTTAGGCACAGCTAGCACCACTGCCAAAGTAGTTGACCCTTTGTAAACAGACCACTCAACACACGAGGTGTGTGTGCACTGCACAGCTATCATGAAGGCAAAAAGCCTGAACAATGGACATGGAGATACTGTGCTGCTTTTTGCTCTGCACTGACACTAAAAGCACAATGGCTTCTACAGTCCTGCGTGGTTGATGGGACGGCCACCGAGGTGGAGCGGTGGTCGGGGGGGCGGGCAGACGGTGTGTCACCTGAAGAGAACGCTCGGAGGAAGCCCCCTGGAGCCCCCGGCTCGTTGATCATCCTAATCTAATCTAATCTAATCTAATCTAATCAATCCCATCTATTAGTGCTGAGCTCCTGGGGACCCGCACAGGTGGGTGGCAGTGGGGGTGGTTGTGGGGGTGACGGATGACTCAGTGAGGATCTGCTCCACACCTGTTGTTCTCCCTGACTGCTGCAGGCTTGTGTGCAGGGAAAAGAGGAGGAGAGGGGACGGAGAGAGATAAGGGGGGGGTTAAGTAATTTTCTCTCAATGAGGGGAAAACAGTAAATCCTGGATAAGCAGGATGATGGGAGATGACTATTAAAAAAAAAAATACAGGACACGACAGCTAATGGGTGAGACAGGAAAACACCACATTTGGGAAGGGAGA
>JAGFZM010000510.1:72679-90859 GCA_017657215.1 Limnothrissa miodon | reverse complement strand
CACACACACACACACACACTAATGTGTTATTACACTATAGAGACAAATGGATAGACAGCCGCCTTGTTACTCATCTCTTAAAGATTCCAATCAGTCAGAGAACAGCAGGGTAACCTTGGAAAGGGCTCCCGAAGCTTGTCTTCACTGATTAAAAACGGATGACGCTTATGTATATTTATCTGTCTGCTGCACTCTCGCTATGTGTTTGGTGTGTATGTGTGCGTATTCGCCTACCTATTTGAACTGACACGAGACCTCACCTCAACTAGCCAAGCAAGATCTTACATCCTCTCCCCACCAATGAGAAAGCGCAATTCAGCCACTAGTAAACAAGCACACCCACCATCTTCTGTGGGCCTTCTAATGGTTCGCCCAAGGACGTTCTGAAAACAAAGATGAAAGCAAGGGCAAACCCACTACGACTGCCTATTCTATCTGGTTTGATCACAACACACACACACACACACACACACACACACACACACAGTCATTTAGCAGTCAGGGGGTGAGCACATGGTGGATTTGCTTGAAGATAAGTGCAACAAAGGCAACACAGAAAAATATTTATGGTATTCTCCGGATGGCATGCTTGCTCGCCCGTTGAAAGATTAATCTGGCGTCGTGAGAAATGATGTGGTGGGTGGGGGTTATTCTAATCTCCTTAAAACGTAATCCTAATTATGAATTACAACACATTTTCTATCGAGTATGTGCAAGCATCGGCGCAAACTGCCCGTCTCCCACGAGCTCCGACGGAATATAAGCGGCTACACAGTAAAAATTAGCTCCTGTGATGTAACGCGTGTTAATATATCACTGTCAACAACACCGGGAGGTCGTGGGCGAAAGGAGTTAAAACCAGCACAATAAAACAAAAGCGCCGCTATCGCATCTGAATGAAATATTTTCTGACGTTTAATCTGCTTTTCTCCATTCGGGGGCCAGAAACTGTGGATAGGACAATGTCAATGTTACCATCCTGCCTGCCATATCTTGCCTAACTGCCATATCTGGATTGGTACAGGCTTCAAATGGTCTAACGTACGATACGGTTGGGAGGTCTCTAGTGCAGTTGATTATGTTACTCACTTCAAGGGGTCCCATCCTCCGCATCACTAAATAAAGCCTGGGACTAAAGAAGGAAACCAGCACTGTTAACACTTCAGAAGAACCAATTGAATTATTTGTACAAACACAAGTAGGCTACTTATTTGTACAGTTCTGCGTCTGCATAGACAAACAGACACACGCTACACCCTTTGCTTATTCGCAGTATTTGGCTAGCAAAGCATGGTACAGCCATGCAAGGGTTTTTGACAGGCATGAGTGGAACTGTGGATGACTGGTCAGGACACAAAACACATAAGAGTCCAGTCTTTTTGGGCCAGAACGCCATATGAACAGGATCGCCTCAGAGCACTGAACGACCCTCGACTCACTTATCTCTCCACACACACACACACACACACACATACACACCAAATTATATAGCCTTACTTAGACCATCTCAAACCAGTAGAACCCATAGTTTATGAAAGATAAGTGGATTATGGTGGAGATGGAGGGAATACAGATTACACAGGGGGGCACCGAGTTCAGTCAAAGCAAATCCTACATCAGCAATGACCTCTGCAGAATGATTCATGATTACAGTGGAGGAAATTGCAAGCTGGTCAGAGATGGGACCGAAGAGGGGAAGAGGGGGGGCTTAGCCCACTGTATGTGAGGAGAAAAAGATCACACAGATTAGTTAGGTTTACATAACTGAAGGACTGAGGAGAAGGGCCGGGAAGGACCAGAACACTCCTCCAACCACCCACCCATCCACCCCCCACACCAGCAGTGAGCCTTCCCTCTTCTCTGCTCCTCAAATGAGCCTTGACAAATCCTCCACAAGGCCCCTGTTACCCGAGGAAATGAACCCCCCCCGCCCTTACCCCACTTCCCTGCCTCACACTGGTGCTGGGACTGGCTCCCCCCTCTGGTAGCCCTTGGCAAGAACAATGGGAAAAAGGAGGCTAGGCTAGGCTAGGCCTCATCTGTGTGGCTGCACTGGCTTCCCGTTCGTTCTCCTTCTGAAGGAGCCATCCGCCTCCACACGGCTCAGACAGCTAATCCAATTAATGCTTATGATTGATGCGGAGGGAATTGACTCCGCCGAGATGACGAGGCGCACACAGGCTGCCGAAATTGCCTTGTGAAGCCTACCGGTGCATTAAAGCGTCAACCGAGATCCAGCACATTTGTGCTTCTGTGTTTTTGAGCAATGCTGGTCCGAGGCTTAGCTAAGATGTTTCCTTTTTTTTTGGTCAAACAACAAAGGGGAGTCACTCGTAGAGTTCAGCTGTGGCACGCTTTAGAAGATTTGTAAATCCCCACGCGCGGCACCAAATGGTATGCGAGCGAAGGAGCCCCTTCTCAGAGGTTTATGATTAAAGCGTCAACAGCCCTCTGAATTCAGCTTACGTAGCGTGCTTAACACATGCCAGTCAGAGGGGCTAAATGCAAGCGGGTAAAGAGGTCAAATTATTGCAGTCCTCCTCAACAAGCAAATCCAAGGGAAGCTGCTGACACACACTCAAATGCACAGATTATAATAAAGCATAGCGCACATACTTTTAGGCAGTGACTGGTGTGTGTGTGTGTGTGGGGGTGGGGGGCATGAGCATAAACACTCTAAGGTCATTATTTGGATCTGAATTTTATGCCGCCATATTTGCTCTGTGATATCTCTGGCCTATGTTCTGCAGCGAGCAAGGGAAAGCTGACCAAAGAGGAAGAAGGTGTGTGTGTTGTGGGGGGATTTGCTGGAACAAGAAACCAAAGAACAGGAAATCCAAGCCTGGAAGCAGCGAGTGGCTCCAGCGTGAGTCCCTTTTGTGGGAGGAGTGCGGTGGGACCGGAGCTAGTGTGCTAATGGAGGTAACAGCACAAGCCTGGAGAGCTCAGGCCACGATCAGATAAACAAGCCTGGATGACAGAGAAGTGCTGCCACAAACGACTAATCTTTGAACTTGTTTTTCAGGTAGGCCTACTCAACTATTCTAAATAACCATTTTCCAAAATGGATAAATAAAAATCAAGTAGTTGCCAATGCATTCTTTTTATTTTTATTTTTTTACACAAAGTATTGCCATGCCGTTCTAGGAGTAGAAGTCACTCCTGTCCGACACCACTACCTATTTCATATCAAGAAAGTGAGGCAGTGTTGCTCAGGAGAGGGGGAATACAGTGTTCTACAGTAAAGACACATTAAATAAACTAATAATAACAACAACAACAATAATAATAATAATAATAATAATAATAATAATAATAATGACTAATCACAGTGGCTCTAGAGCCAAGTCAGCACACCACAAAGCACTTCTCACATGAAAGTCTACAACAATGTGGCACAAATTAGATTGAACACCTCACAGTATGTTTTGGGTTTACTCTTTCTTTCTTTTCATTTTGCTTTGGGGTTTTTTTACCCTCAGTGCAGTAAAAAAAAAACACAAGCTCCACAGAGCTCAAGTCTGGATGGTGTACCGACCCGCTCGGCACAGCGCAAGTGTGTGGTGTGTGAACACATGGTGTCACAACACTCGCTGGTGTGAGGCCCCGGTGACAGGTTAATCCCTCACTGAAGCATGATACAGTGGCTCCCCCGAGTGACTGAAAAACAGGGAAGGAGATTGGGGGGTGGTGGTAGTGATGTTGGGGGGGTGGCGTTTGAGTGTTTCCGTGAGGAGCTGCAGAATCAGGCACGGCAAGCAACAAAAACATGGCAGAGGAGGGAGATAAGAGCAGCAGATAAGAGCAGCAATTGGACCCCTTGGAGGAAGGAAACAGTGGTTAGTGATGGTGTGTGTGTGTGTGTGTGCACTCTTTTTGTATGTGTGTTCTATCTGAAGGGCTCAAAAGGCATCGCGCTCATCTCCGCTTTTAACACAACTGAGCCGCCAGTTGAAAACGTGGCTGAGTGTGCTTAATGCTGTGCTAACACACATAAGCAGCGCTCAAAGCTTAGCTTCCCACTGTTCCTCTTTTTATGACCGACACACACACATGCTTATGAATTGCTTTTGATGAGCATACTGTTTACCGTGTCCACGATTACGCGTTGCCTACTTCCTCGTTGCCTACTTCCAGGACAGGTCAAGGTGAGGTACATGCATTCAGCTCATAGAAAGCAGAATTGTGTACTGTACCTGTCCACACTTGCCCTGCCAATCTCACCTGCTCATACATTCATGCTCAACATTTCGAAATTCTTAACTTCCGTCTTCCAGGAATTCTGGAGGAATCTCAGGAGGTTTCTTCTGATCTCAGAGAGTATGTTTATGTTGTATGAGTGTATGTATGTATATATATATACATACATATAAAATTACACACACACTTTTATGTGGCCCTGATACTCTTCAGTAGGTTGCTAACCAGAAGAAATAGGTTCAACCTTTCAGCCCCGTCATGACCCTGCCCTCCTCATGACTCAGGCTGACGAAGTCCGACCGTCAAGGCGCAAATAATTAGCCAGCATTCCACACACTCTCAGGGAATGAGAGCTGCCGCTAAACTAAGCTAACTAATCTGACCCCGACAACCTGTGCAACAATCAGCCTCTTAAAAACACACCCACGGCGCAGCCCACAAATGAGCTCTGCAGACACACAGCTTGGATGAATGAGGAAGGATAGAGAGCGCCTCGGAGAGAAGGGAAAAACAGCACAGGGGAAAAAAAAAAAAAAAAGATAGAAAAAAAAATGTAAAGTCAGATGAGGCTTTATGAAAGTGGAGGGGGGGGGAATGCACACTTCATTTGTTTGACATGATTCGGACAGTTTTGTACTACGCTTGAGCAGATGCCTTAATGGGAGGGGCGGACAAGGAAGATGGGGATGGTGAAAGCATCTGAACACACACACACACACACACACACACGCACGCACGCACATCACGTCACGCTTCAGCTGAGCCTCTCAGTGCAGAGGAAAGAGGCTGCCTCACTAAAACTTGGAGCACCCATCATAGGCTGTCAGTGAGGCTACAGTCTCCATCGGAAAGCTCGGCTCCTTTTCAAGACCAGGGACCGCTATGGGAGAAGCTGCTTGGTACCAGCCAAAAACCTCGGAATGCCTGGGAATGCCAACATTCCTCGTTCGGAACAGAGATGGGGGAAAATGGACACGGTCACACAAAGTCCAACAGAGGCAGTCACCAGTCACACAGAGAGTTGATGCGTCTATCTAATGCTATGACATGTTTGGATCAGAATTTTTACCCTTTCATGGGATCAAAAAAACAACTTAAATATGTGTGTGAGTGCTACTGAATAAGAGCAGCGTGTGTTCCTTAGTGAGTCAGTGTATCAGGATCATACAGAGTGACGATTGATCTGTTTCCACAATCACATGACAGGGACCATGACGTTTGGCGGAAATCAGAAATACATAGCATGTCAAGGAATGTCAAAGAAAATTACAAATGGTTTTATTGTTCTTAGTTGTAGGGTAATTATTTTTTTAGACATGGTTTACTGTCATACATTCTGTGTTTAACGATCAAGTGATGCTGCATGGATTTGTTTAGTGCACGGGCACTCTTTGGCTACATTTTGTGCACACACACACACACATTCTAAACATGAAGTGAAGTTGGTCTCAGCAAGATGGCCCATCCAAAGCAACAAGCATGTTGGATGTTTATCATCGTGATCTTTATCATTACGTGGTAAACAGTATCGTCACCAAATACAGGAACTGGCCTAAAAGCATGCAAATGTCTTGATGCATATCAGTGTTTTCTAGCTGGCTGCCGTTTCCAAGATATTGACCGCCATAACTGACAACGCCCACGATGGTTATTGAGTGCAACGGCCTTCAGTGGCTGCAGCATCGGCGATATGGGCTTCTTTGACTTTCACACTGCCGCCCGTCATGGCTCACGTAATCAGCGCGAATATTGGAGCAAGGAGAGGCACAAGGGGTCAATTTAGACATCAGAAAAATCAGACACTACAGCGGCACACTGCCAGAAAAATTTGAACAGACAAGTGCAAAAAAACAAAATCCATTAAAAAGAAATATCCACAAATCCACCCCAAAGCCAACAGTCATGAGTGGGTGGATTTACAGTGAGATACCATAATATATCGGCAATAATAATAACGATCATGACTATGACTAAATCTGGATGACTAACTGCACACAACACCCCCCCCCTCTCTCTTGTTCAGCGGGTTCCACTCACATCCTAGAAAACAAGACAGGATGCCAACGCTGCTACCACCTACCCCTCTTCCCCTAAAGCAGTGCCACTGTGGTGATCATGATCGGTCAGGACAAGTATTGGCAACAGCATCTCCTCGCAAGCCATAACTACTGCTAGACTTAATTCCGTGACACCCACACCATCACGACTAAACTGCACAAATCACACACACACACACACACACTGACAACTGGCATACTAAAAACTAAGATGCAACGGATCAAAGGCTATGAACCACAGTGTGCAGTTTTCAAATATGACTTACCAATTTAGACTTTTTTTTCCCCCATTTAAGTGCCTGTGAAGAGAGAAGCCATGGAGAGCAAGCGCACAGAGCTTCAGGGCTGATTAAAAAGTGATAAAGAAAAAAATGACTCAGTATCTCCACTGTAATGTAACAGAGAGATCAAAGAGGTAAGAATGATGGTCACAAAGACTTCCCCCTTCCACAACCTTTGAAAAACATACTCCGGACTCTGATGCTATCCAAATCAAGAGGCCACATGCACAATGGTGTGCAGTGCAGCACGCACATGCAGTTTTGCAAATAAAATTGCAACTGATAAAAGATAGCTAGGGCATTAGCAGCAGAGTCTACAAAAACATATACAAACTAAGCCATGGGTTTAGTTGCAAAATAAGTTCTTTAAAGAATGATTATTGACCATTATCCAATTTCAGATAGGCCGCGAGTCTCATGAGGAAACAGGAAAATGTGTGCACAGTCTGTCAACAACAGAGGAAGGGACATATTAGTAACAATCTCACAGCATCCTGCAAGCATCAGCAGGTGGATCAAAAGTGAGCTCTTCCAAACGGGTAAATTAAAGGGCTCATAGAATGTCAGACCATATTTACCTTGTTATTGTTGAATCTAGGTAGCTTAAGGTATCCAATGGACCACAGCAAAACTTCAACACCGTCTATTGCCTCGTTCTACATGTAAATTTTAAGCTAGAAATGGCTGGGCTGAAACAGGCCAATCTGAAACGAGGTGGCTCTTGACGTCGGCAGCACTAAGATACACCTCTTTCAGCTACATAGTCCAATCAAAGATAGTCTGGAACCGTCTCTGGTCCAATCCCCTAATGCTTCATGAATTTGCCAGGGGAGGCAGGAATCAAAGAACAATTTCTGATGGTCAAATGGATGACTCCTTTAAAGAGAGATAACTAAATAACTAAAGTCTTTACGACCGCCGGAAGGAAACGCCACTGAGGCAAATTCATGTTCATGGTTGCACATTGGATACTGGACAGGTTCACAACATAGGAATCTATAACCAGACCTAAACAAAGGCTTGAATGAATCTTCAAAAAAAAAAAAAGAAGTTAAATCCAATTCATCAGTTATCCCTGACAGATTTACCTTAAAGACTACATCAATGAGCCATGTTTGACAACTTCACAGATCAAGCTTTGTGATGCATCAACACGTTTCTAGATCCTTAAGATAAGGACACTAACTGACACTATGTTCAGATGAAACTCGGGTTGAAACACAGCTAAAAGCTTCATGATTCAGCCTGATATAGAATCACAGTATCAAGTTTTCTAGGCAGGAAATGGCAATGTCAGACACGTCAATACTTCAGCACTATTAGCTGAATATTGAGTTTTAAACCATTATGTAAAGATAAAGAACTGGGTGTTACTTGAAAACAGACAGTTTTGAAAGTAGTAGTAAACTGTTGCATAGCTCATTACCTTCCAAAAAACACATGCAGGTCTTTTCAATGCTACATGTAGAAAATATTAAAAGGTAGTTTACACAAAAAAATATTTCTTAATCTAAGCTACACAGAGTAGTCGTTTTCAGTAGAAGCAGAACCAATACCCTGTAGTACAATAGCATGACAGCGGGGGTCTTATCTTAATCCTGGAATTAGGAACCTCATGTAATCCTATACACTGCCCACTCAACAGGTAGCAGAAGATAGCACATTAATATATCCATGGTTTTTAGGAAGAGACAAGATTCATTTCAGAGTCACACACACAGTATGCAACACCCTGCAAGGGAGGTGGCAAAGGAACACAATATGATTTGGCCCAATCTGATGTCATCTGATGCTGCCTGACAGTTCCACCTAACTGTAAAAGGCTTATCAACAACATGCATGATCTTTTTTAAATACGTGTGTGTGTGTGCACGCTTGCTTGCGCTGCAAAAGCAAGCTGTCAGCCTAAAGAACCACATCACCCTACAGAACAGTAAAAAAAACTGGAGGGTGGAGAATTGGCGGTGAAAAAGCCTCAACAATAAGCCTAAGCCTTTTTAGGAGTAGCCAGTCCAGGGGTCAAAAAATAATGTCAGTGCTGAAACATATACACAGAGCATCATAAGCAAGCGGGGAAAATGTTGTATTCCATGGTCATGAAATAATAATAGCTTCAAGACAAAGAGGAAAGTGATGCAACGTAGGATTTGCGATGGAAATCTTCATGCCCTTCTCTTGGGCGCAAATCATACATTATTATCGTGCCCACGCACACCAACAATGTCACGCACTTAACTAGAGTATCATTTTCTGCATGAAGAGAAGAAAGGTGGACATTTGACATTAGTGTGCGAGTAACGTTACTGTCTAATTATCAGGCTAGCCATTGGTGAGGCCTTTTTCAGTTAGAACATATGTCAAAGATTGAGCTGTTGGATGAATTTTCAGGCATCGGTATGTCCCCACTGACACAATCACTGAGTATGGAGCGGTCCTGTGAGGGTTTGCTAAGTGGACATGAATGCAGACAACTGAGAAACTAACGTCAGCATCAACTTGGTTTTTGCAATCCCATCGCAGAGAGGTTGTACTTAACGTTAAAACAGACTAAACAAAAAATACTCTCTTGTAAAACTGTCAGAGACTGGCAATGTATGTTTTTTTACAATCTCGCAATGACAACTGTAGTTTCATCTCCCAGTTTCCGGGTTTGTGACACTTGATGTAACGTGGTGTCCTAAGGTTAGCCGTTCACTTCATTGATTTTGTCAGACAAATTGGCAATTGCCAATGTTTCGCTGGAGCCTGACAATCAGTACTATAAAGTTTAAAGCACAAAGGATTATTACTTTCTGTCAACACGGTTATGTACGGTGTGCATTAGCAATAACTTGCATTGTCTGGCCTCGTTAACTTAGCAGAAATGCTAACTGTTTCGGGATAATATAATGCACGTTGCAAAAAGTCGACAAGTAGGGTAAGAGCTTCCAACATCAGTGGTTGCAAAAAAAACATCTTAATACAAGCTCATAACTGAGCAAACATGGTGACTGCGGCGAACTGGATACTGACGTTTTCGGTGCGCAGCAAGCTAGCTAGCTAACGTCAGCTAACGTTACTCACCAAGGGTCAAACTCGTGGATGATGCTCTCGAAGCGTATTACTGCAAAGAGCCTTGAACTGAACCCTGCCAACCAGGCCAGGAAGAGTATGGTAAACGACAGCAGGGACTGCCATCCTGCCGGCTGCGTCAGTCCACCAGAGAGGCCTCCGCTACCACCTCCAGCCACGGAATTCGGTCGACCATTGCCAGAGTGCGAGCCCCCGGCATTCGAAGACGCTTTGTGCTTGCACTCTGAGATGGAATGGTGCTCCGCCATGTTCTGTGTGAGCGGCACTGGATCTGGTCAGGAGAGAACTTTCCCTCAGCCAAGCACCAAACCAACCGCCGTTTTCCCCCTCTGGCGTTTGTGGTTGTTAGCCACCAAGTCCCAGCCAACCGATATCGATATCTTATTATAGTAGTTCCTCAATTATTATGAACAATTCCTGCAGCAAAGCGCCATGCTAGCCGGCTTGTACCACTCAGCACACGAGACCGACTAGTTCCTTAGGGGACAGGGCGGGACAACTAGAACTATAGGAAGAGCATTCAACCTCTTAGATCAAGACAGGTATGAAAGGGCGGGTTAAATGTAATGATATCAAGACCAATCCGTGCCAGGTCCGTTCGTGACGGACAACGTTTCTCACCAATAGAATGACTCAAAGTCCGGGCGATTAACAAGCAGTGACAGAAAACTGGCTGTTAAGTATGTAGCCAATTGCATCTTCTTATCGCAATAACAGCTTTGTGGGTAAACCAATCACATTCCCAGAGTCAAGGAGTCGTGGAGGAGAGAGCCAATAAAATAAATGAATTTGGTTCAGGAAAAACGTCGGGGCCGACACGGTAGCGAATCTGGTTGTAACACGGATGACAGAAGAGGAATTCAGTCAGGCTACATAGTCCTATACCAGTTTTCTTAGGAGCGTAAATGCAAAAGGTAAAATCAGTAAAGTAAAGTAAATCGCAGTTGTAGGTTAATTCACAGAATAGAAGACTGTACTTTGTATGTTTATCTGACATATAAAAAATTAGGCCTACAGTAGGCTACAGTTTTATGCAGCATATTGTAATTGTAATTGTATAACATCTCTAGGCTATAATGTCCATTAGAGAAAGTAGGCTTAATCTCTATTTTTAATACATTTTTGGAAACTAATTATTTATAACTAATATTTTTTTCACTTGACAGTGACATGACAGAATCACATTGTTTACTAAGTCTCTATCACTTAATAAAATTTAAGTTAAGTCTCTATTGTCAATTTCTCTACTGCACGGCCTTCTTATGCCATTCACCCAATCACACACCAGTGGAGGGGGCTGCCATGCAAGGCTCAAGCCTGCCACCAGGAGTTCAGTGTCTTGCTCAAGAACACTGATGGGTTCTTCTACCACTATACCCCCATCGCAATTTATGGTCTAGCCCAAGTCAGTATTCATAATAGCCAGCCAAATTCAGTGCAAGGACTTGGCTTTCCACTTTGATGAAGATCTGCCAAGTAGCCTATAATAGGCTATTGTCAGTCCAGTTTGCCTTCAGTGTTTTTCTGACCTTCCTCCTACTGCTGTCCTTCTAGATACACTGCTTGGCAAACATTATTAAATACCTGAGCAGGAAATCAGGCAATCTGTTAGTGCTGCTTGCCATTTTTGATTATGAAAGATGAAACAACTTTATATAAGCTCCATGCAGATACTGCAATGACTGTTCTTGACAGATGTAAAATATTCCTGGGCTAGGCTAATGAATTCAAGGAAACAAGGCTTAGCACTCAATTAAGGTGTGAAATTACATCTCTGGCTTCTTTCAACTTTGGCCCAACATCACTGACCAAGCAAACAAGAATCAAAAGTCAAACATGCACAGACAAGACTCTTATATAATATCGGTTTCTTACACATTGGTTGAAAGCCTGTGTTTTACTGCTTGCTGGTTAAACCCCAGTGCTCTGTTTCCTAATTGTTAGGTTGGCATTAAAGTTGGCTACTGTTCATATTTACTTTACTTGGGGAAGAGAGGATATATGCAAATCAAATTTTTAGACCCAGCTAAATATATGCAACCTATGGAAAAACCTGTGTGTCAAATTTACATTTAATCAAAGTCCACAAATATCGGAATGCAGTGCAGAGCAAGTCAAACCAGTTGTGTGGTTACTCTGTGCAAGGAAATTTGCTCAAATATGAAATTGTTCTTAACGTGAATCAGAAAATTATGTATCTTATTTAATTTGCATATTGCACAGTGAATGTACCAATATAATCCAAATAGTTCGTTCAACCCGAATAGGCTAAAGAATTCATACATATAGGGGCTTAAATATTACTGTGGAGACACATCCAGTACCAGCTGTTTGTCTTTAAATACAGTTTGTTTAAGCCTCTGGTGTCTTTGGAATCAGTTCAAAACATGGCGGGGCACAAAATGTTTATTTTTTATGTGCACTGATATAATTACACGTTTAACGATTCCGTAAGTAGATTTAAAAAATATTTTGTAAGTACATGCATGTTTAAATTGTTTGAATCCTAGTGAAATATTGACAGCGTGCCCACTCATTCATCAATAAAACGCTATTTATCATGGCCTCTCTCATATCTATCTATCTATCTATCTATCTATCTATCTCTCACACCAGATGCTTGCCTCAAGAGGTTACAGCATACGCTGCTTTTCTTTTAGGTTAGGTTTTACACTGGTTTATTGGCTTCATCCTGTACTGACTGCTGAGGCGTGGGTGACACTGTACACTTGTAAATGAATAGGCTGCGATGAGGACACACTCACTGGCCACCACTTCACTTCAATGTTTTTGTCCCTTCGTTTTTGTTTGAGTGTTTGTGAATCACTGTCAACTGTCACTGTTGTTTGGACACACACACACACACACACACACACACACACACACAAACACACACACACACACACACATACACACACAGGCATACACAACAATCAGCTTGACCTGTTTTTGACAAGCTCTGGTTGGAAAAAAAAAGAGTCTATGACACAACAGAACTATAATTTACCATAATGATGCCTTTGTTTGTGTTTGCCGTGTTTTTTTTCCCACCACAGTCATATTTTGTTTGTTTACCCAGGGTCCTGTCAGTCTGACCATTCTGAGAGTTTAATCCACTCAGCACTGCTGATGATGAGTGGGTCTTCTTCTGACTCTGTTCCATCCATCATTGTTATGGTCTTGTGTGTACACTGATACCAATAATTCTCCAAACAACCCATATATCACAGGGATTGAAAGGGATCTGGCCCACCGCTCCCTAGTATTACTTGTCGGCTCCCAAAACAAGTGCCTGCATCTTTTTTCACTTTGTCATAACTTTGGCATAGTTCCATGATATTAATCTATTCCTGTCATTCTGTCTTATAGGATCTGTCACCATTGTCAAGCTGATGCCATGTACATCAATGTAAATGTGCAACCTTCAGGGACGGGTTGAGATTCCAGTCTTGGAGCATCACAGTACAATGGCTTGTGTCCTCTTTGTAGACAGCGCACTCTGGTGGCCAAAAAAAGAATTGTGAAATCCTTTTAGAAACAAAATAAATAGATGCAGAGAAGAAGCATGTGAAACAACAGGGGGCTTTTGAAGAGCGGGAAGGCTGGTTTGAACAACATATATTGCGTTCACAGTGTTCATCTCATGATCATTAGTCACACTGGCACCCACACTTCCCAGATGTTGCGCTAAGGAAATAAAATTGGGCTTTGGGGAATTGTACCAGAACCATGGAATCAGCATAATGTTATGAAACACATACGCACACATGAATCACACACCTCTGGAATGAACATCTATGAGCATTTTTATATCAGACAACAGATGAGAGCCCTTCTCCTGCACTGCTGAGACATGTTTCTCAAAAGATATCTGGTCATCACTTTTGTGGTCAATTTTATGCTTTTATAGATGAATAAATCAATATGTTCAATGACAACACTGTAACCAAGCTAACACATCTGTCACTAAAAAAACAGTATGAATAGCCCTCCTGCACTGCATATAAAAAACTGACTTTAGATGAACAATGCAAGTTTCACTTCTAGCATTTCCTGTTGGATGCAGGAACAACTAACATCATGGCCAACAGGAGGCAGTCAGCATTAAGTTATGTTTTTTAGCACAGAATTTCTTTAAGGCATATTACTTAGACTGTAAAATTATATGTAGTTTCCTGTGTACTGCTGTAATCATGGGTAGAATTTTTGCTATTGACTATGTTTCAATAGGAGTGTCTATGTACAGTGGTAATAAAAAAAACTTACAAAATACTCTTTGACTGACTGAATCAGAATCCATTGCCAAGTCCAGTAGAGAAAGCCAATCAATAGCAGTTCATCATGTATCATTATTGCAATATCTTTTCTCCACTTTTAACATATTTTTGTATTGTATTTGTATTGTATTCCTGCTGTAAATCATAAAACAGGTGATGAATCGGAGTACAATGAGCCAGATGATCACCCCCTAAAATAGGAGTAAAAAAAAAAAAACGGGTGCAAAGACGGGAGACGTTTACTCCTCCACTCCTCTCTGCCAGTCTCGCGTGGTCTCAATGCCCTGTCTGCAGACCGGTGCGGCCCTTCGCGGCCCCTGTCATTAAGGTCACGGTCTGAGTGCACTACGAGCAGGAATGTCTGAACCACACCGGCACCACTACAGAGGCCCCAGGGGAACACTGTCCGCAGTACAGCTACACATCTCACTGCAAACACAGCCACGCTTCACAAAGCTCCCTCTAAAGGAGAGGTTATTCTGCTCAATTTGGTGTGTAGCCTACTCTCTCTCACACTCTCTCTCTCTCACACTCTCTATTTCACTTTCTCCTTCTCTCACACACACCCTCTGTTACTCTCCCTCCCTCTCTCCACTGGAAGGCAGCTCCTGGCTCTAGGTTCTGAGCCCAGTCCCCTGGGTTCCCAAACACAGGTTTCCAAACAAGAACTTCTGGACGAGACAGCCGAGAGAGGCTGCGGGCGGGTTTCACTGTGTTTTTGTTTCTACTACCGAGGGCATTTTAGTTGACCTGCACAGTGCAAATGAAATCCCTGCACAAGGCTGTTCATTAGCATGTCTCTGTTTTTCTTGTACTCCTTGAAACGTCACCCAATGTGCACTTGGCCTTTTTAGCAACTGAGTGAGGTGAGTCACAGGAAAGTTGTGATGAATTGTCACCTGCCAAGTGACAGAGGCAAAATCACACACCTGCTTTCCCATGACTGGGGACGGGTTGGTGAACCTAAGTCATAACAATTAGTGCTCTGTTAAAAAGTTTCGTTTTGACCTGGTTTTTCGTAGTCTGTCTTGAATACTCTACTGAAGTAAGTAGTGCACTTCATGTATGTTCTGTATATAGAATGTATGTGAACTAAATTAAGTACTATATATTATACTGTATTTTATGAAAATATATTTCTTATGTATCTTAAATGTACCACCACTTGATTGTTATTGAAACACTGTTTTACAGTGTGTTTAGTTGACAATAAAACCCACTTGACCTAAAAAGTAACCAAAAGTAAGAGTAAGCAGGTTGAGCGACAGCTTGGCAGACGAGAACCGGAACACATTTCCTTCAGAATGTCTGCAGGATGACAACCCCAGCAAAAAGTCCCAGAGCAAGCGATCACAGAGTCTGGGAACCTGGTGACCGAACCTGCTTTTCCTCACCCTGTCTGCCTGCTTGAATGCCCAAAGACATGCCCAAAGACACAGTGTAATCCAGTATACTGTGTACTCAGTATACTGAACTCAGTATACTGAATCAGTTCAGTCTCTTCAAGATTTTAGGAAGTATTCCAATGGAGACCTGCTGCAAGTGAGTATGAAAATATGTAAGTATGAGAATATATGAAATGTTATAAAAACACACATACAGTACAGTACACATACATATGGGAATAAATCAATATCCAAACGAGCAAATATTTATAGCAAATCCATAAACATATTTATTCATAAAAGATTTACAATATTTTACATGAAAGATAAAAAGAAAGGCACAATAGTCGATGTTTCTGGTAATGCATATATCATAGGAAGGTCTTTTTGTGTCAGTGTGTTTTGATATGCTGCTACACCCACACATCGCATGTATAATAATACTGCAGCTTCCCTTTTGGTGGCCTTCCTGTTAGCATGGATTGGATGTGTTCATGTACAGTGTGCTTGTTTTGGCAAGAACACGTCTTTAAAGCCTCTTTATGGAGAACAGAAGAAATATCTCTTACATAAGACAACACATATGCGCGCTCTCACACACACACACACACACACACACTCACACACAAATGCACACAGAGCAATGTGTACACAGCTTCATGCGGACACACTTCAAACACTCTCACTCGCACTCACACACATTCTCTTCTCGAACACAGTCAGTACAAGACAGGGTCATTCATAAGCATTCACACACACACACACACACACACACACACACACACAAAGATAACACGGCATCTCTGTTTGTCCTGAATTCTGAATCTCTGATTATCACTATTTCTCTCTGTCTCTCTCTCTCTCTCTCTCTTTCTCATTGTGTCACACCTACTGCATGTCAGAATCATTAGTGTTTATCGTGCTCTCTTTCAGCAGACTCCACATCTGGAGAGCCCAATACAGGCCGTCCGGGGAAGGCCAGCCCCAGACGAACTTCACCACACCCTTGCAAAAAAAAAATACACGGGCAACAGTCCAACTGCACCCTGAAGTCTCCTATGGACTGCCAAGCATGTAAAGTGCTCCCGTCTTTGGTTATGAAAGACACATTAGAAAAAGACTATCCCACAGTTCACTCCTGACACATCACCATAGTACACAGTATGTGTTTAATCATTCCAGTTTTCATTATGAAGGTTGAGGGAGCAAAGGAGGAAAAAGTCACAGGACTCAATTAACTGTTCTTGCCCCCCACACCCCAAGAGATATGTGTGTGTGAGAGAGAGGGAACTTTAAGTTCCCAAAGGCACATTGAACGTGGAGACGGAGGGGGAGGAGCGGAGTTGTTCTTTTCCTCTCTCACTTCCCGTCGTCCACGGACAAGTCTTCCGGAATCTTCTCCTCGGAGCTGCTGCGGCTGGACAGCTTGTCCAGCTCGTCCTCCATCTCGCTGAAGCGCTCGGCCACGCAGTGGGCCGTCAGACGCGCCTCGGGGTCGTGATCCCAGCACTCGTTGATGGTGGCGCACACGATCGCCACGCCCTGACGAAAGACAACACACACAAGTGAAACACTTTCACTACACACCAGGTAATTTATATAATACATACATATGTAGTATAAGATTTGGATATATAGTACCATAAGATTTGGAGACCCCTGACTTACATACTACAAATACTAGTTAGTTAGTTAGCTCTTACTGTTAAATATCAAACTTATAGTTAGTTTGTAACTTAGTCGATTACGTTCTCTTTCGCACCCACCCACCCACTCACCCCCCCACACACACACACACACTTACCTGATGTTTGATCCAGCTGTCGGGGATCTCAGGCCTTCCCCTGTCTCTCAGGACGTTGTCTTTCATGCTCTCCACACAGGGGTGCTCTCGCACTTTGGAGCCGAATGGTGGCTCATAATCCTTCACCTCTGCAGGACCACACACACACACACACACACACACAGAGAGAGAGAGAGAGAGAGAGAGAGAAAGAGAGAGAGGGCAAAACATTAATCACCGTGGTCCGGAGCAGAGGCCCCTCGGTGAAGGCAGACGTCAGACTCCCTGTGCTGAATTTATTATTTGGGGGTTGAAGGGCAATGGTGGGCATCGGGGAGGTTATTTGGAAACACAACGGAGCAGGAGTCTGACCGCCAAAGTTAGCAGTCGGAACAGTCAGAGAAGGGGGAACAGCTGAGTGGAGGCAGTGAAAGAGATTAAAAGTGCATTTTGTTCTGGACTGTTTCTTTTCCACGTGTTGTGTATGTGAAAACAGTAACCGCAACTCCAAAACAGCCACACCCAATAGGGGGCTTCAAAGGCAAGGGAGAAAGGAAAACTCTCCAAAAACAAGCTATAGTCTGTCTTTGGCAATTTTTCTCGGTGCTAGCATCCCGCTAGCGACGGGCATAAAAATGAATGATCTATCCAGTGGAAAGGGAGCCAGAGCTTATGAAACTGACCTCAGGCCAGCGGAAAAAAAAAAAAGATCTCCCATCATTGCATTTCACACTCATGAGTGCAAAGAGACTCGCTGAGCCTAAACCCTGAGAAAAGAAAGAAAAGAAAAAAAAGAAAGAGCACGAAAGAAAGGAATCCCCCCCAGACACACACACACACACACAGACACACACACATTCCACCGCATAGGAAACTGTACTGCTGGCCATCCCAGTCACACACATGGGGCCACTGGATCTCTGTCCAGCCCGGTGGAGCTGTGCGGGCCCACAGGAAGTGGCTGGTCCCGGGCCGGACAGGAGGCTCGGGCCGGCCTGTGATTTGGAAACCCGCGGAGAGGCTGACTCCACATAGAGGACGCTTCCTGTTTTTGACAAGTGTACTTCCCCTGTTTCAATTTATAAAAGCGACGAATACGCCCACTTCAGCCACTGCCATGGTCTG
>JAGFZM010000510.1:57679-67679 GCA_017657215.1 Limnothrissa miodon | reverse complement strand
AGGTATAGAGAGTGGTGAGTTAGCAATGGGGGGCCTATATATTAGCTATATTCAGGTGAGCTCACATCAGGTGAAGAGGCCGTCAGCACCCGCACCTTTTGTCCTGCACAGGTGGGATGTGTGTGCATGTTTAACATTTACACAAAACAAGGACAGAAGAAAGGTCAGTAAAGAAAGCTGGGGACAGACTGAAACAGGGTGCCAACCGTGCCCACCTCTGCCCCATGATGCCCTGTCTGTGGATGGGCATGGACTCACCTCCTATGGCGTTGCATCTGGACGTGATCTCCCACAGCACCAGGGCCATGGAGTAGATGTCCGCCTGTTTGAAGGACTCCATGTTCTCCAGGTTGATTCTGGACTCCAGCACCTCAGGAGCCATGTACCTGGCTGTGCCCACCTGAGGAAAAGACACACAATAAAATTGGGTTGAAATAAACAGGAGAACATCTAGTGGGTCATATGAAGAGAGAGAGAGAGAAAGAGAGAGAGAGAGAGAGTTAGGGAGGGAGAGAGAGGCGGGAGGGAGAGAGAGATTTTTCTGTTGAGCAGCTGGCTTCAGTGTCTGTTCCTTAGGCCCACAGGTGTCTGCAGAGATTCCGGTTCAAGACCTGACCTGAGGTAATCTCCCTATCCCAAGCCAGCTGTTTCTCCTTATCTTGAACATCCTATCTAAAACTAATATCACATCTTCAGTATTCTCTATTATACAATAATTATGAGCTCATGAGCCCCGAGGACGACCTCATTCCTTTATCACATCAATCAACAGCAGTGATCCCACTGCAAGTGACACATAGCAATGTCTGTAAAAATCACATTTGAAAGTGACAAATGAGTTTCTTTCAGTATGAATATTTGTATTGAGGAGACACACCTCTAAAGAAAAGAAAATCGTGTGCTTACTTGTGTAGACTGAAAGATCAACTTTCCGTAGTGGAAACACCGTTGTCACTGAACATAAACCACAAATAAGCAAATGGCTACATTTTTTCTAATGAAAAGTTAGCTGTGTTGGCCACCTGATGGGGCTGCTCCCCATACTGTGCACACACACACACACAGACAGACACACACACACACACACACACACACACACAGGCGCGCAAAGTACACCGCAAAGGTGTGTATTGTTTTACTGCTGTTGCATTTTTGTATTTTCAAACAATGACTCATCAATGGACCGGGAAAAATATGCTGGAAAAGGTCATGTGAAGAGAGAGAGGGTGGGGGGGGGGGGGGGGGGTTGGGAGCGAGCGAGACATGCCAAAGGGGGAAATTCCCTTCAAGTTACCGCAAAGAGAGGTGAGACAAGCACACAACTGTGTGCCCAAGAGCGTCCAAGAGAACCAATGACTGGTTCTGCTTTGTCTCTGAGACACGGCCTGCATGATTTGTGAATGAGCTTAAGTAGATGCGTTGCAATGAAACAAAATACGAGACAGTATAATGGAAGCGACCTTTTGAGCTTTGTGAGAGTTACGAGAAAGCAAAGATCCACTGATCTGTTTTCTGGGAACCAACGCTGTTGGTTTGTTGGCACTGCTAAGACAAGCGCGCTGTTGCAACACACTAATATACTCTCTTGTAAACTCTTGCCTCTTGACTTGATACGTCAATGGCACGGAGGATGAGAGGTTGCTGAGAGGCTCAGGTCAAGCGTGGGTTAGGGCAGCTGCAGGACAAGTCAACTCAGCCACCTCCTTACACCTCCTTACACGAGGAACTGAACGGGGATAACAGACGCAGTGGTAGAAAGAAAGGCTGTATGATAAAGTGCATATTGCACTTTTTCTGTGGTGTGTGTAGTACACACTTTGTGACTGTCCAATCAATAAAATCTATAGGGTAAAGAAAAGATCCATATGCCAGAGAGCTCTCATTTATGTTATTTTAAAACTGTATTAGTTGTTGCCCTTTTTCAGACTTAAAGATCTACCATTCTATATATGCTGGCCCTCTGATAGGTTGTGTAACTGCATTGTAACTGGCATTGGTTTAACGTCAGAGAAAAAGACTACTGTAATAACAGATAAGCTAAAGATAAAGCTTCAGTAGCTTGTTGATTGGTGAATGGTGAGTGTAAGTCGATGCAGACAGTATGGCAGCAGTTACTGAATCAGAGATCTTGTCAGTCACGCCTTGTGTTGATGTCTAGATTAGATAAAGCCTCACCTGCCCGCTGTTAGCCAGATCATCCACCGACAGCGAGTTGTCCAATCTGAGCCCGAGGCCGAAGTCGCAGAGACAGCAGGTGAGGTCGTTCTTCACCAGGATGTTGGAGCTCTTCAGGTCGCGGTGGACGATGGGCACCTTGGGGCGTCCGCACGTGCTGTGGTCGCTGTGCAAGTGCGCCACGCCGTGCGCCAGCGAGCCGCCCAGCACGCGCAGGTCCTCCCAGCTGATGACGTGGCGCATCAGGTACTCCTGCAGGTTGCCGCGCGCGTGGAAGGCCGTGATGAGCCAGTACTGCTTGGCCGACTTGCGCTCCTCGGCCGTCAGGAAGTGCAGCACGTTCTCGTGCTTCAGGTCGATGTCGGAGAAGATCTCCTTCTCCATCTTCCACGAGGCGTACTCCTCCTCGGGGAAGATCTTGACGGCGACCGTCTCGAATTGCTCCGAGGGGCTCTGCTTGAGCTTGGCCTTGTAGACCTCGGCGAAGCGGCCCTTGCCCACTAGCAGGTCCAGCTCGATGGGCAGCAGCTCCGTGTTGTGGTTGAGGCTGTTGGCGTGCGTGGAGCTGCTGTCCGAGCGGTCGTCGTCCATCATGATGGCGCAGGCGTCGCTGCAGTCCAGCGGGCCCTTGCGCTTGGACGGCTTGCGGCTGTCCCACTCGCTCTGGCGCCGCCGGTGCATGCGGTACCAGTAGAACATGGACACCACCAGCATGGTCAGGACCAGCAGGGGCAACAGGCTCACCAGGATGACTGCAGCCACCTGCGACTCCACCGTGGGCCCTTGGACTGGAACAGGAAAGGAAAAAAGGACTTGAAAAAGGTAGCTTGGACTGGAAATTCATTTCATTCTCTGAATCTGAATTGATCTGATGATCTGAATTACTGTTTTAATATTTCACATTACAGAATCCTTTTTTTAAATTATCTCTTAACAGAGGCAACTGCCATGGTTGGGTCTGTCGATTGAATGGTTTAAACCTTAAGTTCTCTAATAGAAAATATAAATGTGTTTTAATGTTTTTAAATGTCTGCAAGTACAAAAAATACCACTGTTTAAACAAAGTAATCACTGCAGTTCTTTAGTATTTTACAGCCCAGTAATGCTCCATACAGATAAGCTGTTTTTCAGGGAGCCGTTGCATAACTAGCCTACTCTGAAGTGTCTGATATTTATACACACGTAAACACAACAGCGATTAGCCCTGGCATTTATTTCCACCGGCCACACTATTATCAACCTGGCAACAGGCATGCAGTGTTTAGAAGTCAGTGAGGGGGGGGGGGGGGGGGGGGGGGACGTGCCCTGACCATAGCACTCCCACTCCTCAGCCCAGGAAAGAGCAGCGCTTTCTCACCCTTTCCAGGCTGCCCATTGGCTAGATTCACCCAATGGAAAACAAATGTCCCAGTTATTACGGCACAGATGTTTTTGAGAGAGAGTTATGACACAAGATTCATGTTTCGATGGGACTCAACACCAACATGACTGTAGCATATGTGGACTACTACTGTATGTGCATTAAGTCAATGAGTTTCAAATGTTGATATTTCATATGTGATAAACATGTAAGACCTACTGCAAGAACACCTAAATGGTTGGCTTTAGATGGTCCTCATTGCTGCAAGGTAAAGCCACTCATTATGCAGCGTGTTCGGGAAGGTCCAGATGGAAAAGTCGGGCACTATGAAAGCCCCCTCTATGCCTTGCCCGGCCTCAGGAGGGGGAAAACTACCCTGGCACCAGCAGTGTCCTTGGCATGGCAGGTAAGGCCCAGTGCTAAGATGCCCACTGCCAGCACAGTGGGCAGAATGTGGCAGTCGGTGCCCAGATTGTCAGCTCGTTTTGGTGTTTAAAAGGAAGCAAACACACCCATATGTTATTGCTCATGTGCACTCACACTTACACACACACACACACACACACACACAAGCAAACACACATACAGTATACTGTGCAAGCACACACACACATACACACAGAGTGACACATACACTCAAATACCATGCAAGCATGCACACACACACAAACACACACACAGTGACTCATTGCGCACACAAACACGCACACACACTCTCCCCTATTAGCAGTCGCACTCATGAGTAACACATACACAAACATAGCAAAGCTTTAGGTAGATCCTGATATTGAAGAAACAAGATTAAGATTATAGATTAGAGTCAAATGTTGGTGCTTTGAAGCACGCCAAATTGTGTTTTGCCAGCATGCCCTCAAAAGGCTGTGTCGACACTACTGAGGCTTTTCCAAACCAGTGAAATAAATGAGTAAACAAACTTGAATGCCAATCGTGTGGTTCACACCTTGTGTTTTTTACGGCCGATTAGGTGTTGGGCGTAATAACATCGTCCCGTCTTGAGCTCGTCCAATTAAACAGGCCAGTCTTGAGGTGCCGGAGGCAACAGATTAAAATGCTTATGGTGAGCTCAGTGTTCCCTGAGTTGCTATTCGACTCAAAATAAAAAAAGCAACCCCTTAATTGCTTCAATATTTGCTAAGTGTTCTGAGTAAGAGAAATCCAGGGAAAGCATGACAGGCTTCTCATAAAACAGCTTAATCCAGACATGATTTCATGAGAAAGAGCTGAGGGTTCGAAGACGAGGACTGCCCGTTACTGACAGAGGTCCCCCAGGTCTTGACATTTTTCGATCCGAATGCAAAGGCTCTGCCGGGAATTAGCTGCTTTTCCTGCTGAGTGAGGCTGAGGCTGGTGTCTGTGTGTGTGTGTGTGTGTGTGTGTGTGTGTCTGTGAGAGAGTGAGTGCAGAGCGAACGGATTTCCATGGCACATTAAACCTCTAATTTCCAGACGGACAGCTGTGCTGTTTCGCAGCCCTGTCATTACCAAAGAGGAGTTTATTCAGTTCACTCTACACTGATGATGATGATGATGATGATGATGGTAACAATGGTGATTGTACTTTTAGTCGCAGCGGAAAGGACTGTGTCCGAAAGAATTGTGGTTTTTCAGCCTCTCCACAAAGTGGAACAGTGAGTTGGCTAAGTGTATTTTTCTTGTAGGTTGGAGAACATTCTGTTTACCAAATGTCCCGGGCCCGTCTTAAAAATGGAGATTCCCATATCTATTAATAAATGCCCTTTGGAGGCCTGTTCTCCTGGTCGGAGGGAGTATTAGGATCGATGCCAGAACAGGACGAGTAACAAGAGGCCTACGCCGAAGCGTGAGGAGCGCTCGCTGTTTGTTATGGTTACCACGGTGTTTCAGAACATGGCTCATACCATAAACACACCTCCTCCTTTTTTTCTTCTTTCCCTCTCTCTCTCTCTCCCCCTCCCCCCTCCCCCCCCCCCCCCGGCTAAGCTTCTCTCTCTCTCTTTCTTCCTACTGTTTCTTTATCTCACTCTATTTAGGTTTGGTAGACTGTGACTCACTCACTGTAAAAAGAAAAAAATGCTGTCTGGTTTGGGACTCCGGGCTAAGATTCCTCGGCATGGGGGACCAACACACACACACACAAACACAAACACACAGGCACACACAAACATACACACACACACTCTCACACACAGAAACATATAGACCTCCAACCCACCCCCTCAGCCAACCCAACTGTTCCATCTCTTCTGTCTCTTCTGTTTCATTCCCCCAACATCTGATAAAAATACCTCAGGAACAGGGGGGTGGATGGAGATGATTAAACTACTACTCAGACAGTCGAGAATAACAGCGTGGGCCTGACTCACTCGCTCGCTGCGCTGCAGTCACCACAGGCTGAACGCACAGCTCCCATACATTCATGTTTCTGCAGCTCTGCAGGGCGCAGTCAGTGCCGGGGAGGGCAAAGGTTCAGCGTGTGCTGAGTCTGCTGCATGACTGTACTGCATGAGTACCTTTGCCATAATGCGCGTTTCCACACAAAACTACTAAAGCTTTAACATCGCTGGGAAAAAAATGCTACAAATGTCTTCTAATGTTGTTCTAATCACCTACTGACATTTCATTTACAGTTAAAACATGTCATAGCTAATTTGCATTAAAGTGAGCAGCACTTTTAGGCGCTCTATAGTCGCCCAAAGTTTATCATTCATTGTTTTTGTTGCTTGAGTCACCTTCGTTCTTCTCATCCATACAATGGGATTCATTTCTAGAGATTTTACAGCTCTAGTCTCTCTTGGTGTAAACACAATTAAAGTGATACAGGGATGAAGCTCCTGCTTAAGCTGATACTATAGAAATTAATGATGATGGAAGGTATGTGATGCTGTCGAAAGATTAGGAAATCTCACATTATTCTATTGGACCCGCATAATCCAGCATAGTGTAGATAGAGCGTTGTTGTGTACTGAGTAGTGTACATAGAGTAGTACAAGGTTGTGTACTGCATATGCTGTGATTGGACTGTGTGTTTATAACAACGTTAAGAGTGTATCTCTTGACTTCTGAAGTAATTCTAATATGGTGACAATTGTGTATGACATTCTGGCAACGAAAGACGTCGTATTTACAATCTCTTCTGAAAGCTTTATTCCAGTTATTTCTTTTCAGCAAATTGCTGATACCTACACATTCCCAATCTTTCTTCACAGCAAGCTGTCTAGCAGCCTAAAAAGGAAACGCATGCGGCTAAAGCTGACTGTGAAATCCCACTTTTCCTCAGCGGTGACAAACTCCATATATATCAAGCCTCTTTACAAGAGGAGCCATTAAGGGGCTCTAGGCCCAGTAAACGCCGAACGCTGCAGCCCCCCGTAAGGCCGGCCTGTTTTGTCTGCCGAGTCTGTCAAATTTACAACTGCAAAAACAGAAAAAGGCCTCACAAACTTGCAAGCAGTCTAACCCAGAGCCGTGCTTCCCAAACTGTCTTTATGAGCTCTTTATTGGGAACAAATGTAAAGTGAGGGAGTTAAATTCACTTGTCACTATCACATGGCACAGAGAGCAACAGTAGCAGCAGTAAATGTTTCCATCGGAGTTATTGGCCAGTATCTTTATTTTGTTTAGGAGCTACTGTCTTACCCTCCCTGGTGTAGGAAAATCAGCAGCTATGCCCAATGAGCTAATCCATGATCTCGGTGCATTTTTAGAAACAAACTCTGACGTAGAATGGAACTGTGCTGTATGAGTTGTATAATGCCAAACAGTATACTGAATTAGAGTTAGTGCAAGTTTAAATTCATGCCATGTAATCTATTTCAGTCTCACTCTGACTCACTCACAACCTGTGTTTGTCTAGGTATTACACACACACACACACACACACACACACAAACCACACAAACATTGCTGAGAACGTCATAAAAATTGTTATCCCAAGCAAAAACAATGCAAGGCATTTCTGTAGGAGTTAGCAATGGCATAATTCCAATAAATAAACATGAGCTTCCTGAGACACACGTCCTGTAAGGAAAAGCTACCGAGGACTTTTTTCCTCCCCCCATCACAGCAGATTCGGCTAAGCATCTTTAATAAACTTTAGACTGGGAGATCAAACCAAAAAAAAAAAAAACATGGGCCATGCAACCTCTCCAAAGCACAAAGCACTAAAACCTGGCTCACAGAGCCTAATGAATATTTATCGTGTAGACTACATCAACTTCCCTGGATTAGACTGGCTAATGCTTCATAAAAAGCCTCAATAGAAATCCTCCTGTCTGCTCCCAGACATGCAAAGACCTGGAATTATCTAAGTAAGTCGAGGTATTACAAATAAAGCCCACTTTAAACAGATACAGCGACGTATGATTGTCTGACAAAGATAAACATTTAGTCGGTTTTGTACTTTCTCTGTATCTCTTTAAAACTCTACGCTACTCACTCTTACACATTACACATTCAAAGACAGCAACTTCAACAACAACACACGTGTACACACACACACACACACACACACACATAACACATACACACAAACATGTTCACATGTTAACTGGAATCTGAACAGTAATATGACATGTCTGCATGTGGTGTGTTGACCCCAGCAGTGACATAATAAGTCCTGAAGCACTACAGTATGTAGACCCTGTCAAGGGGAGTCCTATTATGACGGAGAGAGAGATACATAAGAGAGATAGATAGAATCCTTAATTTTTCTGAGTGGAAATTCTAAATTCTGATCTCTGTTGTTTGAATCACCTGGACTGGCCAAACTCATTTGCTTCCTCTGCACAGTGCCATCGCCGCCTCTCCCTGGTTGACTCCCCATCACCAACCCCACCTGGGTGGAGTGCAGCCAACATCACAGGAGGCCCGTGCCAAGACTGCCTATCCTTCCTGGAGGCCCTTTGTCCAACCCCTTCCACCATGGCACTTATCAAAATGGACTCCACCCAATGTTAACTTTATGATCAATCTCACTCTCTGACTTTAACATTATGCTGCTACGTCAAAACCATGGACAAACTGTAGTCTGTCACTAACAGTAACTCCTGATCGTACTATTCCTGTCTTCCTATTGGCTGTTGGCGTTGCCCCTTGACCTGTGGGTCCACCCAAGGACATCCAACACCAGTGATGGAAATGACACAGGGATATTCTGTGTCTCCTGCCCACTCTGGAGTGGGAGAACAGCTAGTCATTTGGTACCTTTTTGTACGGCACCATCCATGCTGATGATGCAGAGAAAACAACATTCTTTATCTAGAAATGTCCGCGGTGAAATTCCTTTGAGCAAAACAACTAGAACCACAGCAGAGACTGACTCATCTCAGTACTCCACTCTGATGTGTGTGTGTATGTGTGTGTGTGTGTGTGTGTGTGTGTGTGTGTGTGCGCATGTGAGAGAAAGAGAATCTGCATATGGTTGAGTGCATGCCCTCACACACTCCTATTCTGCCCATCAAACCAGCGCCACCTCCTTCACTCTTGGTTTTACTAATGTGTTTACATGTTAAAGTCCTGCACTCCTTCATTGTTTGTTGATTGATTGATTGGTCTATATACAGTTGGAAAGATCTAGAAAGATTGCTGGCTCACTCTGAGTGAAGATGACGTTGTCGTTGCACTCCTCGTCTTTGCAGGAGCAGACGAAGAGAAAGCCCTCCTCTGCCTTCCTCTCCTTCATGACGCACGTGGAACTGTTGTAGTCGTCCAGAACCATGCCGTACAGAGGCTGAACGGGGTTGTGGCACAGGGTCTCCAGAGTGTGATTACTCCTCCTCCTGATACACACACACACACACACACACAAACACATACACACAAACACACACACACACCAAAAAAGAACTCAAAATGAAACCAACAAAGCGAGACACCAAAAGAGGGACAATGAAACTGCATAGAGAGAGAGAGTCAGAAGTTTCCAAATAGGACCACAGCTACACAGTGACGTTGTTAGGGTGCGCTGAAACACCCAGTGACCTTTTCGGCATGTGGCTGCGCTTTTTGGTTTCTATTTGTTCCCCCTCTTCAGGAAACTACAAGCGTTTGCTTCCCTCATTAACCTCCCCCAGTATTCACACACAGCAAGCAAACGCACCGTTCTAACATCAGAAAACGGCCCCTCAGATATCAGGTAAGGTAAAATACTTTGCATTCACATTACAGTAAAAACCTTTTGAGTATCCAAGAAGGGGGTTTTAGTACTTGCTTCCCCTGGAAGTGAGTACATGGAGCAGACACGAGGGCCACTTACCAGATTGTCACGCACACCTGGTCCTTGTCATCACAAATGGCTGTGATGCTGCAGTTGGATTTGCAAGTCCCTGTGCCATTGCAAGAGCTGGCCTGGAGGTCACAGAATTTGCAGAGTGCAGACATTTTGAAATCCGGCGGGAACACTCCATCTGTGAAAGAAACACACACACACACACACACACACACACACACACACACACACACACACACA
>JAGFZM010000510.1:12198-51241 GCA_017657215.1 Limnothrissa miodon | reverse complement strand
GTGTGTGTGTGTGTGTGTGTGTGTGTGTGTGTGTGTGTGTGTGTGTGCACGCGCGCCCATGTATGTGTGTGTCTACACCTGTATGTGTGTGTTGGTGTAATTGCCTTTATAAATTATCATACTAGACTAACTCCAGCTTTGCAGGCTCTGGCCTTCCTGCACCAGACAGTGGTTTGGATATGGTCTGCCAAATGTGAAAGTGACACTTGACCATAGGCATTATTGTTCTTGAGCTATTGTGTGCCTTTATGGGTCTGAGCAAGGCTATGTCTGTGAGCGCTCGTAAAGCATGCCACTCACTGGTCTCTAATTGCTCGTTAAGGCAATCATTTATCATTCATCTAGTGTGGTTGTGGCCAGTCCGGAGACACGGCCAAAGACTGATGCATATTTCTCTTCCCTCTCTCTCTCCCACACACACATACATACTCACATACACACACACACGCATATACACACACACATATACACACCCACACACACATACAGACACATACACACACACACACACACACACATGCCTCAGACCTGAGGCTCCAGAGTAGGTGGACAGGCGGGCAGGTCTGAACCCGTCTCAGCAGCAGTCACACCTGGCGTTGGGCCATGCAGCCTACAGACCTCCCACCCATACTGCACAGAAGGGTCGCTGAGTCTGCCAACAGAGCTCGGAATACACACACACACAAACACACACACACAGCCAGCCATGCTAACCTCATGCACATAGTATTGTAAAAACACTCACACACACACACAGATACACATGCACACGGTACTGTAAAAACACACATGCACACACACACACACACACACAGTACACTACTGCACTTGCAATCAAACCATCTCTCACATACACAGTCACTCACCAAATGCACCCCCTTTCTCCACATAAACACATAGATAAACAGCATTAACCAACCACACACACTACACAAGGCATTCACCAGGGAACTTACACATACACACATACCCATGTCTATGACTTAAACCTAAATCAGCCCTCTAGTGAAATGTTTTGTTTTGAAACAACACACTATTTAGGCCTGTAAAGTGACAGAGTTATTTTAGTGTAACACTGAGAGCAGGGTACCAGATCTGAAGATAGGAGGAGCAACGTTTTTCAAAAAGGGACTAAGGCCCTGGTACGATTCAAGTAGATTAGATATGAAAACAAGATCACAGTTTGCACGTTATACTCATATTCTGAGTGTGTGAGTTCTCAGGAGTGTCAACGAAATCCCCTTACCAACTCCGCTCCGGTTCAAGAAGGTTGTACAGATGAGGTAAAACGCGCGTTATATATATATATATATTAAAAGACCTCTCCATCAGAGTTTTAGCCACCACAAGTGGAGATTTTTTTAAACACTGTAAGTTACTTTCTGAATTCAGCTGTATGCATGTAAATACAGTTTAACCATCCATTTATAAAAAAAATATATATGTAGGTGTAAACAAGGCCTTAGTTATGAAGGCACGTCATGGATATTTAGCAGAATAATCCACTATTTTAGAGTCTCCAATAAAACAGAAGATCGGATTCATATCCTCTGAGCTGCAGCGGTGTCTCTGCTGTGTCAGCGTTTAGATTATTTTCAGGGCATTTTTATGGGTTGGTTTATTTTATTCTGGCAGTGTTATTCCCAAAAACGACTTGTTTTTCCGATAATGTCATAGAGAGCTGGGGTTTGGCAGGAACATCATTTAGGAGTTTTCAAGACACTCGGTTAAGGCTCAAGGGGACAAGTGTGCTCTGGTTACGCACGAAGCCTCAACTAAGACAAATAGCCATAGCACAGATTACACAAAACGTTTAAGATGGATTAACACCAACAGAGAAGTCCAGTGGAAAACATTTATGATTTCTGTATGTCATGTACTGACAATACGAGTGCCCATAATATAATCTGTGTCTATTTAACTTCACTATGTAGGAATAATTAAAGCTATTGTTGGTCTCTGGTATTATACACTTGGGTTTAAACATCCATCTAAATATTTCCATTTCACACATACAGTACTCACACATAAATAAGGAAACAAAGATGTGAATGAGTGAAATTTTGCTGAAAGCATGCACACATGCATATGCATGCAAACAAACATACACACACACGCACACACACAAACACAAGCACGGACACCCACATGCAAAGACAAACACTATTGGCAACTACATACTGTATCAACTGGGTTTTGGCTCTGCTGCCTTAACCACACAGACTCACACTCACGTACACACACTCACTCACACACACACACATACTCACAGAGGCACTGTGAAGGAGGAGTAGTGGCCAGAGCAGTGCCGTGGGAGTGGTTAGCGTATCCACCCAGCCTCCATGGGTTCTGTCATCTCCCCAGTCTCACACCAGTTCCAGGGTATTTTGGGCTCCCTCAATCCCCACCCTGACTGACAGGCTCCACACAAACATCCAAACACTTTGTCTCCAGTCCGACAAAAAAGTCAAGCCGTGACCCTGGGTCATCTCAGGACAACTAGCACCGGGCACATGTAAAGAGACAATGAAGCAAAAGAAAGCAAAGGCATGTATTACACATCCCGCAAGACTTAAGCCAGCCATGTTTGGACCAAGCTGTTACATTTCCCCAAAAACTTAATCTAATAGTGTTGTTATTTTCGTAGCATGTTGTCCATTTTGCGTCACTTGCGGTGGTTTTTGTCAGCACGGCACGACCACAGAGTCATCTGGAACACGATTTCTCACTGGGATACTATTTAACCCACACAGCGGCTAATAGAAACCAGTCGAAGAATGTCCTACTCGTGCTGTGCCGCACCGGCCCGTCCGTCACTGTTTCTCTTCCCCTGCCTGCTATTACTGTAAACCCAGACGAGAATACAGCATCTGAGGAGCTTGTCAACAGGACAGGGAACACACACACACACACACACACACACACACACCCTGGACCTGAGTTGGGACTACATAAAAACACACATGCACTTGTGATTAGGTGTACTGTTGCAGCCATTGACTCACGATGATTGTGGAGGCCAATCATTCATCACACACCCATTGTGGTTGTGGTCGGTCAGGAGACACGAAAAAAAGCTGAACACACACATTATTCTCCTCTTTCACTCACTCACACCCATTCCATCTTTTTTTTTCTCACTCCACACTCTCTATATTTCTCTCATCAACTGCAGTGGGGAAAGTAGCAATCGCTCAGTATGATTCCTTAGTTATTATAATCTTTGAATAGACCTGTTTTAGATCTTGCCTTCTGTATGGAACAGTTGCAATCCACCTGTTGAATAAATCGAGCCCTGAACTGGACGAAGTGGAAGAAAGCCCTCGGCAAAGCTGATTCTGTAACATTTCACATTACTGTATATACCTGTGGCTGTGAATGTATCTTACTTTGAGTGTGGTTTTAATTTATACAGATGTAATCAGTAGCAAATGTTGAGTGTACCCCCCTCTCTCCTTGACTCCATGACAAAAAAAAAACACTTGCAAGACATGCAAGTTCATTATATCTGACTCGTAACAGACAATATTATTGATTTACATTTACACTTATGCATTTAGCAGACATTTTTCCTAAAGAATAAAAGGACAGTGTGTGTGTGTGTGTGTGTGTGTGTGTGTGTGTGTGTGTTTGGGGGTGTCTGTTCTCACACACAGGAGAAATAAAAACAGCAAAGCTCTCCCTCGGGCCAATTGTGAGTTATAGAAGGCTGACAACAGACATAATTTCACTGCATTTTTTACACCAGTAACTTTATGCATTTGACAATAGACTTCCTTAATTCCTTGATTGATTCCTTGAAATAAAAACACCTGGGCCTGTGAAATGAGCCAGTGCATGAACACACAGTATAAACATTTGTCTTGTCTTTCTTTAGTCTTCTTGCAGCTCAACTCTGATAATAGGCTAACTAGCAACTGTGAAATACTAAATAATAAGAATGTGCAAAGCAATGCATGGGAATGTGTGTGTGTTTATGTGTGTGTGCAAACACGACGTCATTGGAAAGGCATGCCATGTTTGTTCGGTCAGCTTTACAGCTCCCTGGCCTCTGAAGCAACGGTGGGTCTTAAATCAGCCTCTGTGTTGCACTTTGCCGGGCTCCACAGCGTGACTATGTGTGACACGCGCTCCCACACATGCAGCACAGGAACGCCAGCTCTCCCCCACACTCGCATTAATATTACTCATCTCTCTCTCTCTCTCTCTCTCTCTCTCTCTTTCTCTCGCCCTCCCTCGCTCGTTCACACGCTCGCTCTTTCACACCTGCCTCAGCACTCTCATTATCTCACTCTGACGGTTCTCTTTTGCTCCCTTCGCTCTCTCGCTTTCTGTCTCTCCCTCTCTTTCATTCTCTCTCACTTTCTTGCACATACAAACACTTTCTCTCTCAACACACACACAACCCCCTCCGTCTATCACTCTCTCCACACACACAAACACTCAAAACCTCTCTCTGTCTCTCTCTCTCACACACACACAGTCTTCTTTCTGCACACACAACAAACACTTTCTTTCTCTCTACACACACACACTCACACCCTCTCTCTCCACACACACACACACACACACACACACAGTTTCTCTATCTCTACACACACACAAACCCTCCCTCTCTCTCTACACACATACACACAACACCACACATTCACAAAAACACACACACACACACACACACACACACACATACACACACACACACATACACCCTCCCCGCCCCCCTCTCTCCTTGACTCCATGACATCAGACATCGACCCACTGGGGAAATAAATTTATGGCAATGACATTCCGTCAGTTGGGTGAAGGGCCCTTATTTGCACTGGCCACAGGCTCCTCTCCTCTCACTCACCAGCTCCTACATTACCCTGTAACAGGACCTAATAAACGCAAGGCATAACTAATCACCACAATATAGCCCTACACACACACACACACACACACACACACACACACACAAACATACACAACATTCATACACACACACACACACACACACACAAACGCACACACGACATATCACCAACACATACAGATTTTAAATCATGTCTCCAGCCACAGTTAGCGAGGTAATTGCTCAGCAGTGTGGAGAGACTCATATTAGAGGCAGCAGGTGAAGACGTGTGCTTTATGTAAGTCGTAACCCGGCTGAACCTCTGTAGTACTCACACTGAGCTGGGCTGGAAATGACATGGGGGTGATGGTACTGTAGCAAGGTGATTTGGTGATTTTTTTTCTTTTTTTTTTAGTGCTGCAGGGCAGATGGACACATACTGAATACACACACATATATACTGTAAACACAAATGCCCAGGCACACACACACACACACACACACATGCACACACGTACTGTAAACACGTAAATGCAAATGCTCAGGCACACAGACACACACACACACACTTGCTTCGGTCCCTCTGATGGCTTGTCATGTGGAAAGTAACTAGAAGTGGTTGGAGTGTCGCAGAGGATCCTGGAAGACGGGCAGACAGGCAGCACAGAGGAATTTAAGGAACAGCTGCCGACAGAAGGCCCCTGAATAACACAACCAGACTGGGGATAAAATCACACAGCATTTAGGATCCTTACACACACACACACACACACACACACACAAACAGTGTCTTGTTTCTTACACACACGCTTGCATGAAAACCTTGATGTGATGTGCTCTTGTAAAGTCTTACAACCATGATCTCTATTTGACAAAATTTCGACAATGTGCACAGCGTTGAACATTCACAGACTGTGCATAAACACACACACACACACACACACATACACACACACACACACACACACACACACACATACACACACACACAATTTTGATTACACATGCTCACATTCCTCCTGGCTTCTCTGCAGCCTTGTCTAGACATGCCTCGGAGATGATATCCTTCATTTTCTTTTCTTTTCTTTCTTCATCTTTTCTTTTTTCTCTCTTTCAGGAGGAGGGACAGCCAGAGGTCAAAATTAACTTTTTCAAATGTCTACCAGCCACCGGCAGAAAAAAAAAGGTGAACAGAAAATCAGTAAGTTTGGACTGAAATCTACCAGCCAAACAAAAAAGAACTGCTTACATTTCATGTGCTGATAGCCGGTGATAATCCTGATGGGTGAGGACAGCTGCCCAGAGCTCAAGAACCGCAAGAGACACAGACAGAATCTACGTGAACAACCAATTAAAAGCATTAAATACCCATCATAAAATGTAACGCCCCAACCCCCCCCCCCCCACACACACACACACACACACTCAGCCACATGTTGTCTGAAGGCCACCATCATTAGTGAACAGGTGCACTAACACCAACATGAGGTTCGAGTTACATCCGGAATAAATTCGAGTTCTTGTTTCCTAGTGAGCTTTGCCTGAGATCTGGGCTGCACTATGGCGTTTGAATGGGTTGGCCAGTGGTTGCCACCAGTGGGTGGCTGGGTGGCAGTGACTCACCGTGCGGTCTCTGGGACAGATGTGTGTTTTTGTTTCCTGTCGCATTAAGACCCCTTATTCATGGTAGAAAAACAAAACAAAAGAGTGGGAGTGGGAGTGGGTGTGCGTATGCGTGTGTCTGTGTGTGTGTGACGCATAACGGTAATCGCCTGCTCTCATCAATTTCATATTCTGACACATGGAGCTTGTTTAGATCAGAGTGCAGGCTTGTAATTGAAACCACACACATACACACACACACACACACACACACAGTGAGTAAGTATGTATCTACTTTAAAACGTTACCTATTATTTAAGTACTTATGTAGATGAAGCATTAAAGTAAAAAGTATATTTTAGGCTATTTAAAAAATACTTTAATGATTACTTTAATGGAGAAGGAAGAAAACTTTAGTCTTCATTACTCCAAATGATTCACTGTAACAATCTATAACATTCATGGGAACATCCAGGACTCCACCTATGATGAGTTCATTGAGAAAATAATGTGAGCTTACTATGTGTGTGTGTGTGTGTGTGTATGCAAAAGAGGCAGGCAGGATGGAACTGATGAGACACTCTATTGGTTTCAGATGATTCTCTGGTTTCAATCAAAAACCATGTCAATGGCGACCACTTGAAACAGGCAATATACACACAAGCCTTGTCTGAATGAAGTTTAGAAAATGTTTCAGCCTTATGCGTCATCAACAGCAGTTTGATGATGATTCCAGACATCAAACAGTCCCTACTGTAAAACAAACAGACAACACCATTAAAGTGAGCTATTTAATTGTAATTAAAGTCAAGCGATTTCTCTTTGACTATTTAATGAAAAGCACTCCCAGTAAAAGTTTCGACACGTCTTTTTGTATTCGACTTGAAAAACAATAGCGTGACCGACTCGGTCAATCATCGACTGGAAGCCAGCCGCGGCCGCAATTTTCACTTCACACAACAGGCTAAACTGCCGCTGTTAATGGACACATGTCCATTTCATTGACCTTGTCACTCATCAACCCCCCAATCATTACAGAGACCCAACCCACCCCACCACATTTCTGAACTACCCTGGCCAATCATTACCCAGTACGAGCACTAAAGTATGCACCCTTGTCATCATCGGCCAGGTTGGGGGGTTTGGGTGTGTGTGTGTGTGTGTGTATAAGTTATGCCCCTGGCGCTTGTCCTCCATGCGAGAACGAAGCTAAACCATCGTTAGCCATTAGCGCTAGCCCTTTAGCCTGCCCGCCTGCACCTCATTCCTCAGACCGATTACTTCCCCATGAGAACCCATTCATTCCATCACCCCCAGCAGATGCCCGCAGGCTCTGGAGAGAGAGAGAGAGAGCTGAAGGAGAGGAGAGGAGGAAGGAAGGGGAAACTGGGCTTGTGTCAGAAAACAACTCTATCACACAAAGGCCTCCCCAGCCTCGCTCACATAGGCCAGCTATTGTCTTCCCACCTCCTCACAAGTGGAAGCAGGCCAACGGGGCAAATGTCCCATGATAGGAGAAGTGTTGCGTGAGAAGTCAGAGAATGGTGTGTGTGTGTGTGTGTGTGTGTGTTTAATATTGCATGCACGTTCCTGTGTGTGTGAACACAGTTAATGTATGGGCATAGATAACTGTAGAAGTCTCCAAGTGTACATCTGTGTGGTCCGTGTGTATTTGTATGAGAGAGAGTGTGTGTGTATGTATGTGTATGTATGATTTTATCAGGATATGCATACTGCTGTGTCTCAATAATTGCTTACATTTGTCTGTTTATGTGTGTCTGTTTGTGTATAAGCATATCAGGATGTCTCTGGGCTGTTTACCAGGACTAAACACCCAGGCCCCCAGGTTTGGCTCTCTGGCAAAACACACTCCCTCACAGTGGTACGTGTCGAGCAGCGGAGAAGGAAGCTGGCTTTTCCAAACAGTAAGCACTTTGCGGAGGAGGCCGGAATGCTGCTCGGAATGCCGGAATGCTGCTGACGGGATGAAGGGAAGCAAGACCCTCGCTCCGGCTTCTGGCAGTGAGGAGTGACAAGCAGCACCAATCAGTGTACAGCCCACACACCACTCCATCAGACACACACGCACACACATTCTGACAAACATGATCATGCACACACAAACACCCACAAACACACACACACAGAGATGCCTGCAGGGCTAGAATAGTGACCATAACCCTAAGTAGGATCATTGTGTTCTGTTGCTTACATCACTCAGTTTCTGCCCAGAGGCAGCTGGTCACAGAGTAGGGTGACCAGACGACCCTGATTTCCACAGACAGTCCTCAATTTTGGTGGTCTATTCCTGGTAAAATATAAAAAATATTATACTTTGTCTACTTTGATCCATTTTTTAATAAACTAAAAAATTACTTACATTCAGTCTTCTCCTGAGTGAAGGAATGTGAGTGTCCTTGGTTCCTTAAGGAAAATGCAGAGAGATTTGAATGTGAAGTATGTGCTACTGTATACTGAGGTGAACAAGTCATTGGGACTGTGATGTCCATTTGACTAAGGAAAGTGACCACATGAAGGTCAAAGGGTTTTACAACCAACCGAAGCAGCTGCAGTGTGCAAAGAGTCCATAATTAACCTGTCCTTACACGCCTTCTCTAACCTGTGTACTCGCTATAAAACAATCAGTTTGCAGAATGACTCTGTAATTTTTTTAGTTACTGTGAAGCACCAAGTCAGAGCCAAATCATTTCTCCCAACATGACTCAGAGAAGGTAATGACGGACAAGTATTTAATCTGATCACAGATTTGGTTACAAATATATTTAATAACAGAAGTATTTGGCGTAGGCCCAGTCCATGGTCCAGGATATCGTATATCTTGGCCCAGCAGATCCTGCCCGGTGCGAGCCGGCAGGGGGCAGAGCCTACCCCCTGGACGCAGGACAGGGACCCATCTGGCGGTGGTGGGGAAGGAGGTGGGGATTTCGTGGCGCGGAGCCTGGAACAGCAAGAGCGTACCTGTTAGGCGGATCTATAAAGCAGGTGGGACGATTTGATTGGACAAGCAATTGGTGACATAGCTCTGGAGTCTTCCTGGTAGAACTTACGCTTAGAGCTTTTATGGCTGTAACCGACTGCTGTTCTTCAGGCTGGCTTAAACTAAATGTGCAATTTGCAATGGTTGCACACTTTGGCCTCTGTTACAGAGAAATTCCAGTCAATCTTTATTCAATTTATGCCAAAGCTAACATTGTAAAATGGCAGGATTCAGTTTGTCAGGGTAACATAACCGTGATATAACATATTTCAGTCCGTAATCTTTTTGTTCGAGGTCAGAGAGTGTTGTCAGTAAGAAAAAGCCAAGTCATCCAAGTCATCTGGCATGGTTTTATCTGGGTCTTGTTTGAATAATCAGCTGTGGCCCATGCAGGAAAAAAATTGTTCTGCGTGTGCAGCAGATTAGGCTAATTAGGGTTGACACTAGGTACAGTATAGGAGGTACAGTAAGGACTACCCAAGTGTGTTTAATGGAATATTAGTCTACTTCTAATTGGTCTGAGACTTTCTGAGCACACCATCCTATGCTATCTAATTTAGTCCAAACTGGATTTGTTAGATGAGGTAAGGTGATATTAACACGAAATTCACAAGAAAAAAAAAGGCCAAATACAGTATATAGCTTGAATCTTGAATCGATTCCATAGACATCAGGAAATCCTTTGGAGAAAGCAGAGACAGGGAACATGTAGACCTAAAGACAGATGAAGGAACGAAGGTAGGATTATGGATGTCAATGCTGTTTAGGTTTGTAATGAGTTGAGCTGAGACGTCTGAGCTCCCATGAAGAATCTGGTGGTCTTTGATATGTTCATCCGTTCAGCACCTACAACACATCTTATCCAAGTGCAAATAGTATCTCTCAGTCGGTACATCAAGATATGAGCCATAGGTCCTTAGGAAGTCTTCTAAGGTTGGGTTGGACAGATTAGAGCGCTCTGTCCTAGAAAGAGGCCTACACATACCTTTACCTTGCTTATCTGCTTATCAGTGTCCAGAAGCTGTTTAAAAGACAACTGCTGATTTTTGCCCCTTTGAATTGAGCTTGGTCTCTCGGTCACGACAAGGCTATAAATGATGATGTCATAATCTGGCTTGTCTGGCCAACTGTGTTGAGATACTCTTGAATATCACTTTAGCTTACCAACGCATAGTAACCCTAGAGCAACCAGACTACAGTAGCATAGCCCTATATGGCACACTTTCATTGTCATCTGTTTCTACCAAACCTACCACCTACTATAACCACATGAATGAGAGCTACTGCGGCAGCCCTGAGCTCAGATGAAAGTGATGAGAGCCGCCGAGAGTCAGGCTGGTTGTCTGGGATGAATTGGAGGAAGGAGCTTCTTAAGGCCTGATGGAAGAGTTTAAAGGCGCTTTAGGAGTCTGCCGGTCCCCTCGCTTCCTGAAGTGATCCAGGGTAAACAGACGCCTCGGTGGGAATAGAAAAACCAGGAGGAGAGGTTGGGAAGAGATGAGGTGGCCTAGAGTACGTGGGACACTGAGGGAACCTTCCGGAGATCCAGAAAAAACGTACGGATGTGGATGTGTGTGTGTGTGTGTGTGTGTACTGTATGTATATGTGTGTGCAAGCATATACAGTATATGTGTGTGTATGTGCATAGTGCCTGGTGCTTGTGTATGTGTGTGTATGTGTGCGTGTCTGTGTGTGTGTGTGTGTGTGCGTATCTGTGTGTGTGAGTCTCTGTGTGTGTGTGTGTGTGTGTGTTGGGGGTAAGGGTTAATGGAAACAAGTATGTACTGTACGCAGCGGCTCCTCTGACGCTCCTTGGAATCCCTTTAACAAGCCCCAGGTCTGTCATTAGGAGATGAAAGCGGAGAGAGCCACCATGAGCCACTATGCTCTCCCAGCCCTCCCTAAATCTCACAGACCCTGTTTGATTACAGGCACTGCACTGATGGTTGCCAAAAGCCCGGCGCAGAGCAATGGGGACTGGTGGAGCCTGTTACTGTGTGTTTATCAAGATTTATAGTAGGGATTTTTTGGCTGCAGTTCTAATTAATTTTTAATTATTAAGTACAAAATATATATATTTTTAATCAGGAAGACCCAAGACTAAAATGTTGAAGATGTTCTCACACAGTTACGCATTTAAACATACATCTATGAGTCCACATCTATGTATGACCACAGATTGCCGGGTGCAAAAATGTATTGTTTCCTTGTGACCTAAAGTGTCCTTTCTCATCTTACAATAATTACATCATATTATAATATTAAAATTAGTTGGAATTCGGAAGTAGACATCATAGCAATAATTCTTTTTCAATCGTTGTGCATTAAACAAGGGGGACAGGGCAGTTCTGGCCCCTGGGGCATATGTTTAACACCCCTGGTTTAAAAGCTTTTTCTCATATTAGTATCAATTTAAGGGAACAATGACAGCATCAAAACATACTTAAGCCCCTTTACAGTCAAAATAGGTAATGGGTTGGGTAGATTATGAGTGTGTGTGAGTTTTTTTTAGCATGCAAAACATCTCTGTGCTTCGGGAACCATTTATCTGATTTCTTAGAACATGACAACATCTGACTGTGTAACAGCACCCAATATGGCAACCATCACACTGTGAATTTTCTCATGTAGGGAATAAACAAGAAAGAAAAGAAAAAAAGAAAAACAAAAGAAAGAAAAACAAAAAAGAAAAAAAATTAAAAGCAAAACAAAGGTTGAAGCGCAGCCATGTCACCAGCTTTGAGGTTTTAGCCAGCCTGTGGCTCTGAACGAGACCGCACAGCCGCAATTCATCAGCCGTTTCCTGCCCGCGTGCGCTGGCCTGCAACCGATCCCCAGCGGAGTCACAAGGGCAGGATATCCCGGCAGGAATCAGGGGATCGGATGACAGCGGGCCCTGCAGCCAGGAGGCCGGCCCAGACCCAGAGACCCGACCCAGGCACCCACTTAGCCAATCACATTGAGCCGAGGAGCCGACGGCTCCGTTAGGGTCTGCTGCGGTCCGCTCGCAATGATCTGGATGAATGACTGCAAGGCACTACTCCACTGCCTTATCACATGCATGGGGGTGGTTGTGTGTGTGTGTGTGCATTGGTGGGTTGGGGGTAAGAAGGTTAACAACTGATAAGAACTAAGTGCGTGTGTATGTGAGTGTGTTGTCATGGTCCGTCTGTGTGTGTATGTGTGTGTGTGTGTGTGTGTGTGTGTGAGGTAGTGGGTAAGAGAGAAGGAACACAGCTGTGGAATAAGGAGAAATAAGCAGTGGCAAAGAATTGAAAGACCCTCAAACTATAATGAAGAGGTATGCCGTTTCCACACAGGCTCTCATCCTCAAAGGTTATTCGATAAACAGAAGGAACTTTACCAAAGTTCTTTACTGAGTTAGGCTACACGTGAACAATAAAGACTCAGGAGTCAGGAGTCCAGCACAGGAAAACACATCCTGTATCTGTCCATTGTCCATTTAAGTGAGATCTATCATTTCAACAGCCTTCTGTCATTTCAACAGCTCTATGATTTCCACAGAACTCTTATTCTGCTCTCACCAAGCATTTGTCGCACAGGACCTGATCAAATACAAATAGACAGAGATAACACGTGAAGAAGGGGGGGTGCCTGGTGCACTTTAACACAGAACAAAGTGTCCCAATGCTTTTGGTAATGATCGTGATAACGACAATGCGCCGTTCAATAAGACATTTAAAAGTCTTTCAGTAATAAAACATTGGGCAATGATTGATGAATGTTGCTGGACAGCACGTCTGATGGGATTGGCATTATTCCTACAGAACAATGGGGGGTCCCAGGGCACGTCAGGGGAGACTGAGACCCCCCTCCCTTTTCCTGTCCTCTAACAGGCCTTATCGTAGTCTCTTGGCCAAAGCGCCTGAGTGAAAAAAACGCCGGTGGCTATTGTCTTTGGGTGTTCCAGTTAGATTATGGTCCCTTGAGATTTTTTTTTTGGTTCATTGTCTTAGATAAAGTTTGATGGTTTATTTTTTACACAAAGCTGCTGTCATTTTACTTAGGCTTATTTTTTGTGAACACTCTTGTCTCACGCAAGACCATTATCGATTCCTGTGGCCAAGGTTAACAAACAATCTTGGGCAAAATTACGTAATTTAATTACAAAATTACAGTAACATTAAGCAGTTGCATTACTAGTTAAATATATATCGATTGCAATTTTAGTGACATCTACATGTAGAAACCTTGGCTATATGTTTTAGCAATGTATAGGCTTAGCCTAAGATAGTCAAAATGAGCTGTAGTGAGCAGGTACATTACATTTACATTTATGCATTTAGCAGACGCTTTTATCCAAAGCGACTTACAAAACGAGGATAACAATCAAGCTACATAGCAGAAACCTTAAGGAGCATAGTGCTAGGAGATAGTGCTTCAGTTCATTTTAGTGCTAGGATAGAAGATGTTCTCTGAATAGCTGGGTCTTTAAGAGCTTTTTGAAGGCCTCCAGAGATGGCCCTGTTCTGATTGTTTTTGGTAGGTCATTCCACCAGCGTGGGACGACACATGAGAAGAGTCTGGATTGCCTTGGGCGAGGTGCCGGGACTGCCAGTCGACAGTCATTGGAGGACCGGAGTTGTCGGGGGGTAGCTTGAGCTTTTATGAGAGCGCTTAGATAAAAAGGGGCAGATCCTCTAAGCACTTTGTAAGTCAGCATCAGTGATTTGAATTTGATGCGAGCCGCCAGAGGCAACCAGCGGAGCTCGATTAGCAGAGGGGTGACATGCGTCCTCATTGGCTGATTGAAGATGACGCGCCGCAGCATTTTGGATCATCTGAAGTGGCTTGACGGCACAGGCAGGAAGTCCTGCCAGAAGGGCATTGCAGTAGTCAAGGCGTGAGAGGACCATCGTTTGAACCAGCAATTGGGAGGCTTGTTGAGTTAGGTATGGCCTGATCTTTTTGATATTGAATAGTGCGAAGCGGCAGGCCCGGGCAACAGAAGCAACATGGTCATAGAAGGTTAGCTGGTCATCAATCATAACACCTAGGTTCCTGGCTACCCGTGAGGGAGCAAGAGACAAGGAGCCAGAGTTGATGCAAATGTTGTGGTGAATAGTTGGTTTAGCTGGGAGGACCAGCAGCTCGGTTTTTGAGAGGTTCAGCTGGAGATGATGGTCTTGCATCCATGCAGAGATGTCAGAGAGGCAATCCGAGATTCGCGTTTGGATGGTTGGGTCATCGGTACATACCTTATGCACAATCAATCTGATATGAATAGATGTTGAATGTCAAATATATGATTTAGCAGGCTCAGCTATTCAAAGATGAGCATGAACAGCAAACCAGTGTTGAGGAGTTGACGAGGGAGTTTAAAATTATTTTAATTGCAACACATTACATTAACACAGCATATTGATGGGAATGACTCAACTGTACAGTATGCTGAAATGTCAAATACTCTCTGGATAAAAGGGTGGGAAGACCAGAAGTCAATCTGACATTCCTCTCCACCACACACACACACACACACAATATGCAGTCTTGTGTATGTCCAGGGGTTATGTGGGTTCCTTCTAACAAGAGGTCTGACTATGGTACCATCATAACAGGCTTCTTGTCTTTCCGCTCAATGGATGTTAAAGAGTTGTGAATAATCCATTTTAGTCCACCACCATGCTCTCTGTGAGAATATACACCATGCTAAAATCTTAATCAACGTGACATACATGACCAAGAGCAAACTTCTAAAAACACTGCTGCAATCCTTTGCCTTGCGGTGTAAATGCTGCAAAAGTGTAAATTACTTGTGAACCACACACATTTTCAATTCTCCATGGAGCCAAGATTAAGAAACACTTTTGTGCCCATAAACCTCCTGCAGGACTGAGGCAGAGGCTTGGCAGACTTCCAGGATAGTGATAGCTGAGAGATTATCACAGATGATCTGTCAACCACAGCAAGGAAAAAGAAAAAAAAAAACAACCACATTGACCTACTTAGACCAAAAAAGGCTTATTTTTTATTCAACGGAAAACTATCCTTTTGTGAGATAGGAATCTGATTTACGCAACCATCATGCTTTAAGGCTTCGGGTCAGTGAACAGAACTATCTGAAAAAAAGTCAATAAATATAATCCACTCAAACCCACAATAAAAAAAAAATTCTGTGTAAATCCTTTGAAAATGTCCTGATGTTTGAGTGAACAAAGTAACCTGATGTATGAGACTACAAAATGGTACCGAACAATGCAAATAAACAAAGGATCACATAAACAAACCAGCTATCTGTGGTTAAGGCGTCTTGCGCAAAGACGGACAGGCTGCCAGACAGCGCAGTGAACTGCCAACAGTGACCTCACATGTCGTGATTCCATTTCCTGAGAGTTATGGCGGCTCAAGTATTGTGGCCGGGGTCAGTGACATCTTCACTCTCAGCCACGGAGGCCTGGCAGCTTGGCCTGTCTCACAGCAGGGCCTGACGTAATACTCCGCTCGCGTTTTATTGTCCTCCTGTTCTCCCCCTTTAACCTTCCAGCATATCTCTGTGTCATTGGCTCACTTTATTTCCTTTTCTCTTTCTCTGTCTGCCTCCCTCCATCCTTAACTCCCCTTCTCTTTTTGTCTGTCTCTTTTTCTTTCCCTTTCCTCCCCTAATCGGTCTTTTCTTATTTGCAGTTATACACCTCTCTCTCTCTCTCTCTGCATGTTGGCTGCCTCCCTCCATCATTCACTCCCCCTCTCTTTTTGTCTGTCTCTGTTTCCCTTTTCCTCCCTTAATCGTTCTGTCCTTACTTCCAGCTATGCATCTCTCTCTCTCTCTCTCTCTGCAGGTTGGATGATTTACGGGGCCCTTCATCACCTCCCCTGACACCCTGCGGCCCCACCCTGGCCGGGGATGTGCCCTGTGGCACTCTGTGTTTTCACAGCTGAAAAACAACACCGCCACTGCCAGCGACCAGCTTTTCCAGCACGTTCCAAACAACCAACACAACGAGCAACTCCACCATCCAACGGCTTCACACAGCATTTGCCAGCGGGGAAAAAAGGATCCGTTTGAACAATGGGCACTGACGTTGCACCCTAAGGTGAGCCCTGCCCTAAGTTCTTCTGGCTCCCTCCCAAAATCCACATTCTCTTCTGGCTGAGTCACTGTATCCAATCATTGCACGGATCTAGGCGCGCACAGCCCGCCGCTCGCTGTGTGAGAGAGTTCAGGGCCCAGGCTCCAGCTGCTGGTGCGAGGAGAGCGCACAGACACCCAGCCAAAGCCTGGCCACCCTGCCTCTGAGACAGGCTGGAGGGGTCCTTTATCTCTGGGCCAGCCTGCTGCGCAGCACTGGGGTGAGAACGGCCGGCTGGCTGGATGGCTGGCTGCATGCATATGCCAATTCTGGCATGAGAGAGGCAGACTGGCCTCTTACATCTTCCAGACAGGCAGCACAAGGATGAGAAGCTCAGCTGGGGAAAAGGAAAACAGGGAGAGTGAGAGAAAGAGAGAGAGAGAGAGAGAGAGAGAGAGAGAGAGAGAGTGATGGATACAGTGAGAAAAAGAGGAAAGGGGAGAAAGAGGGGCACATCTGCCAAAGCAGACTGTTCACAATGTGCAGTCAGAAACAAGGGGAACATCATGCGCTTTGATCGAGAGCACCCGTCTGAGGAGATGAGGGATAGAAAAAGAGGCAGAGAGTGAAAAGAGGGAGAGAAAGAGAGAGAGAGAGTGATAGTTGTGAGCAGAGAGAATGAGAGGTTCCCACAAATCTGATCCTCTGGAGTCACACCTAGTATTTCCTTGTTTCCTCCTCATGTACTGTACAGCATGTGTTCTGAGCTAACCTCAACAACACACTTTTTTATGAGCTCACAAGCCCCTTGGGAGTGTGTGTCCACCCAAACCCCAGGCCCTTTTCATTCATGGACGAACGCAGGGAGGGGAGTCGCTCGGGTTTTCGCTGGCTCGTTTTCAGGACGCCTCCGGTCAAGCGGCGTGACATTTACGCCTTGACGTTGGTTCAAACAGGGCCTGTGTGCTGGGTTAGGGCTGGGTTGGGGCGGACTGCAGTCTTTGGAGAGCAATGAATTTCTATGGCACCATGGACGTGCCCATCTGTGTCGACATCCAGATGTTTCGAAGCTGTGAGCGTAGATGGGTAGCACACAAGAACCCACCCTGATGAAACAGAAGACTGGGAAAAAGAAATAAATATAAATGTTCCTGGAAGGGAGTATTTGTAAGTTTCGTTGCAGTGGTTAAGCCATGTAAATCCGGTAAAATGCAGAAGAGATGTCATGTATCTTACTGCAAGAGAGGTCCAAGGTCCTCAGAGATCACTAGGGACCTAAGAAAGTGCTGGGGTCACAAGATAATGCTAGGGTCCTAGGAGTGCGCTAGGGTTCAGTGTAAGAGAGTGTTACATGTAGGGTCCGAAAAGAGTTCTAGGATCTTAAGATTCCTAAGTGAGAGATGGGGTCCTACTGTAAGAGAGAGATAGGATCTTAAAAGAATGCTGAGGACCTAAGAAGCACATTCTTCTTTATTAGAATAGAGTTGTGATTTGTGTTTTGCGTATAGAACAGAGGCTTTGGGAGAGAGAGAGTAAGCGGGTGGGAGGAAGGGTGTGATAGAGAGAGAAAGGAGAGAGGGAGCAACAAACAACTGAGAGGATGACAGTGATGAAGAGAGGAACAGAGATCTCTAGACAAAAGGAAAGGGCAAGAGAGAGTGAGAGAGAGAGAGAGGGAGGGAGGGAGGGAGGGAGAGAGAGTGGTATGTATGTTTCGAAGTGACCTCTGTCCAGCCCATTTCTCTTTATCTCACTGCTCTGGTATGTAACGGACACACGGGCTTGTTCATCCCCCTTCACTTCATATCCTCAGACTTCCCTGCACACAATCAGCTCTTCACACAATCCTCCCAGTAACCTCCTCCTTGTCTCCTCTGGTTGTTTTTCTCATGCTCTCTTGTCGTTCAGTGCTCTGCAAGTGTGCTTCTCGGCAGATTTGTTTTATATTTTTGAATTCAGAAGGGGTTGAAGGTGACTGTGGTCAAGTGCTGCCAATGCAGTCATGCATTATAGATGGTCAGACTTGTAGTGTCTATAAGAGTGCTTAAAGCAGAGTGGAACAGGCAAGAGGAGGTTTGTGTGTGTGTGTGTGTGTGTGTGTGTGTGTGTGTGTGACAGAGACAGATAAAACATTTAAAAATGACCTCAGTCTTGAAATGTTATTTTTTGTTATATTTAAGTTTATTTGATAAGTTTCTGTGAGGAATAGCAACATATTCTAGGCTTATTATGATTATGTGTGTAAGTGTGTGTGTGTGTGTGTGTGTGTTCCTGTGTACTGTGAGGTGCACTGAATACAAACACACATGGTGACCTATGTCCAGAGAAGCAGCCAGGGGTGGTAAGGGACTGGGGGTTGGGAGCTGTGTGTGTGTGTGTGTGTGTGTGTGTGTGTGTATGTATGTATATATGTGTGTGTGTGTGTGTGTGTGAGAGAGAGAGAGAGAAAGAGAAAGGGGAAATGCTGGTTAAGCTGAGAGATACATGCCATCCTCTTACTCCGACCTTTAACCTCTTGTGTCCAAGCTCTGTGAAGTCAGGTTGAGATCAAACCCCTCATCTAAGTGGGGAAGACAAATCTGCCGCAATTAGCTGACGCTCCAAATTGTCAGGTGACTTCTCGCTAGTGAGAACCATGCAGCCAATTAAAGCTCCTCTGTTTTGTAATCAAATGATTTTTTGTTCAGGCAAGAGAAGTTAAGAAAAATGTGGCTGGGCAGGACTGCTTTTAAGAAAACAAAGTTCTAAGAGAACTATTGTATAGGGGCTTTCAAGGTTTTAAAATTTGTTCTTTTCAGAGAGGACCTTATGCAACAGGCTGAAGTGCACTCCGGACTGACAAATAAATTACAATGTAAATAAATAATTTGATAAATAAATAAATAAACGGATCTTTCAGACAGGAAGCCTTTTCCCATTCGGTATATTTAATCATTAACACAAGTAATTGCATGCCTTTGGTGGTATAATAAGTAACTGAAAAGTTTGTTTTCAACCAATGTGCATGTCTTTTATACAGACTGCCTTAAAAGGCTGGACTGTAACTGGACATGGCATTACATGTTAAAATGCCACAGTGTTGTCATGACTTTTCAGCCCCTCACTGCTTAAGGTAAAACGACACAAGCCTCCATCAGTGGTATTATGGGGCCTGTTTTTATCCTATGAGGAATGCTTTCAATATCAACGTTCTGCAGTCAGTGGAACATCAGTGTTCTGATCATTTAACCCAACTGGTTTGGCCCATTCCCTGTGATGGTTTCCACAAACCACCAATCATATGCACATTGCTCCAGAGTCATGTGCCTTCAAAGGCCTAATGAAAAAGCCCAGGCGTGGGAGTCAGCTGAAGCATGTGCACATGGACTTATGGGCTTAATACTGGAGGAGAAGGAATCTCTGGAGGAAGGAGAAGACAGGGAAGTTCTGACGAGTCGGGAAGGCCGAGGATCCAATCGATTAATTGACCTGTGGGGACTTTGGTGGCAGACGCAGTGGTAAGATGTGGGGATTTAGAAAGAGAGAGGGAGAGAGAGAGAAACACAGAAAGAGAGAAATGGAGAGAGAGACAGAGAGAGATGGAGAGGAGAAAAGAGAGGGAGATGAAGAGAGAGCAAGAGAGACAGAGTGAGAGAGTTAGAGCGATGGAGAGAGACGCAGAAAGAGAGAGAGAGAGAGGCTCATGTGACACAGTGACTGTGATAGACTCCAGATGTCACAGACGCCGTCTCACGGAGATGACTGAAAGAATCCCATCGCTGGAGTGGAAATAAATGACAGAAATATTCTGTCTGAAATATTCAGATCACCACGAATTGGGCGCCAGAAGAGTGCCTGGTAGTTCCACATTGTGATCAGAACACACACACACACACACACACAGAAGCTGAAACCCTGCTCTGTAAAATGTTAATTACCATCTTTTCCTCACAATACTCGGGGTTGCTAAGCATTACACTGTTCCATTTGGCCCCGTCTTGAGCCTCACACAGCTCCTGTTTAAACTTGGTAGAATTTTTCACTTAACACTGCAATTAGTCTGCGAGCTCTCCCGCCATCACAGCAATGTCATAGCTTAAGCACACACACTCATAATTTGATTTTGTTAACTAGGCGCTGTTGACACATTTACACAATTAGCGGCAGCTAGCCACTACAGTCTCTGACTATGCCATGGCATGTGGGGTTGAGTCAGTGTGTGTGTGTGTGTGTGTGTGTGTGTGGATGTGTGTAATGATGAAGGTCACTTTTATCTCTGGGTCAGTGCCCTGAAAATTTGCCTGCATTCACAGTACTGATCAGGGGGATTTAGGCACTACATTACTGACCTGACAGGTCAGAGCTGTGGACACACAAACTGCTTGTTTGACAATAGCCTAGAGTGAGACAGTTGTGTATGCAGCACACACACACACACTCAATATCTGAGTCATCCATGACATTGAGGACTGTGGAAATACACACACAAACACACACACATGCACACACACACACACATACATGATAGCTGAGTAATTCATGCCTTTGAGGACTGGGGAAATACACACATACACACACACACACAATATCTAAGATATCCATGCCTTTAAGGACTTTAGAAACACACACACACACACTCACTCGTGCGCACACACAGATCAGCACCCATGCAGAAATACTCACACCCATTTTTACACACACATACTGACTCTCTTATCACACACACACACAAACACACACCCACACACTCATAGTCTCATGTGACATTTACACACACACACACACACACACACACACTTTACCGGCTTTACCACAGAACAGCTGCAGGGGCCTCGGGGTGGAAGCGCCACTCTGATGAGACAATGTACACAAAGCAAACACTTCCCAACCACTTATCCCCCCTTCCCTCTGCCTCATGACCGTCCACATATCTCACCTTTGCTCACTGAACACACACACACACACTCACAGTATAAAATCAATGTTTGTCCAGACTGCTTTATACACATAGAGAGAGTTGGTGGTGGTCTATGGTGCATTCACTAGCAATGATATTCATCACCATTAGCTGCTTTTACAGAACCTAATTAATCACTATCACACCTGACTGAAAATTTTATATATAGCAATATCCAACCCTGAGAACCCTCTTCTCTCTGCAACCTAGTGTCAGTTTGGTGTCAGAATGACTTTATTTAGGGAAAGGAACTGGATAGTGTTTTCATAACACTTCCTTGAATTTCCCCTTGGGGATCAATAAAGTATCTATCTATCTATCTATCTAACAGTGATAAACACTTTAACTTGGTAGTAAAGAAAACTAAACAGACAAAAACAAAAACAAAGCAACATGAAACAAAAAGAAACCAAAAAAGTGAAAAAGCAGGTGGTGGTTATGACTTCAGAATGTGGGGACACCCGTTGGTGCACAGGCGCAGAGTGCTTTACTGCCCTGGCTAATGGCGCTCACAGGGGAGCTTTATAAATTCCTCCTCTTTATCCGCTCAGAGAGGAAGTCACCAGTGTGCCCTCCGTCGGCCGTGGCTCACGACAGAGGCCCTGCGCTTCTTCACCGGGCCACAGGCGCACGCTGTTTACCCCTGTTGTCGGCACTGAAACCATGGCAACCAGCCTCTGCGCGCAAGCAGCCGCTAAGCTCGCTCCATATCTTGGAGACAGCCAGTGGAAAAGACCTAAAGCAGGCCGTGGAAAATTCCACACGCCTCGTCCAAGAAAACAACAGCATAGGAACGATAGAAGAAAGGCTAAAAATGAAAAAGAAAAAAGGAGGGATGTAGCAGGTAGCAAAACGTAAAAGAAGTCAAAGAATAAAAGGGAGTAAGTATAGAACGACTATATATACTTTTTTATATCCCTGCATTTAACACAACCATAAATTAGTCAAACACACATACACACACACATATCACACACACACAATCACACTATGAACTCACAGTGAGGTGAAGCACACACTTACACCGTACCTGACGCAGTGTTCTGGTGCAGTGCGAGATTAGGTGCCTTGCTCAAGGGCACCTCAGCAATGGTATTCGGTTTCAAGCCCAAAGCCCTAGCCAGTAGGCCATGGCTGCCCCACTATAGTGACACACAGACTAAGTGCAGGAGAGAGGGGATGTTTGCACTTTCCAGTAAGAAAGTGGGCTGTGTTTGTACAAAAAAGTTTCAGTGTTACCTGGCATTCACACACACAAGCTCATATACACAGACACACACACACGCACACACAGACAACACAAACATGCACTGATAACAAAATCTGTCACGAAATGCACCAAACAGCACATTATGATTAAGGAACTGAACTCTTTCACAAACTGGAGGATCCACTAGTTAATGTGTTGATAGGATTTTCTGGCCCATGCTGACCCTATGGGTAGGTGTCCTTGCTATGGCTGCAGAGGGAAAAGGGCAGGTGTGGTAGTTGTGTTGGGTCTTGGGGCACGAGGGTGTAAACTCGTGCCCCAAACCCCGGGGATCAGGAGGCCTGACTTTTGAGTGAGGGAGTCTGCTCTCTGTGTGAATACAGGCTGTGTGCAGCCCTAGAGGAACGGAACAAATCTCCACTTGAACTGAAAGCCTTTACTCTTGCTTGCCAGTCGAACGCAGGTGTTCTCTCACAGAGAGGCTCCTGTAAAACGATTTCATCATCAAATTTGCCAAGGCCTCAGGGTGTGACCTATCAAATTGACTTCTGCTGCATGGAAAATGACGCGATTGATCATGTCTTATTAGATTGGTAAAATTCTGTGAGTGCTAAATGTTATCTTCAAACAAAATTACAGTCACAAGCTGATGGTCTTGCCAGCCGGTGCTGAATTCTACAAGTTGTGCTATTGGCCATGGTGTATATTTGGCATCTGTCTTCGTCCTCCCAGACGTAATTCAAACAGGCTAAGTCAATTGCCCACTACACCATGTGAAGTTGCCATGTGTGCTTTCTCCAAACTAAAGAGCACTTAAACATCAGAGAAACTGAGCAAGCACGGGCACCAAAAAAGGCTTTTCTATCTCTGCATGCGTCAGAATCCTGAGAGTGAGAGAAGAGAGAGAGATGGAGAAAGCGAGACAGAGAGAGAGTGTGTGTGTGAGTGAGAGGAAGAAAGAGAGAGAGAGACAGGGAGAGAGTGAGAGTGTGAGACAGAAAGATCGAGTGAGATAAAAGGAGACAGAGAAAATAAAAGTGAGAGAGAGAAAGAGAGAGAGAAAGGTGGTGCTAGTGTGCAATGTCCTGTGTGCATTACTACTACAAGTGCGAGCCTGATCAGAGCTCAGTGGGACATAGGAGAGATGTGGTGCTCTGGCCACTCTAATTGGCCATTACTAAATGGAAAAAAAACATTCTGAGGCTCGGCTGTTGGAGCAGAGAGGGCTTTGATAGCGTCTGGCATTACAAGGGAATGACCTCACCTGACAAAGCCCAGCGGATTAATATTTTTAGCTGCGTTCTGTTGTTGTTGATGACGACCATGGGGCATGGGAGAATAGTTCCGTCTGTGTAGAGTTTAAAGAAACATATGAGGACTTTTATATGTTGTTGGTTGCGTTGGTCACCACCACAACATAAGGCTAATCAATCTGCTGAGAATGTCTTAATGGACATAAAGAAACAACAACAAGCAACCCACCCATGTGTCATCTAGTCATGACAGGAGAGAGGGGTCATGTGACTACATGTAGGTCATGTGATTGGTTTGGACCTTAGAGAAGGAAAGTGACTGTTGGCTGTAGAGCAGCAAAGCACAGAGGCCTTAAACTAGACCCACCCATCTGTTCTGTTCCTTTTTATTTCACCGAGATACAAGTCTGGTACCAATCAGTAAAATAACATTTCGGGGGAAGAATGGGTTTACAAAGATTAGATGCCAAAAAGGAACTAACATTAGAAATTCTTCATCCACACACATTGCCAAGCTGTCATTGCAAATGTTCAGCCATGTGACAGCTTCTGTTCGCACTGGACATTCAGGCTGTTGACATGCTTTACGATGATGAGGAACTTTTATTAAACTTAAAGAAGACTTACGTGACGTACGTGAGCTTAGTTGTGTAGGCTATTGGCGATTGTGAAATATCTCTGTAGTAATCATACAATATTGTACCTTCAACAGCAATCTGTGGACAAACGTCAGTTCAACGGCAACCTTGCTGTGTAAACACAACGTGTTAGGAGACAGTATGTGAACCCACTGGTCTGCAGCCAGCTGGACGTCATTGCTGGGAATGGGAGGTCACTCGGCTTCCTCTCTCGCCCTCCCTGGAAGCGGTGTTCGTTGGCAGGTACATGTCTCAGGAGCTTAACGTGCGTTAGTCACGTTTTTGCCAGAGCAACGGTGGGACTTTCCCTGTTTCCCTGCAATACATATATCGTAATTCTAACGCAAACATGTTTTCTAGGCTTGTCCCACAGCAAAACATTTGTGAGCAAATAAATATCAGCAGTCCTCTACCTGCCGTCTGGGTTTCTGTTCCAAAAAACCCGCCCAAGGCTTGCGGTGCATGTCAGACATTTCCTGGGCCCCGCATGGAATCCCAGTGATATGTCAACCAGCTGGCCTGTGGCGCTGGCTGTAGGTCACACCATTTCGCCAGCTATCTCACACACCCATGTTCTCGAGAGACGGATGGCCGAACGAGATGCGTTATGCTTAACGAACGCCACCCCCCTCCTTTTCTCCCTCCTTCTGCATCTCTTTCCCATCCTCCATCTCTCTGCCAATCTATCCTATCCTCTATCCTTTGTACCCAGCTCCAACGTTTCTTGTAAATCACCCGTCCGCTGCCAAAGCCTTTGGCCACAGTGGCCTTATTATCCACCTCTGTGGTTGTAAACTCGTAGGAATGTGTTTCTAATGCGTGTGTGGGTTACCGTAACAGCTCTTGCTCCTTTTTTTTTTTTTTAAAGTTATTTTGTTTTTTAAATATGCAGCAAGATGCTGAAGCACTGCCAAAGGTCGGTCAGTTTTGCATGCAGAGATCGTGCCTTTGATTAAAACAGCAGCCCATGCATATGCAAATGGTGTGCAGAGAAAGAGAGACAGAGATGGAGGGATTGAGAGAGAGGGAGAGAAAGAGGGAAAGAGGGAGAAAGGGAGAGACGCCAGCTGATCACCATCTCAATTACAAGAGGAAGAAGGGGGTGAGATCTCTGCAGTTTTACAGTATAAACACCCGTCAACCTGAAGATAAATGACTGTGTGGTCCTCTGAAAAAGTGCTCTCTGGCATGAGAAAAGGTATTAAGTGTACAAGAATAGGGTGTGCCATAGATAACGCTATGCTGGAGATTTTGCTTCCCTCCCCTTCCCAGTTTCTCCTCTCTCGACACCAACTCCCTCGTCCTCCCCCCAACGACGGAAAGACACACTAAAGTCCCGGCATGCAAACACAGCTGCTGCAAACATAAATCAGCAATTCCTGTTCCCCGTTTGTGTCTGACAGCAGACCAATAGCGCCGTCTACAAGTGTGGCACAAGGGGGGAGGGAGGGGAGAGGAGGGTACGACTTCAAATTTCAAACAAAGCTTTCAGCTTGAAATAAATAGCTAAACCAAAACAGAACAAAACAAAGTGCGTCCCACTTTCCTTAACTTGTCACAAGTGTTGAAATGAAGACATATTATGTTGGTGTGCTTCGGCCACGCTCATGCACAATTGATTAAAGGCATTAGGCTGTGAGCATAGCCGAGGGATGAGAGAATGTCCCTCCACTTTGTGCAACAAACTTCCTGTTTGCGTTATCCGTTGGCTCCCAAAATAACTTCCTCGATGTTGTCTGAAGCAAAAAGTACTTGGGTTTGGTGAGATGCGTACAGTACAGTATATTCATGCTGTTTCCCTTCACAAGTGTATTCCCATTTGACCTCTGACCTCAGGGAGTCATTGAGAGGAGAGTTCACTTCCCATGCTCTAGAGAGGAGTCTATGAGGAAGGGAACAGAAGAGAGGGATCAGCTGGTGCACTCATCCAGAGCGAGGGCAGAGAAGGCTTCCCTCTGAGGAACATAGAGATGGAGTGGGTCCTCAGGGGTACAGTATGGTACGCTTACAGCATGGCATCACCTGGGTTCAAATTCAAAAACATTAGCTTCATTCGGAGACCCCCAGATCCCCGGACCACCACTGACAGGAAGCACACTGTACTGTTAGTGGGAGAGAGGTTAATAAGATTTGAGGGAAATTGGAAAATGGCCACCATAAGGATTCAAACCCTTCTTTAGAGGAATTGGAAAATGGCCACTACTAGGACAAACCCTGTGGACCTCTCTTGGACCTGAGTGGGGTAGTAGACGGTGGCTGACTGCCTTTGCCACTGCACTCCTCTTCACATGAGATGGGTAATGATGAACAGTGCATCTCTCCAAGCTTTAATCTCTATAGTACTCCCATCAGGATTATATCCCAGAACTGTTCTGGAGTCAGTGGGAGAGAGAGAAAGACAGATGTTGTGCTCTCAGATCACAACTCACCCAGTTAATCCATTCTATGGAGGGAGAGAAGGAAGGGGAAAAAAGGATGAGGAGAGAGGGAAAGAAAGAGCAAGTGGCAGACATGGAGGAAGCAGAGAGGAGAGGGGAAGACAGGAAGGGAGCCACGAGGATGATGAAAAGACACAAGACAAGCCAGGCGAGGAAAAAATCTCCAAAAAAAAAAGAGGATGTCGGAAAAAGGGACAGCACAAAACATAATGGTTGTCATGGTGACAGACAGATTGTGATAACTGCTGCAGGCAGGTACAGTAGCCTACTGTAGGTGGTGGGGGAGGTCAGCTGCTGCGTGAGGCATTCAACATTGGTCCCGATGATTGACACCATTCAACGCCACCCAACTTGATGCAGCAGCTAGCATCAGTGTCACCGGTTACTCTGCACTGCTGAAAGAAAGCATTGTGTGCAGGAAAAGTGCCTTGCTAGCAGAATGCACAGGCACAAGATGAGCGAAGTGGTGGGGTGGAGGGGGTCAAAATTGATCCCCAGTGTGGAGAGCAGTGAGGGAACAATCTGGGCAGTATGTGGAGAGAATCACTCTCTCTCTAAGTCTCTGTTTCACTGCACCACATCAACACCCCCAACCCCCACCTCACCCAAGCCCAACCTACTCTAAAATGTCAGATATGAACATGGACCATTGTGTGTGTGTGGTGAATTGGCAGAGCACTAGAAGAATGATGCGGATATCAAGTGTGTGTGTGAAACATCTACTTGTGCAGAGGAACAATCCTCCCATCCATTCCCATTGACACTGGAGAGTGGGAGGAGGGACATACTCCGGGATCCCTGACCCCACAAGGGAGAGATCAAAGTTCGCTCACCCCTCTCATTCTTTCCATCAGCACATTCGCTCGCTCAGTATTTCCTAGCGCTCGGACTCGTTTTTCCAGGCGTCGTAACTGTGAGGCCCATTCATTGGATACCTCCGCAAGGACAGTGATTTATCAAACAGCTCCATTATTTTCCTGTAGTGTTCTTTCTGTTGGAGAATATTTCAGCTTTGCTGCCATTTTCTTTTATTTTTAACCATTTAAAGAATATTAATGCCATAACGTACAACCAGCACAGGATTATAAAATCTATGGTCATAATCAGGATTGCAGGATCTGCACACTGTATCATCATGTCATGGTCATTATCAAGAATTAATCAAGTGTTATTCAGTCATTCAACTGATAACCACAAATGATGCCAAGCGTCAATAATCCTAAATGCAACATTTATGATCCATAATGAGAAAGGAATAGACAAAAAGGGCCAAATGAGTAGCAAACCTGTCTCTCTTGCTATGGTCCCAGATGCAGAAGCTCTTGGCTACCATGAAGTGGTGCAATGCTTGTGAACACCACCCTCTTCTGACAACCTTGTGAAATTACATTTGTTTAATGAATAGATAAATGACTTTCCGTTAGCTCGAGGTTTTTTTTTTTTGATTAGTGGAACATGTGTTGGACCATTTATTTTCCTCAACGGGTCATTAATTGCTGTTCTGGGCATCCCATAATTTATCACCATAGAGAGGACGCTATTAATATCTACTGGTGATGTGTGTGCGTGTGCTTCTTGTCCTTTGGGATGTGTATACCATAAGGTTACATACATTAACGAGGCAAGTGGTTTTAAAGATTTTTTTATTGAAAGCTTCATCAAAAGAAAAAAAATTAATAAAATCAAAGTTTAAACCGAACATCCACTGATCTACACAATTTCTCAGGATCACAACTTGAAGACTAGGGAGGCATGACTGTGTGGCAACTCAAAGAAAAAAAAAAAGAAAGAAATAGCCTTGTTGACCAGTTCCGGTTCATCATCTTTTAAAACACCTGCACGATACAAAAAGACAACCTTATAAATACTTTACGTTTCTTCCTTTGACAATAATTTACTTTGTGATAGAGGTTTTATTCCCTTTCTTTTTTTCTTTTCTTCTTTCCATCATTTTAAAAAACTCTGAATTTGGTTGAAAAGCATGTCAATGATTTTTTTTAATCTGTCATCGGTGTAACTGTTTGTTCCTCTAGAACCGAGTTGATGGAATGGGAGGCACAAATTCCTCTAGCCCAGTTGTTACAATGCTACCCAGGGACACAGCATCCATTAACACACACAGCCATTGTGCGCGACTTAGTTTTTCAGTGTGATGGTGGACTTCTACTGGGTGAACTAACTGAACGAAAAATACTATGAGACAGACAGTTCAGCTTTATATCGTCACTGGACCCATCGCTAAGGGTCTTTGGTGGGCCAATCACGGTGAGAGAAACCGGCCATGTGGAGTCGGCAGTGTCCAATCAGAAGCCAGCGGAAGCAGTGTGACCATGCAACTGATTTGGCAGCTGTCCAATTTGCCCTACCTCCCCGTCCCTTGACTCTGCAATTTCAAACTCTCAGAGACTGAAGGCCTGTTAGCCAAGGCATGGGAGAGTTAGCCGGCTGTCATAAAAAAGGCAGTAGATGAGCAGTCGATTGAAAAAGAAATAAACAACTGTTTTTTTTTTATCAACACCGAAAAAAGAATGAGAAATTAGCTTGTGTTTTTAGCTTGTGTCAGAGCGTCCCTTCAAGATGAAGCTGTTTAGCCATCCTTGTGTCCTTATTGTGAACAGTTCTGTCATCTGAAGAGCAGATCCTCATCCATGCAGTCCTGAAGGTCTTTTCCCCCCGTAAAGCAGCATCAGGATGGTTAAGCTTTTTCAGTGGTAGCTTCTTCCATACAACAACAATGGACTTAAACAGAAAAGCTAGTCAAAAGTGAGGCCTGCTATTACATGTGAGTCTTTAAACACATCCACCCACCCAAACACACACACACACACACACACACATAGAGAACAAAGACATTAACCCCTCTTTTCCCCACCCTGCTCCTGTGTATGGGATCACAGGACATTTAAACAAGAAAGAGAAAGAGAGAGAGAAAGAGAGAGAATGTGTTAAAAACAGAACGAAAAACAAAACGGACATTGGAACTGCACAACTGCAAAGAAAGTTCAACCCATGGATGGTGACCTTCAGGAGATCAAAACTGCCTTTCACAAATCATTTTTTCACCTCACAAACTGATCAACAGTCGTCACCTTCTTGTGCCCACCTCAATAGTGTTAAGCCCCTACAGTACACCATAAACACTCAAAGAGAAAAGAACACAACAGATGACCAATGTTAAGGACACAACCTGCTGTGTTGTGAACACAAGACAAAAGAGAACTTGTTTTGTGTACACAAACTCTGGGAACACTTCCATTTGAGACACTGCTGATCAACATGTGAAAAGTCTTCTTTCTGGAGTGATTCAACTCTTTGCTTGACATTTTGAAATGCAGATATAAAGTATATGTCTAGGAAAGTGAGACTGGGGCGTCTCTGTGGATGTGCCGTCTCGATGATCTTCAGGGATAAAAGCTTGGTGTGTCATCCTGACTACTCAATTTAACCAGACGTTCACGCGCAGCTGACCAACAGCACCTCAAGTGGAAAGCGATCAAAGTCCTTAGCTTATTTCACAGCGGTTCGATTCAGACGCTGACAAGAGAAAAATCCTGAAATGAAGGCACTCACATTAACACAGTGGGACTGCTGAAGCACGACTCGCTGCACATTCCAAAATCAACGTGTCGCTTACTTCTTCCAGACACCGAGGGGGCATTTGTAAAAAAAAAAAAAAAAAAAAAAAAAAAGACAATGAATTTTTTGACCACTCTGGTGTAGTCACAGATCAGAAGTGAGGCTTTCATCTTTCTTCTCAGTCTTCTTCTTCTAGATCTTTATTTCTTAACTGCAGAGTTGAGGTCTCATGATAACTGCAATCGCTGCACTGCACTGTGCTGATAGAAGCAGAAACTAGAGGAGGAATGCTAAGGCAAAGGTCTTCACTTGTCTCTTCCTGTGGACTCTCTCTTTCTTTCTCTTTCCATGTCTCTCTCTCTCTCTCTCTCTCTTTCGCTCTCTCTCTCTCTCTCTCCCATGTTCATCTTCACCATATTCTGACAACTGCTTGTCCTCCAAAAGTGAAAGAGACAAATGAGGTAGCTTGTGAGAACAGTTTGGGGATGTGAGCAAGCATGTGTGACCTGTGTGTGGAAAAAGAGAAGATCTTGCTGACCTCTGGCTAATCGGTTAACAAACAAACACACACACACACACACACACACACATACAGGATAGAGACTAAGTGAATCTGTCACCACTCTTGTGGAAAATATACCTTCTTTTTTAATCCTCCACTCACTCTCTCTCACTCTCTCTATTTCTGTGTGAGACCTGAAAGGTTCATCTGTTCATAGTTGAGGGACACAAATCGTCTGGTCTGGTCTGGTCTGTCCATTTCAGGTCAAACTTGGACTCTCATATGCCACACATAGCGAGAGGACAGGTCTGTAAAATACCAAATGGAACAATAACACCAAACAACAAAAAACATTTTCCACCATTCGCCTCGAGAGGGGGTTGGGGGGGTGGTGTACTTCATCTTTGGTATAAAATCTGCCACCCATAAGCTGCATTTGATCCACAGCTAAGAAAAAAACAAAAGAAATTGTCAACAATTTCCTATTTCTATTGCTTTTTTTGCACACGGTTGCGTTTCTTTTTTGTCATGAAGCTCCTATCATCTATTCACTTATTTTTGCGCTGTCAATGTTTTTTTTCCACATTAAATCTTTCTTTTTTTTTTTGCAACGAGACAAGCATAGCAGGCGGAGAAAAACACCTCAAAGCTCATAAAAAATATAGCAGAATAAAAACAATAATGCCATTTTAAAAAGGGATCTGCACTACACAATAAACTGCATTTCCCATAATGCAGCATCAACAATTCTTTTTTTTCTGGTTGAAGAAATACCATTCCCCATTCATCACCACAATAATTTGTTCAATCTTTAAAACACACAGTTGCCACTTATAATTTAAAAGTTCTTTCCACACAAAGAGAACCTTGGTACGTAGAAACAGCTAAAACATCTAACGCGTTCTCATTTGTGGGAGGCCTTGAGCTGCTTGAGTTGTCCATGTGCCTCCATGTGATTCAGTCTTTTTTTGTCTTTTTCAAACAGGACAGTTGAGAGAAAAAAGTTCTGTGAAAGTCTTCAAATTAAGGCAACAAATATCCAAGAAAAAAAGGGAAAAAAAGATTTAGGTTCTCTAGAAAACGAAAAGAAAAACTCATACAAATGATAGCGAGAAGTAGCTTAGAATCAGAGGAAGACAGACTGTTTTTTTTTCTTCATTTTCTTTTTTTTGTGTCTAGAACTTGCTTCCTCATCTAATAGAAAAACTCAATGTCGCTGAAAACCTACCAGCACATTCAAATATATTTTTTTTAAACCTTTGTATTTTTTAATAATCTTTTTTTTTTTTTTTTCTTTAAAACTGAACTGATTAATGAAGAATTTCCAGCCCCATGCTGATAGACATTTAACCCAAAGGGTGAATTCCCAGACTGCACCGTTCTCTTCCTGGACTCTTCAGGAATTCCTTTTGCTTGGTCCGGGCAGGAAATATATATTTTTATATTTTTTTTCTTAAATTTCTTTAAACATCAGAAACCATCTCTTCTTTGTTTGAATCCATTCTTCCATCATCCACTTCCTCCTTTTTCATCATGTTCCACTCTCTCTCTCTCACTCTATTTTTTTCCACTCTTTCTACATCTGTTGTCTCAGTGCAGTCCCAAATCTCCAGGCAATGCAGTCGCCGGAACATTCTCTCCTCCCTCTCTCCGCCCCCTCCTCTGATGCCGCCGCCGCCGCCGCCTCCTGGTGTTATCTGTTCAAATTAAATGAGAGAGACAATGAGAATAGAACTGTCTGTTATATTAGTATGTGTGTGTGTGTGTGTGTGTGTGTGTGTGTGTGTGTATTAGTGTGCGTACGTGTGCACTGTACTGTAGCATTGGAGTGTGTAAATGTATGTGTGGTTGTGTTGGCGTTGGTGATGGAGCAGGTAGTTCTAATATTGCCAAGGCAATGAAGCTATTGACTGGAATTCTAAACAGGTGAGTTGTCTGACACGCCAAAGCCCTCTATACAGAGACAACGAGTGAGAGCAGCTCCGTACACACCCTCCACACCTGACTGGTGTCCATGTTTATGTCTTACACAAGGCACGAATATGTCTGTCGGCCTGTCTGTCTGTCTGGCTGTCTGTCAAACAGCCATCACAGCGTGAGCATGCACAATTATGCAAAAGGGTCCTGTCGTTTTTTTTTCTTTCAAAAACACTTCACACAATTACATGCCAATTTGCAGAACACTTGAACCTCTCAGCAAAAATAGACTCTAAATGTTTTTCATGTCACAAGCATACTCTTTCATATATTTTGGCTCTATTTGTGGTAAAAATCACTGCACTAAATACAAAACAAACATGATGGAAAGGTACATTGAGTAATAAATAACAATTCAGTTATGTAAACAATTCTGTGCACACTGTATAAAATTGGTCACATGGCTCATCCTCACTCAGTAGCTGTTGCCTTATGCTTCATTTGTGTGTGTGTGTGTGTGTGTGTGTGTGTGTGTGTGTGTAAGCGCGTGTGCAATAGAGATATGCAGCTGAGTTTCTGTTCACTTGATGGCTTTATTTGACCAACGGGTCAAGTGTGTGGTATTTCTGGAGGGCAGAGCCTCTGTCCAAAGTAGAGATGTGTTTATTGTTTCAAAAATCACAGTGTAGTGGGTTTTTTTTGTGGAAAAGTGTAAAGATTACATGGTATTTATTAAGGGCTAGTGTTTGGCTCCTTGATTGAGAGGCTTTGTTGATTGTTGACTTGTCTAAGCAATCACATAAAAAATGGTATACACATTCCAAAACAGAGATTTTTGTACATTTTGTTCATTACCCATTTACCTTCGTCGACTGAGTAAGTTATATAAATTTTATAGTTAATTTTATCATCTGTGTGTGTGTGTGTGTGATAGAGATAATGAGAATATGCATGTGTGTGTGTGTGTGACAGAGTGTGACAGTGTGTGGGGTGCCCACAAATCAGCAGTCTGGCCTTGGCTAGGCTGGACTGTGAGCACAGCGCTGCGGTGTGGTGGTGTGTGGTGTGGTGTAGTGGGGTTGTGGTGTGGTGTGGTGTTGTGCAGTGTGGTGTAGTGTAGTTCAGACTGGTGTGGTGCTGCGTGGTCTGGTGTGGTGTAGTGCGGTGCTGTGTGGAGCGGTGCGGTGTAGTGCGGTGTGGTGGGGAGAGGAATAGAGTGTGGGCGATCGGTAGCCCGCTGCTCTGCTGCATATGCAAGGGCAGTGTGTGTGGGAGGATGGCAGTGCTAGCTGAGCGGATCTGAGGCAGGCCGAACTGTGCCTCTGAAGTGCTTTGGTGTGTGTACTTCTTTGTGTTCTTTGTCTCTCTGTGTGTGTGTGTGTGTGTGTGTGTGTGTATATGAACATGTATTTATGCCTTTGTGTGTGTGTGTTTGTGTGTGTGTAGCTGATTCGCCTGAGATGGATTTTTGTCAAATGCAGGTAAATTCAGCCTAGATAAAAAGAAAAAAAACCTGCACTACATCTCTTTTTGTACTTTTGTCTCACAAAGCAAAATGTTTTTTTTTTTTCAGGTTTCTTTTCCTCCAGTAGAGACATAGAGCATATTTCTTAGTGTGTATTAATCCTACTGTGGTATATAAGACTATTTGGTCCTGAATCATTTAAGAAACACTTAGCAAGCATGAGCCTATGCCTATTGCATGATCCTATGCCCCTATGTCTCTAACTGTGGAGGGGGCTCTGTGGATAGGGAATAGGACAAGATCCCCAAACTGTTGTAATTTTTACATGTTGGCCTTTTATATAATAGTTTGCCTTTTGTATGACATAGGCTAGGCTACAATACTGTTTGGCTGGCTCAATGTACTAGCCTATCAAGTGAGATAAATAAAGATCACTCATAAATATTAAAACAGTCACAAGTGACTAACAATTTAGACATGAACTGGGCGACAAATCGTTCTGCTAAGATGTAAGTGTGCTACTGAGAAATAGAACACACTTACAAACCCCTGAGTATTCCACAGAGTTGCAATATACAGGTAGTGATACCTACTTGTTTTGGTTCTTGCATTTCTCTAACTGTCCACCAGAGGGGGCTGGCAGGTAAACAAACAGCACCACTACAGCAGGCCTGAACTGCAACCAGGCTCTGAGGGGAGGGCAAGACGGCCTGGTTTCAAACCATAGCCCTCGCCCAAGCCCCTGGATTAAATATGATGCATGACGACATGGGTGGAGCAAAACAACATGTCAGACACTTTCAGGGCTTTGATTCACTGATCCAGCAGCGAAGGCTTGGGAAGAGTGATGCATACAACTAGCAGAAATAGAGGGAGAGACAGAGGGAGTGACAGAGAGAGAGAGAAAGAGAGAGAGACTGAGAGAGAGACTGTTGTGTCCAATGTAAAACGCATTCAAGTTCCAAATGACAAAGAGACGGAGCTGTCAGATGCTGGTCAACGTGCGGCTTTATTGAACAGAGTTGTGTTCATGAAGCAACCTCCCTCCTTCAAAAACGACATAGCTTATATACGTCTTTTTCACATTCCTCCTCTTCTTTATCTGTTCTCCTGCATTGATATTCAGTCACTCCCAACCTGCTCTGTCCTCATCTTATCTCAGGTTCCACCTGACTAAACATTCCTGTCTTTGTTTATTTCTGCTAACCTCAGTCCATCTTTCCTATCATTCGATTGGTTCATGACCCCCTCTTCCTACTCAGATCTGACCATGTGCTGACTACCCACATGCCTGTCATCCTACCCCCCAGCTCCGACTTGCTTACCCTGCATTTTCTATGACTAACTTCTTAACTATTCTTATATGTTTGATGTTTTGAACCACAAGAGAAAGAGAAAGAGAGAGAGAGAGAGAGAGAGAGAGAGAGATGTTGTGGGACTCACTTGGTGGTTTGATAGGCGTAGGCCGGCGCGTGGTCACTGGAGTTCTCCACCGGTAATGGCTGCTGCTGTCCACTCACGTCCTGCGACGAGGGGGGAACCGCCTGGGTCGCGGGCTCCGTCACCACTCCCTGTGTGTGTGTGTGTGTGTGGGTGTGTGTGTGTGTGTGTGGGGGGGGGGGGGAATCAAACTAGCAATGAGAGGCCGAAAGAGCACAAACCCCAACTGTCAACCAAAGTAAGCTCTCACTATAAACTATACAGACACAGTAGATCAACAAAGGCAACAACAAAAACACATTTCATGCCAACTTAGTGCTCTCCCCCTGAAGACATTAAAAACAGGAACGCATTCAAATAAAGGAATGATTTCAGCGCGATCCACCCCCATCCTCCACCCTGGAAAGCGCCCAGAGGCTAAGATCTCATCTGAGCATGTATCTCTCCTCTCTTTCCCTGTCTGGCGTTCTCTGAAGGCTCGTGAATTGGGGCGGTTTTTAAGTGGCTGGAGGATTTGTTGGTGAGCTCGATTGAGGTGTTGGGGAGGAATGGAGGGACGAGGGAGAGAAAGAGAGAGAAAGAAAGAGAGAGAGAGAGAGATAGAGAGAGAGAAAGAGAGATGACAATGTGGGTTAAGGTGTTGAGGAGATTGGAGGAGACAGAGAGAGATGGAGAAATGTAGTAATGTCAGAGATGTTCATGGGACTGCTGAGCTGGAGGACTTATTCATTTTAATTTACTCATTCGCTTATACAGGCAGACAGGAGCTGAAAGCATTTTCTAGGAGAGTATGAATGTGGGTGAGCGTCTGTGTGTGTGCTTGTGTGTACTGTATGTGTGCATGTGCGTGTCTGTGTGTGTTTGTGCAAGCGTGTGTGTGCCTGTGCGTGCGTGCTTGTGTGTGTGTGTGTGTGTGTGTGTGTGTGTGTGTGTGTGATTCCTCACCTCCACTGAGACAGCAGATGCAGGCACAGCAGTGTACTGGGGAATGTAGGTTCCTTGCATAGGAGCAGCAGCAGCGGCAGCAGAGGTCATATACTGCTGACAGGGCCAGAAAAAAACACAAGTCAACCACAGGGAAGGAGTGGGAGAGAGGAAGAGAGGGAGAGAGAAAGTAAGGGGGAGGGAGAGAGAGACAGAGAGGAGGAGGGAGATGGAGAGAAAGGAGGGGGGGTATAAAATAGAGAGACAGAGAGGGGGAGGGAGGGAAGGAAAGAACAAGAGAGAGAGAGAGAGAGAAAGAAGTGTGCAGCTAATGCAACAAACAACCCAGCAAAGGTCAAAGTCACACTCTAAGTGGGCGGGAGGCGTCCCAGCTGTTCAGGGACGTCCTAAGAGCACCAGATGATCCATTACGGTGCGGTGCTTAGAGAGAACCCAGGTCCCTCAGCTCATCGCAGTTACTGTAGCAGCTGAGAGAACCTTCTGGAACATACGTGTCAGCGTGCCACACACCCCTGAACTGGGACCCCTCGAAGACTGACTCCAGCCTCCACACGCGGTGCCAAGCAAAGCATGGCAAAGCTAACCAGCTGGCGGTCACTCTACCTGCACTTTCGATCCGCTTTTGCCGTCCCATAACTCCTGTGGGGTTGGACCATTGGTGCGTTTTATTATCCTCTGCTAACCGACTCAGATCTCGCATGCGTCATCACGCCCACACTTTTTATTTTGTTTTGAGGTGGAGAAAAATATGAACGCCACAAGGAAAGCCGTTTGAAATTAAAAATTTCACCTCATTTCATGTTTGTTTATCTTCTATTAGCAACCCCAGGGACGATTAGCATACCCCTTGCTAAACACCCGCTTTTGCTCAATGACATTACAACACAACACTGACTCCCATACCCATAGGCAAAGGGGTGTGTCAGTGTGCGTCGCTAGGCAACAGCCAGTGTTTCTGCTCAGAGCTCTAGATGGATGGATAATCTAACACAAGGTATATCCACTGGTTCCACTGGACCAAGTAAAAACCTGGTCTCTGGTACCCGGTACCTAAGACCTTTCTTGAGAACACCTTCCAAGCGTACTGAACCAAACTAAATGATAATGTGTACATACGGAATAGTTTAAAATGTATCCTCATGGAAAACTGTAGGTCTGAAACCAAACAGACCAGAACCGAGCTGAACTGAACCAAGCTGGTACCAGTCAGTGGGGAACGCCAATAGGAGACCCACACACTATACTCAAGCAGTACACAGGCCTTTAGTGGCATGCAAGTCTACATCGATTTTATATTTTAAAAATTGATTTAATTTTATCTTATTTAAAAGGTCTCCATGGGCTGTTGTGGTTGTGTGCAGCCCGACTGATGGAGTGAAAGGTGGGAGGTGGGAGGTGGGAAGTGGGGGGTGGGGGGGTCTTACGGTGCCTGAGCTGCCCAGGGAGAGATGGTTCATCTGCTGGGTCAGGGGGCCCATCATGTTGGTAGGCTGCATGGAGATGGTGTGGTCCATGGTGGGCGTGATCACAGCACCCTGCACATCAACACACACACACACACATACACACAAATTAAAATCCATGTAAACTCTTCAGTTCGAGGTCTTTCACATTCTCTGCACACATACATAAAATATGCTTATATGGAACACACAGCTATAAGCTACAGTACACTGACACACACACACATACACACACACACACACACACACACACATTATATCACTTTATATCACTATAAGCTACAGTACAGCATATCCACAGCGTGCACTCTGTTAAAATGCTCCAGTGCTGGAATGCAGCACAGGTTGCCCATAAAACAGCGCCTGGCTGCAGACGTCATTGCTTAAGATGAGACCAGTCATGACTCCTGCTGGGGGCTCTACTCTATTAAAACACACCCTCTTGGACAAACACACACACACACACACACACACACACACAAGCATATATAAACACACAAACACACACACATACATACACACACACACATCCATATATGTATACACACACAAATGCAGAAGAAACTTACTCAAACACCTTGAAACACACATACACACACACGCACACACACACACCTACAATTCCGTGCTGACTATAAGACACAAATGATCTCAATGCACCAATCTTCAAGGAAACAAAAAACACATTTTGCACCAACAGAGGAGCATACACATAAACTTGATCACACAGGTCCACACACACCTTCATTATAATGCGCGCACACACACACACACACACACACACACACACACACACAC
>JAGFZM010000510.1:818-12098 GCA_017657215.1 Limnothrissa miodon | reverse complement strand
GCATATATAAACACACAAACACACACACATACATACACACACACACACATCCATATATGTATACACACACAAATGCAGAAGAAACTTACTCAAACACCTTGAAACACACATACACACACACGCACACACACACACCTACAATTCCGTGCTGACTATAAGACACAAATGATCTCAATGCACCATTCTTCAAGGAAACAAAAAACACATTTTGCACCGACAGAGGAGCATACACATAAACTTGATCACACACCTTCATTATAATGCGCACACACACACACACACACACACACACACACACACACACACACACAGGTTCACCTCCTTCACACACCAAACACATACATCTTCACACAGCTGGGGCCTATTACCGCACAGACATGATTTCTTATTCAGCTCCAACAAATGAAATAATTTGAGCCAAATGCACGTCACGTATCCCAACACAGCAATGATGCATAGCAGGGGCTGTTGGGAGGCGGTGTGTGTGTGAGTGTGTGTGTGTGTGTGTGTGCTAACACATGTGGCGAGGGAGGAGGGAGGGAGTGCTGGGTGATTTGGTATTGCTGACCTCAGTCAAGGAGGGGAGGCTGATGAGGGACCCACTCTTTCCTTCTCTCTTTCTCACACACACACACACACACACACACACACACACACACACCACATACATTGCAGACACCCCCACACACAAACACACACACACACGCCCACACACACTCACACACAAACTCACACACATGTGCATGCACACACCCCTATATTTGCGCGCACACACACGCATAAATAAATATGTACACACAAACATGCATTTCGCATGCATATACCGCCTATATGACATCATTGTTATTCAAGTGTACAATGTTGTGCAATCATTGGTCTGAATGTTTGGAGAATAACTGTTACAGCAGTGAAACCTTCAGGCTCTTTTTTGTTTGCTCAAAAAAAAAACACATTCTGTTGAGCACCTGTATTGGCAATTTTGTGGTGGATATGTCTGCAAATTGGTCAGCATCACATTCGTGCACTTCTGTGTGTGTGCATGTGTGCAAGTGAGCGTGCCTGCATACAGTATGTGTGTGTGATAGCGTGTACTGTATTTGTATGTTTGTGTGTGTGTGTGCATATGTGTGTGTTCAGGTTGTGCTGGTTTCAATGGCGCCATGAGCAGGCAGCTTATCTGGTGATCAGCCGTGTTTGCAGACACCTGCGGTTAGGTGGAATAATCTCAGCATCTCAGCTGCTGGAGCTGGAGGACGGGATGCGCCAGGCCTGCTTGTCTTCACATCACTCAAGCACTCACATACACACACACACACACACAAAAACCCTTCATGGAAAGGATTGTGAATGTGTTTGCAAAAATGTTGTGTGTGTGTGTGTGTGTGAGTGAGTGAGGGAGAGAGAGAGTGAAGAAAGCCGTAATACAGCACATACAGTATACACACTATCTCTTAAAACACACACACGCACACACACATTTGCTACAGCCGGCAGCACAGCTATTACTGTTGCCATTTGTGTTGGTGTGTTCCCTGTGAGCTGGTGCTCTGAGCAGTGGGGAGGGGGTTTGTTTGAAGACTGAGCAGCGCAGACATTAGCCATCAGAAACACTCTGTCTCCGCCGCTCACATCAGCAGCAAACTGCTACAGACCACACTCCTCTTCCCTCCCTCCCTCCCTCCCTCCCTCCCTCCCTCCCTCCTCCCCTTCTCTCTCCCTTTTTCTCTCCCTAGTGTGTGCTTCCTCTTTCTTTCTCTCTGTCTTTCTCTTCTCCCTCTTTTTGCACTCCTGCGCTCCGGATCCATGGCCCTGTTTCAGTCACAGAGGACCCCGCAGCACTTTGCTACACGAGCACACACACACACACACACACACACACACGCACACGCTCTGCAAATAATGAGAGGAAAATGGGAGAAATCCACACAGCATAATGCCTCTCCTGCCTGCCTTTGCCGCCGAATCAGCCAGTTAGACTGATGATTAAAGACTGCTTTAATGGCTGTGTGAGTGAGTGTGTGTGTGTGTAAATGTGTGTTTATGTTTCTGTATAAAAGACAGAAATGGAAAAACGTGTGTATGTGTGTGTATAAATCTGTGTACATCACTGGTGTGTATTTTTTCTCTGATTTCATACACAGGCAAGTATGTGCATATATGTGCACACAACTGTAAAAAAAGTTAATACAGGTTAACACACGAGTTAATTGACACTTCTTGACAATATATATATACACACACGTGTGTGTTTGAGTGTCTGTTGTGTGTTTCTTTTAAAGGATGAATGAATGGCAGGACTGTTTTTGCGTCCCTCGAAACCCCCCCGAGATGGATTGCAGCGTTCACTTCCAATTAATAAATAATCAGCCATACATTATTCTGTCAGATTACAGCGCGGCTGCATCCGCCGGCTGTGGGGAGCGTGTCTCATTTGATCGCGCTGTGACTCAGGAAACGCGTTAGCGCACAAAACATGCTCCCCTGTCATGTTTGGGGCATTATGGGATGTTGTTGTCAAGCGATGCACGTGATAAAAGGGGGCGGGGTACGGATGGTTATCTGAGAGGGGTGACCTCCTAAAGGAGGCACTAATCAGTGCCGTCACACCTGAAGACAACAGGCAAGGGAGATTGTGTGTGTGTGTGTGTGTGTGTGTCTGTTGCAAACACAGTCAGGCAAACACAGACATCAACAGCACCAAATTACAATTCACAGATATACAGTGCAAGCGCATAGGCACACAAACACACACACACACATACACACACACACAATCATACATGCTTGCACACAGATTTATGCATACACCCACAGACACACACACACACACACACACACACACACATCCAGACTATTGTAAATAATAGGCGCTCCAGTGAGACCTTGAGGGAGAATCACATGCAGCAGAAGGGGCTTTTTGATGGGGCCCAGATAAACGCCGTAAATCTTTATTCAAACATTTGCTCCCTTTGTCAAGCCAAAATGGATTTTGCTCCGTCGCCGACTTCGGGGAGTGTCTCGCTCCTTTTCTCTCCGAATTTGCTCGCTCGTTCCGCACTAATCGGCTTTTGGCGGAACGCAATCCAGCCGGCGTTTGTTAATGTTCGCCTTTCCGGAAAAGGGATTTGCAGCAAGGGTTTTATGCGTGCATTCCGAACTCTTAGGCAATACGGGACGAAGATACGGAAAGATGTAGATCATTGAAACTTGGGCTTTTTTGTTTGTCTTGACACTTGTGTCTGTGTGTGTGTATGTGTGTGGGTTTTTTGTTTGATTGCGTTTTTCTTTTAGGGAGGATATTAATTTGAGAGCTTGAAATGGAGGTTCGCACTGGGACGGCCTCTCTGAAGTCATAAACACACACTCACACTCACACTCACACACACATACACACCACACGCTCACGGGTCTGCTCTTTCTTGCTCAGAGGCGCTGACATCACTGTTCTCAGGGAAGCTCGGTACACTGTGTGCTCTGATACACTTTGGCCTGTAAACAACCCCGTCTCCCACGGCAACCACAGACAGACGATCTGCTGGCCTGGACAGAGTGTTACATTAGCTGCAAAGCCTTCTCTCTAAGCACACACCCACACACCCACAACCCAACACAACGCAACTCAGCACTCTCTCATTGGCTGTGAGAGTATGTGAAAGTGTGTGTCTACAGTTCCTCAATGTATCTTTAAGCAACAGCCTACTTAGATTGGGTACTGCATAGCATAGGTCCAAACATGAGTATTTGAGTGTGTGCATATGTGTGGTTGTCTATCTCTCAAAGTGAGTGTGTGTGAATGTGTGTCCTCCAAGTCCCAACCCCATGCAACCACAGATAAACATGCAACTTGACAAACATGCCCATGTACAGCATAACTGCATGTAAAGTCACACTAGAAGGGCTTGGTGGCCAGACCAAGGGGACAGGCGGGAGGCAAACTCCGCCCCAGGGGTCCTTCTCTCCTTAGGCCACGGCACTGCTCTCATCCCTGGGCTGGTATTGCTGAGAGGGCTGGCCTGCAATCACAGCACCAGCAGGGGGCTCAGACAACCCCACCCGACCCCTCCGCTCTTCAGAGTGGTACAGGACCAAGAGGAGGAGGAGGAGGAGGAGGAGGAGGAGGAGGAGGAGGAGTAAGGACACTGGAGACTTTGCCAGGTCTTAACACCTTATATTAAGAGTTTGGTAACATTTCGCTCGGAGCCATGGTTTTGGATCCCCTGCAGCTATAGTCAGGACACTCGTTACAAAAACAATCCACCCACTTCTGGTCCACAGTGCTGTTCTACTTTCAGCTAACAAGAACATACAGTACCAAACGTCACTTAACCTTTGTCCATGTTGGAATACTACAACCATTTACTGTACATATATATAAATATACACTTTCAATGATTACAGTAGAACCTGTAAGTAATGTATTCTAAATTATCAGCATGTCAACAGATAGTTGTTACTATCTTTCAACAGGTTGAAAGTGAATGTTACTATCTGTAGACAGATTGAAAATGGAATCTTACTATATGTAGACAGAGTGAAAATGGAATGTCATCAATGTTTACAGTTTTTCTCTGCCAAGATTGGTCAGGCTCCTCCCTCACCAGAAAAGGATGGACATTTGGTTTCCCCTCTTGCTTTCTTTTCTGGCATTTTCTAAGCAGTCGCAGACTCAGGATGAAGCTCACAGAAAAAATAAATTGTTCTCTCTCTTCTCCTCGTTGTCTTTCTTCTCCTTCATTTATTTATTTTTTCTGGGCCGAGAGAGTCATTATCTATGAGGGTGCCAAACAATCAGGGCCAGGAGGTTTAGTCTCAAATGCATTTATACGGAATATTATCATTATCATCATCATCACCAACCTCTATCCCTCTCCCCCTCTCATCATCATCAACCTCTCTCTCTCTATATCTCCTGCTCTCTCTCTCTCTCTCAATCTCACTTTCTCTCTCTCTCTCTAGCTACTGTATGACACCTCTCTGGAATATCATTATCCACTTAGGTCCATGACCGACAGCCATCTGGACCTTGTGACTCTCTCTCTCTCTTTCCCTCTCTCTGGGTTTCTCGTTCTCTCTCTCTCTATTTCTCTCTCTCTCTTCATCTCTTGTGTCTGACTAACGTCTCCTGTCTGAATCTCAAGCACTGTCGACCTGCTTCAGGATAGAGGGAGACATAAAAAGAGAGAAAAAGGAAGAGAATGGAGATGGATGGAATGAGAGAGAGGAGGGTGGACAGAGGGAGGGAAAGATGGAGTCGGCATCCCTGGGACGTGCCAGAGCGCAGTGTGCCGTGCTCTTTCGTGCCAGCTTCAGTCAGGCTCTGCTTGCAGGCAGAGCATCTGAGGTCTGGCTGCCGTGTGTGTGTGATTGTGTGTGTGTGTGTTTGTGTGTGTAGGTGTGTGTGTGTGTTCTTGTGGAAGGGATTGAAAGGTACAAGGCCAAGTGAGCACAGTTCCCAAATTACCAAGATGGTCTCCAGCTACAGAGGTCAAAGGTCAGATTCCTAACATCTGCGGTGTGATAAACAAGTAAATTGCAGGTTATGTGTGTGTGCCTAAGGGTGTGTGTGTGTGTGTCAGCGTCTAAATCCCACAGTATTTGTGACTGTGTGTGTGTGTGTATGTATGTGTGTGTGTCTGCTCTTCTCTTCCCTAGCTGGCTTCCCCCTATGCTTTGTGTCTCTACCTCCCTCCTTTCTTCTGTGTCCATCCATTTGACGGGCAGCCATCTTGTTTTCATCTGCCCCTCTGCCTCAATCAATCAACAGTAATACAACAATGTCCACCGCTGAGGATACGAGCGCATCGCTGAGGTCATGTCAGTGCTATTGATCAACCAGCTGAGAGGCGAAACAAAGTGCCACACACTTCAAGACACTTCAAGACTTGGCTATTCATCTTGGCAAATGAGCCCTCTCTCTTTCTCTTTCTCTCTCTCTCTTTCTCTCGCACACACACACACACACACACAAAAAGCACAAACATGAGTACACACCCTGTCTCTCCTGCTCCCTCGCTTTCTCTCTTTCTACTCTCTCTCTCCTGTTTCTTTTGTCTCTCCGGCAGTGGTGAGGGAAACATCTCCAGCCTTGGCGTCTGCCGTAGTGGCCCTAATCCAGGGGCTCCGAGCAGGAGACACTCCCAGACAGACAAACAGTGGAGTCACGGAGCGGAGGACAAGGAGGAGGAGGAGGAGGAGGAGGAGGAGGAGGAGGAGAGGGCAGGAAAGGGAACGCTCACATGGCAGGGTTCTCTCACTGCTGGCATCCCTCCTCACTTCCCTCACGCAAACACACTAAAGCAGTCGTTTCTCTCGTACACACACACATTACTCAGGCTGCAGTTAAGCTCTCAGGCAGCAGAGGGCGCAAGTTTGTTTCTGTGCGATTCACATGCCCAAAGGCCCAGAGGTCTCTAAAGCTCAGTCCTTTCATTTCAAATCTCCTCACACTGTCCTCACACACACACACACACACACACACATAACACACTTAGACACACCGACACACACACACAGTAGGAAACAGTGAATGGCAGAGAAAAAAAATGCACGCAAAATACAAGCATGTGGCATGGGTCACACTGAATACAACTGGCATACACACATTCTATCACACGCCAATGCACACACACACACACACACACACACACACACACACACACACACACACACACACAAGATGAAGAGAGCGAGGGAGGGTTTCAGACTTACAGTAGGTTGCATAACGTACTGTTGGTGGGGCATCCATGAAGTGCTCTGGACCTGAGTGGAGGGAAGCAGGGAAACGTCTGTCATTAGTCTCCTTTTAAACGCCTCTTCTTTTAACACTTATCCACCTCCTCAACACACATGCACGCACACACGCGCACACACACACACATACACACACACACATCCAGCCCTGCATGTGGAAGCGGGGAGAGGGGGACAAGGAGAGAGGGATGATGGATAGGAACAGAAAGAGAGAGAGAGAGAGGAGGAAGAAAGAAAGCGAATTGGGAAAAGAGAGAGAGAGAAAGAAAAAGAGAGAGAGAGAGAAAGAGGGGGAGAAAGAATGTGTGAAAGAGAGTGTGTGAAAGAGAGAGAGAGAGAGAGAGCAACATTGTCTGATAATTACAGCTGAGCTGTAGCTGTTTCATCATCAAAGGCGCGCTCTGGCCTCAAAAATGGCTGCTTTCATTCCAGCCCCAGTCTGAGGCTCAATTCAGCTCATGTTCAGAGCAACGCAGGACCAACTACAGCAGCCCTTGTTACATTTAGTACATGATGGATGCTACCGTATATACATGAGTGTGTGTGTGTGTGTGTGTGTGTGTGTGTGTGTTAGTGGGTATGTTTGACATGGGTTGTAAAAAGCTGTGTAAAAGCTTTGTTAAAAGATGAGTTTTGAAGCTGGTGTTCTGGTACATCTGCGGGTGTGTGCTTGTGTGTGTGTGTGTGTAAATGTGTATGTGCCTGAGTACAAGTATAGGTGTGTTTAACACTGATTGCAAATGCTGTGGTACAGAATCTGCATGACGTAACTACTTTGTGTGTGTGTACTGTATGTTTGTGTGTGTGTTGTGGCATGTGCGCAGTGCTAAACACAAAAACGGACACAAATAGAATGTGAGAGTGAAGCACACTATATGACACTGGCATCTATTCCATCAGCACTCAAGTACACTCAAGAGAGAGAGAGTAAAGACCACAATTTTTTATATTTCTCTGTCCTCATCCATCTATCCATCCATCCGTCTGTCTCTATATATCTGGCGATGGTGGTTGTTTGTCCCCTCTTACTGAGCGTGCTCCAAGTGGAGCGGCGGGGCCTTCTCTTTCTGGCAGATCGAAGATGAGGTGCAAATGCACAGACGCATCAACAGTCCTCACCAGAAACACGCAGCACATTTTACTCTGCTTGCTGCGTTATTGTCAGCTAGCAGGATCACACATTTTATTCACACCGCTACGGGAGGACGCCTTATCTTTTTGTGTCCTTTCTTTCTTTCTTTCTTTCTTTTTTTTGTTGCCACTAAATCACATCACACGAACAGAAAACGTCCTGGAAAGTTTCTCACTCTCTCTCCCAGATGCAACACAAACATATTGGAGAACGAAAATACACAATGCAATAGTTGGTTTCGCTTCATCTTCGGAGCTAGAAACCCATCGTCTTTTTGTGCTTGGAGGATGCTGACTGCTGAGCGTGTGGAAGGATTATTCTATTCGCATCTCCGTGTTCGCCGGTGACAACAAGTGTAGTAATGGTAATGACGTGAGAGTGCACTCCTGAGCTGTTTTGTTGTGGGAGAAACCATGCAAGATGAAAGTTTCCAGAATCTTCTGAAGGACGCCTGAGAAAATAAGTGCTGCCAGTGTATATGTGTGTGTATGTGTTTGTGTGTGTGTTTGTGTGTGTGTATGCCTGTGTGTATACAAGGCTTAACGCTCGAGAACATCCATACTTGCCGGCCTTTTGTTTTATTTAGTTTGGTGGCAGAGCCAAATCAATTAAGGATGCCCGGGCAGCGTGTCTGTCTGCTCTGCTCCTCTCCACTCCGGGCTTGGTCCAGCTCTGGGCCGTGTCTGGCAGGGCACTGGGCCCGAGTGGACCTGGGTGTTAATGAGCCCCAAAACAGCAGGCGGTGGAGCACGGCGTTCCCATCCGGAGAACAGAGAGCACGGAGCAGGAAGACTAACACAACAAACCCACGGCGCCAAAGCAACCGAGGGCTGGACGGAGAAGAGAAAAACGCAGAGGGAGGGTGTGTGTGTGCGTGTGCGTGTGAGTGTGTGTGTGAATATGTGATTGTGTGCCGAGGTGGGTGGATGTGTAAGCATGTTTCAAGATTCAGGTCAATATGGGGACACTGAGTGCGTGATTAAGAGTGTGTTTGTTAATGTGTAGTTAATACTGTGTGTGTGTGTGTGTGTGTGTGTGTGTGTGAGGCTGTGTGTTTGTACTGTTGAGTACACACAATGCAGTGCTTATCACTATATATGCTCTAGAGAATTCAACTGCATATAAATCCATTACGCTCTTCCTCTTTGCATGTGTGTGTATGTGTGGGTGGGTGTGTGAGTGTGTGTGTGTCCATGTGTGCTGCCTTGAATACCTGAGGACCCTTATTTGTGGACTAGAGAATGGAACTGTGGAACTGTTATAAGTGACAATGAATGTAAATGTGTGTGTGTGTGTGTGTGTGTGTGCGTGACTGACCTGATATGTGGAGACAGGAGAAGCAGCGATGAATGGTGTGATGGAGGTCTGTGCAATCATGCGATTGGTGGAAATGCTGTACGGGGAGGAGTAGAACCTGCAGAAGAGAAGAGAGGAGGAGAGGTGAGAGAGAGACAGAGAGAAAGAGAGAGAGAGGAGGAGAGGTGAGAGAGAGACAGAGAGAAAGAGAGAGACTTTAGCGAAAAGGAAGTCACATAAGATCACCTCAAGACCTATCACAGAGGCTTCACCATACACACACACACGCACGCACGCATGCACTAGCGTGTCTAATGTGGGGGCCTAATTGCAGCCGTGGCTCCATGGAGACAGCTGTGCGCTGGCGTCTGGTTCTGTGGGTCGGTGCCGTGTGGCGCGGCGTCTGATGGATCTGTTCTGACAGGCCCTCGGCACCGGAGCGCCACACGAGCCCGGAGCGGATCCGCGCCGGCTAGGGGCCGTGCTCGCAAGGACAAGCATGAATCATTTAACGCCCGTTGAGATCTCCTCCTTTCACCTCACTCGCCTGCATGTGTGTGTGTGTGTGTGTGAGAGAGAGAGAGAGAGAGAGAGAGAGAGAGGCAGAAAGGGAACCCGCAGTATTACTGTGTGGGAGTGAACGTCCTCTCAAGTGGTTACTCTTCAGGGTCATATTGTGTGGCTGAGTGCTATGAATGTTAGAGTTTGTGTGTGTGTGTGTGTGTGTGTGTGTGTGTGGGGAGAGTGAAATAATGTACTGAGCGTATTCATGTGTGTGTGTGTGTGTGTGTGTGTGTATGTGAGCTTCTTTTCTTGGGTGTGACCAGATTGTTAATGATCAACTGAAACACTTGGTGCAGTGTGTGTGTGTGTGTGTGTGTGGTAAGAAGAGTGGATGGATGCTGCAAGCCTGCCATCACAGTAGCACATTGATCTGCATGTCAAGCCTGTGACCGATGGTGTGTTGCAAGCGGATGAGTGTGTGTGTGTGTGTGTGTGTGTGTGCATGTGTGTAAGGGAACATAGCAGAACACTTCCCTGTCACCTACTTCAGTTGCATCCCCTTGACCTACGTGTGTGTAATTGTGTGTGTGTGTTGTAATGCAGTAGTAGAGTGTGTGGGGTGGCATTTGATAGCTGTGTCACTAAATGTCAGGCCGCCTCAGTGGGTGGGACGGACGGGAGGAATCCTTATGGGCTCATATGGACAATATGGATGGACAATATGGATGGAAAATAAGGCAGCTGATGAGATCAGCACTGCACAACAGCAGAAAATATACACCATCATCATCCCTGGGGGAGAGGGAGGGAGAGAGAGAGGGAGATACAGAGAGAAGAAGACGGAGAGAAAGAAAAGAAGGAGGGTGGCACACGAAGAAAGCGAGAGAAAGAGAGAAAGGTAAGCGATCAAGAGATCGAGGGAGAGAGAGAGAAAGTGAGGAGGAGATAAAAAAGGGAAGGGGTGCGCAGAGCGAGAGAGAGAGAGAGAGAGAGAGAGAGAGAGAGAGAGAGAAAGAGAGAGAAAGATGGGGTTTCTCAGATAATTGTGCCAGAAGAACAAACAGGAGCTTGTCAGTGGGATTATTTATATCAGTCATTAACGGCTGCTGCCTGTTGTCAATAAGACGGCCAAGGCCATTAACCAATTAGAGCATCCTAATGAGGAGCACAATATTGCTATGGCAACTAATGATGGCCGTTCGAGGCAAGCATCATGATCCCCGGAGAAGAAATAACAAAAACTGGAAAGAAGTGGGCACAGAGTGACAGGGAGAAAATAAAAAGAGAGGGAAGGGCAGTGAGCACACATCACATGTGCCAGAGAAATACAGACGGATACTGTAGTATACATATTCTTTGTTTTCTATGTTTCAAATGTTGTATAGTGTCCTTGAGTGTTTTGAAAGGTGCTTTTAAATAAAATGTATTATTATTATTATTATTATTATTATTGTTGTTGTTGTTGTTGTTGTTGTTATTATTACCTGTCTCCATTCTCCTTCACTTGTGTGTAATACTCCTATATACAGTAGCTAAGTTAGTCAGGGGCAAGGCCATATGTGCAGTCAGGCCCATAACTATAAGTATGGTCACCTATA
>JAGFZM010000509.1:0-18273 GCA_017657215.1 Limnothrissa miodon | reverse complement strand
TCTTTAGGGAACAGTCTAGGGCAGACGCCTTTAAGGTTTATTCTCTCTGTAAATGCAATAAAATGCCCATATGGGTGAGGAAATTGCAAGTGCTGTTTGTAGGTGTCATACAATCTTCTTTTGAGTGAAAAGGCTTTAGTTTAATTCAGATTATCACTTTTATATCAGATAGTGCTTTGTTACCAGCCTCCCCCACCACACACACACACACTCCACCCCCCATGCATTCAGCAAAGTCCAATATTTGCTGGCATCCCTCCAGCATGCTGATAATCACTCTAAACAGAACAGCACTGTATTCAGTGGCTGATGCAGACAGCCTCCCGCGGCCAACAAGTCTCTGTTTTAGAGCGAGCCGTCGATACGATCCATCTGTGTTTGATCCACTTTATTGGTGAAATCCGAGCAGCTATCTCAGCGGTGCTCGGGATCGTGCGAGGACACAATGCATCAGTGTGAAAACCACCTCAGCTGGGAGTCTAGAGGGTTTCCCAAGCCGTCAGATACTGATGGGCCCGTGACTGGTGTGAATCGACGTGCCTGATACAGTCCCTACAGGGGGAACGCCAGCCACTGAGATCGCCAGGCCTTGCCACACGTATAGACTAAATTAAGAGGTGCTGAGAGTTTATTGAAAGGCATCCCAAAGAGTCCCAGTTGACCGCTCAGGCCTCCAGATACTCTAGCAAGAGGACACTCCACCACTGATCCAGGGTCAGTCTTTGGCTGGATCTCCATCTGTCTCATATACATATTTTAAAAAGGATTCATGGTACTGCAAACCAGAGACAGTTCCTGGCATAGGCAACCCAGCCCAGTGGGCTAAGGTGTCTTATTAAAGGAGAAGTCCGGTGTGACTTGGACCTGGACTGTACTGGAAGATGTTACCGAGTACAAACATATATCCAATGCTCACCTCCGTTCACCCCCAGCATTCTGCATTAAACCGTTTTTAGCCGAAGCTTTCATTAACCTTACACTGCTAGCTATAGGGGCACAGCTTTTCCTATGCAGATAAATCGCTATTTTTACACCATTAACAAGGTTCAAAGTAACTCAACACTTCATTGGTAGACTTCTGAGGGCCCTGACATTTAAAACGAACAGGTCATGATCTCAAATCAATGCAAATGAATAAAAAGCACCGCAATGCATTACTGATTATTAATTATGGGTGTGATAAGAAATCTGCTATAAAATTTATTATTTGTAGGATATTTCTGTACACATTTTTATGAGCTGTGTTATGTGTTAAATCAGACACTGATAATCGAAGTAGGTGTTGCAAACAAAATGAGATGCTGGCTGAACTTGAGGTTGCTCATGGAAATGTGTAATGAAATCACATCATGTGTGATCTGATGCAAATAAACATGTTCCTGTCAACATCACTTTATTTATTCTATAATCTTGATCATTTGAGATAACACTTTTTTTTACTATAGAAACAGAAGAGCATTCAGAAGTTTATTTTGTCAATCCCTCCTGAGAGTCATATGGTGATTTCACCTTAGATACAGTAAGAAAGGATGTATTGGTGCATTTGATGGTAGCTTGTATCTCATTCTGCCAACGCCATTCCTTCCTGAAGGAGGAAGTACATTATATTCGAGGCACCAAATTCCATGGCAACATGGATCTAGTCAACAAAGTAGGTTGAATCACCTTGGGTGGTTGAAGATGGGTTCAAATAAAAATAATGTGGACTGTATACTGTATATATAAAGTATAGTATATATATATATATATAAACTTCGAACCTCTCTGTTGGACTCTAGTAAATAGGACTTTAATTGTCTCACTGAGGGATTCTCTTTCTTTTAAACACAAATGGAAGCCTGGCCACACTAATTGCAATCAAACTGAATACTCAGTTATTTTTAACTGTGCTGACTTGCTGTACTAAGTGCTAAGATTCAGACGTTGTTCAAACTGAGAAAAAAAATAAACCCCTTGTAATTGAGATGAGCTTACTGAGAGGCCGTTTTGACATGCACTTCTGTGGGAGCAGGTCTTAAGTGTGTGTATGGGTGTGTGTGTTAGTGTGTGTATGGTTGTGTGCGTGTGTCATGAGTGCCGTATGCGTGTGGTGTGTTGAGTGAGAGCGTGGGAATCGGCGCGTCTCTGTCTATGTGTGTGTGTGTGTGTGTGTGTGTGTGTGTGCGAAGGAGAGGTATCTCAGGGTTAGACTATCACTTCCCCGCATGTCCGGAGAGTCTCCTGTGTTATAAATCTAAATGGAGTGATGTGCTTCCGCTGTGAATGTGTTCTTCAATCCTGTTGAGAACTTTTCTCTATTTCTGGGTGCCCTTATTATAACTGTGCGAACATGACCTCTCCACCCAGGGCTTTTACACCACTGGGTATTTGAAGCAAGAGCTACTACAAACATTCCACGTCTAAGTGAGGTTTAAAATAAGTTCTTAGGTATTTTGTTTAAATGTAAATACAATTCATTGTTTAAATATACTGTCTAATTTTTACTCTGATTTCAATAAAGGTACATTCCTGAACTAATAAGAGAATTAATCTTTGAATATATTGAATGAAACCTTGAATATATTGAATGAACCTTGAATATATTGAATGAAACCTTGAATATATGGAATGAAGTTCTGAATATATTGTATGAACCTTGAATATATTGATTGAACTTCTGAATATATTGAATAAAACTTGACTTGACGTCATCGTCGGCACTTTGAATTTAATTACAGATTTTGCTCTTTTAAATAATGAAGAGATAATAACCACACTGGCGAATGCTTGTGCCGGCCAGAATCCCCCATATGCTGAAACCCGGTGCCGTGCCCACCACACTTCTTCGGAGGAAGAAGTCCGGTCCCTCTTTAATCGGGGCAGAACTGTTCCGAGAGGGCAGATAGCTGTTCAAGCAGTCAGCATTCCTTCAACCACGACCTTTATTAGATAGGCTAATCTCATAATGTTCATAATGTTCTTTCAGCAACATTTTGTTGAACATTATCACTCATAAGCGCTATGAAGGTTGCAATAATGGAGATATGATCTTCAAGGTGACGATATAGTCTCCAAACTGTTGGGGTTATTTGGAGTACAACCTGTATAAAAAAGTTTTCCAGTTCAATAAAGTACTGGGATATTTCAACTCGTGTCATAGTAAAACCAGCAAATTCAGAAAGCTATCACTTCACTTAACTGGCTGTAGGCTAATTAAATTCCGAGCTGAATCCGCACAGGTCAAAATCGGTTAAAATACAAAGTGCCGATGATGACGTCAAGTCAAGGTTCATTCAATAAATTCAAGGTTCATTCAATATATTCAAGGTTCATTCCATATATTCAAAAGTTCAATCAATATATTCAAGGTTTCATTCCATATATTCAAGGTTTCATTCTATATATTCAGAACTTCATTCAATATATTCAGAGCTTCAGCTGTATATTCTGTGTTCTCAGTTCTATGGGGAGTTCCATGAGCATGAATATTATTGTGTATCTGAATGTATTCTGTGTTCACAAGCTCTATGGGGAGTACCATGAGTATAAATACCTGACTGTAAGATTCTCATTTAAAATCCAGGTTGTGGTAGTGATCGTGGTAAAGGCAACTGGACTTCTTTTTGAGCTTGAAGACATTTCACTTTCCATCCAGAAAGCTTCTTCAGTTCTGACTGATGTTGGGAATACCAGGAGCTCATATCTCTGACTCTGAGCTGTGGGCGTGAACTGTAGATCACACCCCTTATAATGTGATAAAGGATCAGAACAATCAGCCATTAACATAATTAGCATAGTCAATGTGTGAGGATCAAAGCATCATGGATTGCATGAATCATCCATTGACATAAAGGACTATATACCTGACTGTATTCTGTGTTCACAGCTCTATGGGGAGTACCATGAGCACCCCGGCTCCTCCCGCCGGAGAGAGGCTACACGCTTGCTGACAGAGAGACAATGGAAGAAACACCATCACCACGGCCACCATCACCGCGGACACTCCCACGGTCACGGTCACCATGGACACAGCCGAAGCCACCACGGCCGGCACCACAGCCGCCACCCCGACACAGAGGCGGACGCCGGGAAGAGCCCCAAGTCCGACCTTGGTCACATGTCCTCGCTGAAGAAGCGACGATCCTATTCCAAGTGCAGAGGTGAGAGGTCAAATTTTAAATCAGCAGGACGGGCTGTTGTTGTGGGGCCAAACCAACGATAACTAGAGCTAATTTCTGCTCAGTATTGATTTTCTCCAATTGTAAAAAGCAGTAAATAATAAATAATAAATTGTGATAAGCTGCTTTTGGTGATCAGAAGTATAAGAGTATTCTGTAAATATTTGTGTAAATTTGTGTCAATTAGGAAGAGGGAAATAATCACCAGTCACTGTACAGACACAGCTAAGTGCATCCATATGTAAATAGTCATGGGTTTTCAAAATAAAGTGACAATTCTATTGTATACACAACATTGTCACTTGTTTATGACTGACACACCACGAGCCAGAAAGGGATGCCTAAAGGGACGCATGTGGCCCAGGTCTGGGCCAGAGGGAAACGAGCCCACAATGACTACTGAGTAGGAGTGGTTATGATGTAGGCCTAGAAGATGTGATGTCACATGTTTACTGGTCTATGGGAAATCAACAACTTTACTGGTTAGCCTACCACAATAAGAAGCATACAGTAGGCCTAGACCAAGGGTCGTTACTAGGCAGTGAAAGCAAGCTGCATCTTGGGAGTTCATGTGGATGGGAGCAAAGCGAGGATCAGTTCTGGGCTGCTTAAATAGACGTGTCACAGGAAATTTATGCTCTTTGCCCCTTTCACCTTAAATCATTTTGTGCTTGAAATGTGGCCTACAGTACACAGGCACGCTAGTTGGACTAGGTTTTGTTTATGCGCCAAGGTTTGGCAGTGAGTAAACCCCATCAAAAGTCCAAGATTCGACCCAATTCAAAATTCCGTGGGCCTACAATTCATCCCAAATAAACGCGCCTGAACCCACAGCTACTCAGAAAGTTACGTTACTGATGGAATAAGTCCAGATTTCACATTTAGGTTGGTTCGTAGTGTTGGTTGGTTTACATGTTTTTCGGTTAAAGCTGCCACATGAGATAATTTGAGATGAGATGAGATAATTTATATATGTCCAGTATATGTAGATGTAGAAAATGACAATAAACGGACTTAACTTAATTACGAAGAGGAACAGCCTCCACATGTTCTCGTTTCAGACTGTGTGGCGCGAGTGCAGAAGTTCCTGGTTTCCAAACTGGGAGAGGACTGGATCTTCCTGGTGTTTCTTGGAATTACTATGGCCTTAGTCAGCTGGAGCATGGACTACGCTAGTGCAAAAAGTCTACAAGGTGTAATTTTACTAACACCTTTTCATTACACTTACATAGCAGGGGGTTCATTACGTAGGCTATTTATCATGCTGTGTCATGTTTCGCTAAATATTGATTAACTTATTTATCTAACTAAACAATATAGAATAATTACTGTCTAACATTTAATGTAAATTGTATAAAATGCTGACTATCATAAAAATGCTAATTTTATAATTTTTACATTTAATGGATTTTCATATGATGTAGGCCTAGCTGATAAACAGTTCATGCTAATCTTTTATCATAATTTACCAATCCAATTCTTTTCTTGCATTTCTACAAATAATGTATTTAGTTCTTCACACTTCCTTCCTTCCTTCTCTCTCTCTCTCTCTCTCTCTCTCTCTCTCTCTCCCTCTCTCTCTCTCCCCCTCTCTCTCTCGTTTCCCACGCTATTCTCTTACCATAAGCTTACAAGTGGATCCATGTTGAGTTACGGGATAATATCCCCTTGCAGTATCTGGCTTGGGTCTCCTACCCAATGATTCTCATCATGTTCGCCTCTTTCTTCTGCCACCTGGTGGCACCCCAGGCCATCGGTGAGTTGTGTGCCCCGTGCCCATACACTAATACACTGAACTGAGCCTGTTAATTCTTCAGTTTGTGGGTTACCTTTTCAAAAAGGAGTGTTTGTGAATGTGAGTGTTTACTTGTTAATCCTTGAAAAGGATGATTAGGATTGTGGACATACTAATTAGACATGTTGAAAAAAATGATATGATTAGAAAAACGACAAAAAATGAACTAATTTGATTTGGATTATTTCAACATGTATTTGAACAAAAATCATATTTACCTAGGCTCAGCTCTTACCCCATTCACCCCAGTCTTACTATCGCCATGGTTTCCCTGAATGCTGCCGATCTCGTATCATGTATTTATGTCAGTTGTATAATGGCACTGATCTGCTGCGCCAGGTTCTGGTATCCCGGAGCTGAAGACCATCCTGCGAGGTGTGATTCTGAAGGAGTATCTGACACTGCGGGCATTCGCTGCAAAGGTTGTTGGCTTGACGGCCGGCCTGGGCAGCGGCATGCCAGTGGGCAAAGAGGTGGGAGTGCTCTCTCACATTACCATCTTCTTGACCCAGTTCCATCTCTTCTCGTCTCGCTTGTGATCCCCCTTCTGCCTCTCTGTCACTGCGCTGTCAAAGCTGTTTATGTTTTTTTCCCTCCTTCCCTCCCTCCCTTCTCTCTCCTCTCCTTTCTTGTCGTTTGTTTAACAGGGTCCTTTTGTTCACATAGCCAGCATCTGTGCTGCTTCTCTTAGCCAGTTCATGTCTTTCATGTCTGGGGTTTACCAGGTAAGTGCAAAATCATGTTAAACACTAAGTTGATATATATAAGATTAGGAGAACTCTATCTTAAAAAAAACACTACTTCTGTTGGTTACTGTATTAAAGGAGTAATCCAGAGGGGATCTATCCATAGTCCTATCATTTGAAAAAGAACCGGAAAATTGTACACAACGTAGACCACACAGATGGGCAGCTAATGCAGAATAGAATAAAGAGAGTAATTTTATGTTTAAAGGCGCTCTAAGCGATGCTGTTTCACGTCACTTCTTGTTGACGTTTGAAGTATTGTCAAACAAAACGGAGGATAGCTCACTCCTCCCCCTCCCTCCCATGCCTCCTGAAAGACTCATGAACGTGCATTTCCTTCTTGTCGTTTATTGGCTGGAACACTGTCATGTTTCGTTTTCGTTTGTTATGCTAGGTTTGCCCACTGTGTTTTTGTTGCCGTTTGTGGAGCCTGGGCTGTCTACAGAGACCGCGTTTTTTTACAGTGTGTTCAGGGGACAGGCAGCTAGCAGATTGTGAGGAGATGTTTGCTGTATGTAACAACACATGTTTTAGTCCTAAAAACGCGTCACATCGCTTAGAGCACCTTTAAGTCCCCCATGCCTCATTCAGTTAACATTAGCTGTTACTATGATATTTACTTTATGTTTAGTTTATGTATCTGATCTAAATGTTGTATTTCTGGTGCTTTTTCCTGACAACACCGACACACTCGACTTCAGACCACAGACCACATATTAATTTAATTACACTAGATTTCTCCTTGAAATTATTAAACCAGCCTAGAAATTAAGACATACCCTAGTGACAGACCAGATACTCCCATCTTCAGTTAGAACTAATTACGATTTCTGGATAGAAAGTGAAACATCTTCAAAAAAGTCCAGTCCATCTCCAAAAAGAAGTCCAGTTGTCTATAACTGAACACTATGACTTAAACATTACAACTTTTAGGAAAGCACTCCATAGGCCGGTCAGAAATTAGTTCAGAAAAGTGGAACTTTTCTGTAGAGTAACTTGAGCTCTTAAGAAAAGACTGGATTGATTATCTGTTGTTTCTTACATCACATGTTGTTTTGAGATCAGCGATTACTTGAAGGTAAACCTGTAACCTTGCTGTGTAGTATAGCTTCAAAGTATCTGCCGTGTTAAACTGACATTTAGTCAATATGAAAGAAACCTTTCTGATGCCTGTCCATCTCTCTCTCTCTCTCCTTCTCTCTCTCTCTCTCTTTCTCTCTCTCTCTCTCTCTCTCTCTCCCTCTCTCTCTCTCTGTTGACCTGTCCCATGTGTCAGTAGAGTCCCTACTGCTACACTGACATTTTGACTGTGGGTTGTGCTGTCGGAGTGGGGTGCTGTTTTGGAACCCCTCTAGGAGGTGAGACTTCCACATCAATGTCTGACACTCTTTTTACAGACATATTGTTTTTAAATGGCAAGTAATAGAGTATATTTATATCTACATAAGTACAGAGCCTAACATGTCTGTGAACATTCTCATTCATCATACAGAGCCTAACATATCTTATATATGATGATAAATGTCATAATTAATGGCATATTTTTTTCTGGGTTTTCTGTCTTGTCTTCCATGCCACTAGGGGTGCTGTTTAGTATAGAGGTCACCTCTACCTACTTTGCTGTGAGGAATTACTGGAGAGGGTACTTTGCAGCCGTGTTCAGTGCCTTCATTTTTAGAGTGCTCTCTGTTTTTAACAAAGATGCAGGTACAGTGACCGTGCTGCCTCGGGAGGCAAGAGCATAGTACTGTTTTACTATGTTATACCACAACATACCACACAATTATCAGATTTTAAGTGTTTTCAAGTAGGTTTATGGATCATTTGCCCTCATTTGCATATGTTGTGTAAAATAATTTAATTAAGTTGTAACTGCTGAGCTGGTAACATCCATATTTTAATACTAACTGTATATAATGTTTATCTGAATTGAAATATCTGTCAACAAACTATAAATCTAAACAAAAAATTGTAACAATATAAGTCGTTATACAATTAATTGTTGACTATTATTTATTATTTATTGTTATTGTTATTCTTCTATTTTTGTTTGTTTGTTAGTTTTTCTTTTCTGACTTTATGCTCTTTGTCACTTTTAGTCACCATCACTGCTCTCTTCCGCACCAAATTCCGCATGGACTTCCCATTTGACCTGCAGGAGCTGCCGGCATTTGCCGTGATTGGGTGAGAGCGAGGTCCAGAGCGTGCCGTCCGTGGTGAGGGCCAGTGATGCCACTGTGTGCACCGTCCTGGACTACCTCCCTCCCTCCTTACACCCCGGCATCCCACCCCCACACTGTAAAAAATGGTTTAAACTTTAAAATGTTAGTGCCCGGGCTGCCTAACTTATTTTTAGTTGACCAAATTGAGTTGTGTTAATTTCTTAAACTTCAAAAATCAGCACGACTCCTTATCTCAAATTTGGTCAACTGAAAATAGTTAGGCAGCCCGGATACTAACTTTTAAAAGTTCAAACCATGTATCTTTTTTTTATAGTGCACAGTCCACACCAACTCCAGAGTTCCTCTAATCAGCTGTGTGCTTGTTGCTGGGTTAACCCCCCCCCCCCCCCCCCAAGTCTTTACCTACCTTAACTCCTGACACTGTACTACTCCCCATCTTTCATGTGCCCTGTGTTCAACCCCTCCATTCTCTTCTATCCTTTCATTTCTTCTTAATATCAGTCTAAATCCCTATTGGAAATTGGGGATTTTGCGGGTAAGGGTTGGGAATATGAGGATATTGATTGTGCAGCTGATTTATGTTGTATTGACTTTACAATGTCAACAGGATGTTATTGCTATGCTCACCCTCCTGTGGCATGCGGAATAAAATAAGATCTAGCAGGAACATAAAGAGGCAGAATAGTAGCTTAAAGGTTCCTTGAAAGGTTTCTAGTCTCCACAACATAACTAAATAAAGGTAAAATGAGAGGCATCACAAAGGTAGTTGTGGTACTCAGTGACCCATTGAAGCTTTTACCCTCAAAGAGTTCTAATGTTTGTTGAAAAATATAAATGCTAAAGTTAGTTTAAAAATGCTTGTTCAGAGAGGCTTTGAGTCACACAAAGCTAACATGCTAATCAGCTAGCCTCAGACAAAGATCTAACAGGGTATTAGAGGCTAACTACACAGGCAGACTCAGCGTGTCTCTCTGCTCTCTTCATCCCTTACAGCATCTCCTGTGGGTTCCTCGGAGCCTTCTTTGTCTATCTGAATCGGCAGGTGGTGCTGTTCATGAGAAAGCCCAACACACTGACTCGCTTCCTCACTAGACAGTAAGAACGACATATTGTGGATAGTGGCCTATGTGTATCGGATATTGTCTATTGTGTGGATGCCCATCATGTGTCCGTAGCATAGTAAGAATACTGATGGATGTACTAGTCACTTGTCTAGAGAGCAGAACACCTACCAAATTCAAATTTCTTGCAAGTATACTTGGCCAGTAAAAGATAGATTTTGATTCTGATTCTGACCAGAGCCAATATAGTTTTGAACACAATTGTCTCCTCTAGAATAGAATACGGTATTTGGAATTACTACCGTGCATGTAGTAGGTCTACTTTACATAAGTAAGTGCAGCCGTAGTATAGGATTCTGTTGCAGTAAAGACCTCTGCTTGATACGTCCTGTGTGAGCATAACTATGATTTGGAGTCAATGACCGAAGCTATTATTATAATAGTCAGTGTGCATACTATTAGTTAGTAACTGTGAGTCATCATCATTTTTTTGACATGATAGTAAACCTATCATCATCATCATCATCATCCTTATTTTCTTCTGTGTCTCCAGCCGGCTGATATTCCCGGGAGTTGTAACCTTGGTGATCACCACCTTGACCTTTCCACCTGGGTTTGGACAGTTTATGGCGGGAGAGGTTTGGAACTGTCTGTCTCTCTCTCTACTTGTCTGTCTGTCTGTCTGTGTCTGTCCCTTGGTTGTGTGTTGGTCTTCTGTTGGCAAGTGACCTAGAAGGCAGCTTTGTGACAAAAGGAAATGTTCATGGACGAGTGAATATCTGACTGTAGCTGCACCTTCTTGAGTCTTGCAGTCAAATTGGCGGTTTGTTCCAAGCAATTTCCTATGGCCCAAATATCCTCAGGACTATATACCTCCATTTGAAGGTTGCAATATGCCATTGTCTGAAACACCTGTTCTGGAAGAATGAGTGCTTTCAAGACAAAGGACAGTAGTTGAAACATTTTATGAAGTGGCTTAGCTGTCACAAAGGTTTGGGAAGACCAGACTATTGTAAGTGGCCTACAATGGGTCATCTATAACATACAGTGTTTTATATTTTCATATGCATTTATTTTTATAACATAAAATGTGTTAAATATGTGTAATGACCCCTCCTAGATCTTCAACGTTGCATGCACTGATCTGTAATTTTATAGCCTTCTCTGAAAAAAAAGTGTTAGATCACTCCTACTTATGCAAGTTGCCATTTTTCTTCATTATGCAAAATAGCAAATGTTTGCAAATATTTTTCCTTAATGTTCCCCCTTTTCTGTTGGTGTTTCCTAATTATATTTTTTTCTGATATTTCCACTTTTCCCCTGATCTTCCCCAACAACACCAATGTGTTTTTTTCCCTGAAGTTTTACATCCATTTTCTACAGCTTTCCTTTTTGGGTGACTGTCCTTGTTTTTGCCTTGTTGTTTGTTAATGTTTGCAGCTGATGCCCAGAGAGGCGATCAACTCTCTGTTTGATAACTTCACCTGGACTAAGGTGTGGGGGAACCCTCCCCCGCCTGGCCTGGGGCGTTCTGCCGCCTGGTTGCACCCTGATGTCAGCGTGTTTGTCATCCTGCTGCTGTTCTTTGTCATGAAGGTACTTCTTCCACTCCAGTACCCTCTCTCTCCCTCTCTTTCCCACACAGAGACAAGCACACTCAAAGACATACCTCTCTCCCTTTTGACATATTTTGCCACATTTTGGTGACAAAAGTCTTTTTACTTTTCTGTTGGCTACAGTTCTGGATGTCTGCTGTTTCTACCACCATGCCCATACCCTCAGGAGCCTTCATGCCCGTCTTTGTTCTGGGTATTCTATTTGATTTGACACTGTTCTGTTCTATTCTATTATTCTGTTCTATTCTATTCTATTCTGTTATTCTGTTCTGTTCTATTCTATTCTATTCTGTTATGTATATTATGTTCTATTCTATTTTAGGACCTGTTTATTTTTATATTGAGACATGTAACAAAAAAATGAAAATGAAAAAAAGAAAAAATGTTTTTAAAAATATTACTAAACTTGACTTTAGTCTTGTTTAGTCTCATTGAATCAATTCTAAAGTTAAAAGACTGCAGTGAGAGGCAAAGATATTAGTTATGCAAGGAACATACCTAGAAACAAATAAAGCCTGAATCCTGCAGTGCCCCAGTGCATGCTGGGTAACTTCTGTTGTTGGCACAGGGGCATCGTTTGGTCGTCTGGTGGGAGAGATCATGGCCGCCCTCTTCCCTCATGGAATCCTGTTTGACGGGATACTCTACCGCATCATCCCTGGAGGGTATGCTGTGATTGGTCAGTCTAACCTTCCTCTCCTCCTGCTTTCAGCTTGTGCGCGTCATGTTATATTGTGTGCGTGTGTGTGTGTGTGTGTGTGTGTGTTGTGGTTATTTGTCGTGAGGTGGCTGAATGTCCCTACTATTCAGTCTGGATCTCCCCTATGCTTCTGTAATGGTTTCCTGATTTAGACATTTCTACTGTGTATCTTGTCTCATTTCAAACCATTCCTTACATCATATTTCTGTAGCAAGAGAAGCCATTAGGTCCAATACAATTCATTGACATTTCATTTCAATTCAGTACAATTCAATTATATTAATACAAAAGTCATGTCTCGTGGTGCTTGACAGCATGAAGAAACCTTGGGCAGATCCACGGCTATCCATTTTCAGTCACTCAGATAGCAATTAGTCCATAGCATTTTAAAAATCCAAAATCCATAAAGATACAGTCCCACATCATTAAGGACAGTCAAGACGTAGATTGTCCACTGTTTAAGAGTACAAAAAATTAGAAACTGTGTAATTATCTACCAAAGTAATCATGTAATACACACTGCCTTTAGCCCTCTCCTATATGTAACTATTCTGTGTACTTAGAACTCAATTCTTCTCCTCTTTCATCCTGCGATCGTCACATTCCTGTCTTCTCTCCCCTCTCGTTCCCTTCCCTCAGGTGCTGCGGCGTTGACAGGTGCCGTCACACATACGGTCTCCACGGCGGTGATCTGCTTCGAGCTGACGGGCCAGATTTCGCACATCTTACCCATGATGGTGGCGGTGATTCTGGCTAACATGGTGGCGCAGGGCCTGCAGCCCTCCCTCTACGACTCCATCATCCAGGTGAAGAAACTGCCCTACTTGCCCGAGCTGGGATTCGGACACATTAGGTGAGCAACCGGCTGGCCATCAGCAGCATCCCTATGAATGATATGAATGTAATGAATGGGATGAATGATATGAAGGTAATGAATGGGTTTAACTAAATAAAAAAAATAATGTTGAGCATTGGTTCGTCCAAACGTCAAAGGTTTACCATGAAGACATGTCATCAACTGTGGAAGACTTTAGATTTCAGTTTAAGACATTAATATGGTTTCAACTTTGTTTGCCCACACACTCTGTCTTTCTCTCACACACAAACACATAATCCCACATACACAGTTAATACACACGCTTCCTTTAGGCCCCTGTGCTGTTTTGCATGTGTTGATGACAGGCATAAATACAGATAGATAGATAAAGCACAGGGGGTTTCCAAACTTAGTGCACACATGGACACAACACAATAGTTCCACACATAGTAGACATTGCACAGGCACACACACACACACACACATGCACATGCCACACACACATACACAAATTCATACGCACACACAGATACAAATCCATGCACTCTCACATAGACATTCACACACACACACACACAAACAATCCTATACACTGATACAGACGCCTTAGATTACCAACATTGCAAACACATAGCTATGTACAGAATGTTCCAAGTCATTTTAGTGATTCACAGCTAAGCGGCTAAAACGAGGAGGCTGGCCCCTGCGTCTTGTGCCAGGCCGTCAAAGGCTGAAGTCGTAATCGGTAATCAGTCACGCCTTCACTGGGGCGATGACAGGCTGTCGGAACTCAACATCGCCCGTTTCCTCTGTCTTCTGTCTCCAGTCAGTATAACATCTTCGTTGAGGACATCATGGTGCGGAAGGTGAAGTTTGTCTGTTCCCAGACAACGTGCCGGGAGCTGCTGTATCTCCTCGACTCGGTGTCCCTTAAAACCATCCCCCTGGTGGACTCGAAAGGTACTTCATCAAACTCACTTCCTTCTTGCCTACGTTACAACATACAGTAGATATTACACGACTGGTCACAAATGTACTGCCATATCATTACAGTTTAAGCCCTGTTTGCAAATATCTAGATATTTTTCAAACTGTTATTTATTATCTGTTAGTTTTCTCCATTTGATTTACACATAGTCGATGGAATCCGTTTTTACATCTCCTCTATGGAGGCAGTTTTTGGTAAAAAATATTCTTTCTACTGTAGGTGGTTAATAATGAAAATAAAAATGTTTGCATATATTTGCAAACGCAATATGTTTGCAAAAATATTTAAATACGTGTAAACTTTGTGTATTGGCCTTTCAAGCTGTCACTCATCCTCTCTCCCCCAGAAAACATGATCTTATTGGGCTCTGTGGACCGGGCGGAACTCCTGGCTCTTTGTGATTGGTGGCTGTCAGCAGAGCGGCGAATAATGATGCAGCATCAAGGCCTCCAGCAACAGGAGTCCTGTGTCAGGGCCAGCTGGGAGTCCTTTGCCTTTGTGGACGAGGAGGCAGATGACAGTGGAGTCAAAGTCAGTTCAAATATATACCCAAAATATCACAAGAATACATACTGTTACATTTCACATAATTATTAACATGCTACAAAAACGATGGCAAATTTTCACTCCTCCCTCTTCTTCTTCTTCTTCAAAAATGTATGACCCGTATGACTCCAATTTCCCTCCATTAAATCCACTCAGAGCCCTGCTATTCAGGAAGAGAGAAACGGCCCCTTCCCTTCCCCAAAGCCCTCAGAGCCGGCCACCAATCACACCACTCCTGGTGAGTAATATGCACTGGAAGTCTGACCAATCACAGAGCTCCTGGGGCGAAGCGCATGGTGCTGTAATCTACCTCCATCAGAATGCCCTCCTGCAGAGTAATCCTGCAGTGGATGGATCCAATATATCAGCTCTGGTACCATCACCTGCAGCCTGCTCCAGTTATTTGACTTCTAGAGAGTTCCGCCATCTCTGAAACTGAGAGACATGAATGTGCATGAATGTTTCATTTCACCATGTTATTTTTCATTCCATCATTTTTTCTATTCACTTCTTTTTTACTCATTTCCATTTCCATTTCTCTATCTTCTTTCTCTTTTCATCCCTTCTTTTTCTCCCTCCCTCCAGTCGTCTTTCTTCACCTCTTGCGTTCCCTGTTTATCTGTTGTTAGATAAAGGCCCTCTGCACTCTGTGAGGAGAACTATCAGAAATTTCTTCTCATCATCCTCAGACAGACAAACAGAAGGTCAGACACAGGTACATTATGTGTTTGTGTGTGTGTGTGTGTGCACGTGTGTGTGTGTGTGTGTGTGTTTTTACGTGTGTCTCATCCACCTCAGACAGACAAACAGAAGGTCAGACACGGACACTTTGTGTGGTTGTGTGTGTGTGTGTGTGTGTGTGTGTGTGTGTGTATGCGTACATGTGTGTGTGTGTGTATACGTGCATGTGTGTGGATGTTGATGTGTGTGTGTGTGTGTGTACATTTCTGTATGTCTATTTGTTTGCTGTGTCAATGTGTGTGGACGGGTTCATTTTTATTCTGGAACAATATGATTGCTTGGGAGAATCGTACAAAAAGATTAATGTCTTTTATGAAACAAACTCCAATATAATGCTGGTGTATTTGACAGCCAGGTTTGGTTGATAACAGAACCAAAGGCCAACCTGTGTGCTCACAGCACCTTCATCAAAGTTCACAACAAAGCAGAACAACCCACGAGTCTCGACTCCTCTGACGTGTTTTATTGATAGGTTTACTTGATGAAGGACATGTTCTCTGTACGCAGTCATGTCTCAGGAAACACCCTGTTTTTCTTTTCTTTTCTCAAATTCTGTCTTTCCCCTTAAACTTTTCTTTCTTTCTCTCTTTTTCTGTCTGTCTCTCTGCCTCTCTCTCTTTCTCTCTCTCTTTCTGCCTGTCGCTCTCTATCTCTCTTTTTCTGCCTGTCTCTCTCTCTCTCTCTTTCTGCCTGTCTCTCTCTCTCTCTTTTTCTGCCTGTCTCTCTCTCTCTCTCTCTCTCTCTCTCTCTTTCTGCCTGTCTCTCTCTATCTCTCTCTTTTTCTGCCTGTCTCTCTCTCTCTCTCTCTCTCTCTCTTTCTGCCTGTCTCTCTCTATCTCTCTCTTTTTCTGCCTGTCTCTCTCTCTCTCTCTCTCTCTCTCTTTCTGCCTGTCTCTCTCTCTCTCTCTCTTTTTCTGCCTGTCTCTCTCTCTCCCTCTCTCTCTCTCTTTCTCTCTCTCTCTCTCTCTCTCTCTCTCTCTCTCTTCTTCAGGATATCACTCCCCCTGCTCTGACTGACACCATGGCTCCAGAGGAGGTCAGTTTGCCAGGTTGTGTTTTCCCCACTGCTTGTCACACTGCAATGCCAATCTGTCACAGTCTAATCGCTGCGTCAACTGCATTTTAATTTTGATCCAAAACGCGTTGGTAAGCATGGACGATTTCTTTTAAAATGTCATTTCCTCTCAGTGTTGAATGTCACATGTTGTTTCCACTAACAGAGTTCTCTGTTTTGAGACTAATGAATCTAAAGTGGGGAGTTGTTTTTCAGGGCAACTTTTTTGAAGCGCTAAATTAGCCTTTTTAGGGTGTTCAGGGTCTAGCCACAATGCGTTTGTGAATATTTTACCAGATAATGGGGTGTTTTTTATCTTTCCTTAATAAAAGATTCATTTTATTCGCTGCTAATTAAAATAAAAGGAAAGTAAAAAGCCATTTATACAGATCATTCAGATTGAGGGTATTTTTGTGTAAATACATTTTTATGACACTAAGCCTCTGATCTCTAAAGAATAACTGGATAGGCTAACCCATTGTTAGAGCCCCATCAACAATGAAGCCAATAGAATGCTCAAGGCAGCGGCCATATTGGGATCCAAGAGTGACAATGGATAGAACTCAAATATGGCGGCTGCCACTGTGGCTTCAACCTTATGACGTAGATGTCCTATCCAGTTATTCTTTAGAGATCAGTGCACTAAGCCAACAGGCTAAATCACCGATTGGTCAGTGCTAGAGTCTTCCTGGTTGGCTACAGTAGTATTACATCACAGCCAGTCTTTAGATGATTTTACCCTGTTTTTATGGGAATGTAGATGTATATATTCTACACTTAACAACTGATAAGGTGGGTGTATGTAATGATGCATCACTCAGCCAGTCTTTAGTCAAATTTACCCTGTTTTTATGGGAATGTAGTTGTATATATTCTACACTTAACAACTGATAGGGTGGATGAATGTAGAGATGCAGCACAGTGCATCTCAGCCAGCCCTTAGCCAACGTCATGTTAAAGGAGAAATGTGATGTAAATCAATCCATAGACCTCTTGTTTGACATCATTGAGTGCTGTTGGTAGGTATGGAGGTGCTGTAGGTACAGTACACTGTAGGAGAAAATTGGAGATACAACAAATGAATTGACAGCTACCATTAACTGAATGTGTGAGTTTCCATAGTGTAGTGGTTATTAGATTAGATTAGATTAGATTCAATTTTATTCTAACCTAATCTAATCTAATGACCACTACACTATGGAAACAGATTAGATTAGATTCAACTTTATTCTATTCTAATCTAATCTAATAACCACTACACTATGGAAACTCACTCATTCAATTATCACATTTGCTTTACGCGCAAAGATCCATATTTCAGGGTAGAAACTGGGTAGAAAACAACATACTTGCGCTAAGCTTTTTAAGTTTTCTTCTATGTTTAGCTATCCTCCTTTGTAAGTCGCTTTAGATAAAAGCATCTTCCAAATGCGTAAATTGAATGTAAATGTAAATGAATTGCCAGCTAATATTAACTGGATGGGGCACAGAAACTGATTTTCAGTGTCGTACCACTGCGCCCCTTAACATTAGTTCTCAGTTTGCTATTTAATCTACGCTGCATCCAATTTTCTGGTTCTTTCACCCACAGACAACACTCAGCTACCTCGCACACAACAGACCTATTGATTGATTGACACGTATTTCCCCTTTAATAGATACAGTGGCAGAGCAAGATGTCCCTTGTATGAGCGATGTCTCTCTGTTCATCTGATATGTGTACAGAACATCAGAACCGTATCAGTGTTGTGGTTGACAGGCCGTAGAACCAGAGCACAGAACAAAGTGTTATTTCTGTGACATTGAGAGGTTTCGATCTGTCAACACACTCCATGCCAGTGGAGTCCCTAACCTTCAACGCTATTTCAG
>JAGFZM010000508.1:70935-101651 GCA_017657215.1 Limnothrissa miodon | reverse complement strand
GCAAGGGGGTGAGCGCCTGGGGAAACGCCAGCATAGCCAACATGGCAAGCTGAGATGGCTGCGAGGTACACCTTCAAAGTAGAGGGTGTACGACCCTGATCAAATAGGTGTTGCAGAAAAGCAAGCACCTCGCCAATAGGGCAGACTAGAGGATCACAGCCTCTGTCTCTGCACCACGTGCTGAATACGCGCCACTTCAGTGTATACAACGACCTAGTGGACGTAGCTCTAGCAGCCTGGACGGTCTCTATCACTGCGTCTGACAGGTCGCTCTCTAGGAGACGCGCCCGTTCAGGGGCCAAGCCGTCAGTCTCCACGCTTCCGGCTTGGGGTGCCACAGCGACCCGTGAGCCTGCGACAGGAGGTCTCTCCTCAGAGGGAGAGTCCACGGCTGGCCGTCTAACAGTGAGACCAGATCTGAGAACCAGCTCTGAGATGGCCAATTGGGGGCTATCAGAATCACCCTGTGCGCCCCCGCTCTGATCCTGGCCAACACCTGACGCATCAGAGGAAGGGGGGGAAAAGCGTAGAGTAGACCGCGCGGCCACGGGTGTGCCAGCGCGTCTGACCCTAGCGGCGCATCTCGTTCCAGCGAAAACCACGCTGGGCAATGAGCGTTCTCTCTCGAGGCGAACAGATCGACTCGTGCCCGCCCGAAGCGGGACCAAAGGCTGTGCACCACGGCTGGGCAGAGGCGCCAGTCGGTTGCACGCGGAACACCCCTGGAGAGGAGGTCCGCGCCTGTGTTGCGAACACCTGGCAAGTGCGCCGCCCTGATCGACAGGAAGTGGCGAGAGGCCCAGGTGAGCAGTTTGTACGCCAAGCGAAACAGGTCCGGAGAGCGCGTGCCGCCCTGGCGATTGATATATTGTCTGTGCGCACAAGAACGTGTTCTCCTCTGAGAAGAGGGAGAAACTCCTTCAGAGCGCAGAAGACAGCAAGGAGTTCCAACACATTGATGTGTAATCTCCTGGAGGCTGTGCCCCATATCCCCCTGGCGGGGCGACCGCAGCAAACGGCGCCCCAGCCTGTTTTGGACGCACCGGTGGTCACCGTCATGCGTCTGGCTATAGCACCCAAGGCGCTGCCTCCGGTGAAGGAGGACGGCCTGCGCCAATGCGCGAGGGCTAGCCACATGCGTCTGGACACTAAAATCTGACGGGCGGGGTTCGACCTGGAGGATACACCTAGCTCCGCTAAGGCGAGCTGCAGCGGGCGTAAGTGTAAGAGGCCGAGTGGGACAGCGCCGCCTGCGGCGCATAGGAGGCCCGTCAGTCTTAGACACAGCCTGGCCGTAACGCAGGCACCGAGTCTGAAATGGCGTAGACACGCCCTGACGTCCTGAAGCCTCTTTGGCGTGAGCGTCGCTCTCATCGAGCGTGAGTTCAGCCTCACGCCCAAGAACTCGACCTCCTGGGAGGGAGAGAGCATGCACTTGCTTAGGTTCACTAAGAAACCCAGACTGTGCAGGTGACGCAAGACCACGTGGGTCTGTGACGCTAGGAACTGTCTGGAACCAGCCAGCAGCATCCAGTCGTCCAAGTAATTGAGGAGTCTGATCCCCTGAGCGCGTAGAGGAGCGATCGCCGCCTCCACGCACTTCGTGAAGCACCGAGGTGCTAGAGATAGACCGAAGGGGAGGGCTGCGTACTCGTACGCGCTGCCCTCGAAGGCGAAGCGTAGAAAACGCCTGTGCCTCGGGACTATGCCTATGTGAAAATAGGCGTCCTGAAGGTCTATGGTGACCATGTAGTCCCCCTGGCGGACCGACTCCGCCACCATTTGCCCCGTGAGCATGCGAAAGGTGAGAGGTTTGAGCGAAGCATTGAGCGCTCTGAGGTCTAGGATAGGGCGAAAAGCGCCTGACTTCTTGGGCACCAGGAAGTACGTACTGTAGCGGCCTGCGCGCGCCAACGTCAGATCTACGCGCTGAATAGCGCCCTTTCTCAGGAGATCGCAAAGCTCTTGTCTGAGCGCAGGGGCCCTGGTGGGGGGCACCACTGACTCCATGACACCTCTGTAGGGCGGGGGTGGCCACCTGAACTGCAGTTGATAGCCCTTCAACACTGTTGATAGGACCCAACGCGACGTTGTGTACATCGCCCAATTCTGCCGGAGCAGAGCGGCGGCATGAGGAGGCAGCAAGGACAAACGAAGTGCTATGCTGCCTCCGGGTGGCACTAGGGGGGCCGAGGTCAAAGACTGAGGCTGTCCGCGAAGCCTTACGCCGCTCCCGGCTAACCGGGCGGTTGGCGGGAGCTGGGCGCCCGCGAGAGCGGGAGCGCTGCCAAGTGGGTTGCAACCCGGCAGCCGGCTGTGGCGCGGCTTTGGGCGCGTCCGCCTTCTTCTTTTGCGTCCTTTGAGGCGTACAAGCACGCGTCTGAGGAGCAGCGGGAGCGGTCTGTTGAGGCGGGGCACGCTTGGGAAGTACGGGTTGCAGGGCCTGAGCCGCCGACTTCGTCTTTTCCAAGCGATCGCGCTGTAGCTCCAGCGCTTGGCCAAACAGTGCATCGGCGGAGATAGGAGCATTCAGCAGATGCTTCTTCTCTTTCTCTGGCATGGAGGAGAGGTTTAGCCAGAGATGCCTGTCTAGGACGACCAGTGAGCCAAGGGAGCGCCCGTCGGCTTTAATGGCCGCCCGGATAGCCAGTGAGGTGAGGGCGGTAATTCTGCGGAGCTGATGGACGGTCAGCTCTGAGTGCTGCGTAGCCAGCTCAGCCACCAGTTCCTCCGCCAAGGAGGAGAGGAGAAAGGCGGTGTTTAGCGCCCTTATCGCCTGGCCTGTGCAAATGAAGGCCTTGGATGCGAGCTTCTCCGTGCGCTGACACGGCTTGGAGGGGAGCTCGGGAGGCGATGTCCAGGTGGCAGCAGAGGCTGGTGCAAGGCAACCAGCGACCGCATCCTCAACGTGAGGGAGCTGCAAGAGGCCAATGGCGCCCGCCTTGTCCATCGCGTAAAACGCCGCGTGTCCCTGGATAGGGGCAATGGCGGCGTAGGGAGCCTCCCAGGAGCCCTGCGCATCGGCCACAACCTTGGGGTGAGCGGGGAGGGGGAGAGCATCTGGAGAGGGCAGCGCACCGGAGAAGGGGTCGAAACGCCTTTCCGGATAGCGCTGAGGCGGAGACAGGCCTAGCCTGTTAGCCGACTGAGTAGCCAAAGAAGCTAGCTCGGAAGCTAGCTGAGCGGCGTGGGTCTTGACCGCCGGAGGTATATCCTCGACGGTGGCGCCGTGAGCGGAGAGGAAGGAGGACATCTCCTCCTCATCCACAGCCTCGATAACTGGCTCGTCATCGGTGTCGCCTTGAGGCGGCGTGGTAGCCGCGTGGGCGAAGAGCGCGCCAATGGAGCTAGCAGGACTAGCCTGGTGGGCTTCGGTTAGCTGGCTAGCTGGTAGCAAGCTAGCCGCTGAGAAGCTAACCGACGGTCGATTAGCCACTGAAGCTCGATCGATGAGCCCAACCGGGTGCGGAGACGCCGGGGAAACATCGAGAGACTGGTGGGGAACAATACTCCTAACGCCAGCGGAGGAAGAACCTGCCCCTGAAACGCTAGTGGAACCCACGAAGAAAGCCGCTCTGTTGGCGATAGCTGTAGGGGAGAGGCGTTCGCAAGCCGAGCAGAGATCTGGTTGCGAAAAGCCGAGCATAGCATGCTCGCTCCCCATGCAGATGAAACAGATGGCATGGCGGTCGGAGATCGCCATTGCGCGGTCGCAATCGGTGCATCGGCGAGTAGCCATCTTGCGTCTCGTGGTACCAGAAGTCAGGGACCGGCGTGAGCACTTTGAGCAAGACGGGAAATCCCTCGAAGAGCTTTGAAAAAGCTGTTTTGGTGGGCTTTGACAAAAGCCGTCGGTTTAGAATATTTGCAAAGGCAAACGGAGACAATCAGAAATACACACGCAGTAGCGAGGTGAAAATGGCAAAGAGGACCTGAAGCGTAAGCGCAGTCAATATATAGACTTTCTGACGTCACGCAGGGCTGTCTAAGTAGTTGCCTGCGCGCGTCAGTGCGCTTACTGCCCTTTTTTTTCAAAGGGTTGGTTTAAAATGACTTCAGAAAAGCAGGAGATGATAGGCATCATCCACTCGTACGTTTCGGCTTCGAAACGAAAGAGAACATATGTGAATTTAAAGGTCAATTTGCAAAATGTAACCCTACAATAATACCCACATTGTTTCAGGATTTGTAAAAACTAAACTAAAATATGTTTTGAAATGATTAAGGGATCTATATTTGAGGAAGGTGACTAAGTCAATTTTAAACTCAGTGGAAAAGTAACAGACTTGCCATCACTGCCTAATTGGTTACAGGAAAAGTCTAATGCATTTGGTCATTTGTCACTGAAAAAGACACCAAATCATTGTTTATTTCTCATTTAAGAAATGCTTTTCTGTTTGACATGATAGATATGGTTCTAGCCCACCATCAGGATATCGTCATTAAATCTCATAAGAAACAGTCTACAGTATTGTACACACCTAATTACACTAAGTCTAATTTATAACCACATTTAAAGAGGCACTCAGTAAGTTTATGCGACCATTTTTGTGGTCATAAAATTGCTTAGAAATCGTTTTTTCTGTTAGACTGGTCTGTTGTGTAGCAAATGGCGATTGGGCGCACCGCTGTACAGCCCTGTATAGTGAATACGGAACTTGCAACTTCTGAGGGAGTGTACACTACAGCAATACAGTTAACTGTACAGAGCTCCTCCTACAGGTTTGTGGTGTTTAATGCAGGGTTAAAAAAACAGACTTACTGAGTGTCTCTTTAAGACTAAATATTATCAGGTTCTCATAAATTCTGCATCAAGAAAAATCTGCTCTTTTACAACATCCATATTCTTCAAGGTCAAGAATTCACCAGTGTATTCCTTAATGTGTAGTATTGTATACTACACCAGTGTATTCCTCAATACACTGGTGTTTTTTTATGTACTTTTAGACTGTATTTTTGCATGTTCACAACTCAAACATTCATATAAAGAGACACCTTCTGAAATTTCCCCATTGTTCATGCCTTTAGCCCGATGAGTGTGAAATATAGCAGATAATAGCTTAAACAAAAGCTGCCCACTGTATACTACCAAGGATGCTGCACCAGAGCTAACTCCAGAGCCACTAACTATTCAATCCCACTGCTGATTTTAATTAGACAAGTTATTTACCATCAGAGACTTGAGTTGAAGAAACCATTTAAGATCAGCAAGAAAAAAGAGGTTTGTTAAATAGTGCCATGTGTACAGTATACATCCAAGAAGATTTCTGGTTAATTTGCTGTGAATCAAGCAGTGGTTATTTCTTCTCAGACATTTTTTCTACAGTAGGTATAATCTATTGTAGAACTTGTAGAACCAATGGAGAGGAGCTAAAGTTCTAGCTAAATGTTCTAGCTAAATAATCTATGTGAACATTAGATTAGGTGTATTTCATCTCCCATTGTTTCCAATGTTAAACAGTGTAAGACAAAACTTTTGTTGTGCAAATTTGCAGATGGTATTTTGCTTAGTGTTACAAAGTGTTTTTTTTTTTTTTGCTTGAATATTTGGCTTTAAAACCTCCTGCAGCACTTTGAGGCACAAACACTAAAGCTAAGATGTTTGGCAAAAGCATTTGTGCTTTGTATGAGGGTCATGTTTCTTTCCTTCAAGTGTTCCTTCCTCCTGGAGAGCTGTTCACAAGGCTTAATTTGCATACAGTATGAATTATAAATGGCTATAGAGCTGTGTATGGCCATGACTTATTTATGATTAGCGTTTTAAAAAGCAAACTAGTCACTATGCTGGTGTTGAGTAAGTCTCAGACTTGCTGAGTAGTTTTCCTTTCTCTTGGATGCCCTCCATGCATTTAAAGAGTATCCATTGATCACCATTCATTTGCATAGGAGTGGTAACCTATAGGCTATATGAAATAGCTATTGATATATAGATATAGAATAGAAAGCAAATCTCTTCTCAATGCAAAATCATCACCGACATCCACTTCTGAGTGCAGATGACCTTGCAGCATTGCTAAAATTAGTGGTCAGAGTACTACTAGTGGTAGAATACACTTGTTTAGATATGAGAACATTTTTGGAAACTTTCTCTACTTTAAATAAGGAAGAAGTTCAAACAACATGCAATTTATCATAAACAAAATACCATTTAAACCCTATTCCATCCACTCTTCTGCAGTCAATTATGCCAACTATTGCATCTGCTGTCACACATGCCATGACCTTGTCACTCTGCAACATACCTTAACTACTCACTATTTTAATGTTTAATTCTTCTGCTACAAACCACTGTAGACAACTATCCACATGCTGTTGTGTTACCCTTACAATCTGTATCAATAGGCTAAAGTACGTTTTAGAGATAGTTGAGATTATTTAAAAAAGGGAAAATCCTTTGAGATCCCTGTTGTTTGAATTCAAGAACTGAAAATGAATAGTAAAGTGTTATTAATAAATTAGTAAACCAGATTTTAGTTTAGTTATTTAGTTTTAGATTTTATGCTACAGTATGTTCAGTTAACATATTGACATGTTATTTGGTGTGTTGCATAAAAATGTATGTTTTTTTTGTCTTTTTCTTTGGACAGAATTCAGTGACCTGGAAAAGCTTGGCTTTTAACTGATTCCCACCGATTTTTTCCTAAAAAAATCTGTCTGCGTTTTTTTAAACCATTATGATAATTCCCTACTTGTTTGCGCAGTGATCTGCAGTACGATCCCTGAAGTAGTTTTTTTTACCCCTGTGTTTACAGTAATGAGAGCCAGACTGTGTCCCAAGCAGCCATTTGATGAGTATCTGAGGCAACCAGCTCCCAGCTGGTGAGAAGTTATTGAGAAAGTAAACAACAAAATGTATAACTGACAGCCTTATGGATCTCAAAGGTGAACAAAAGACATTAGAACATTTGATTATTTATAGTCATCCTTAGTTTAGACATAATTAATTTTAGTGGAGTGCTGGCATTAACATTAGCTATTAAACATACAGTAGTAGTAGTAATCTTAACAGTAGTAGTCTTAACAGGACATTAAATCTGTCATCAAAACCAGTGCACAACCTGCACCTGCCGACCACAGTGGCTCCACCAGGGGGTGGCTAGAGAATTATCCTCAGCCACCCCTTTGCCACCCCTGTTTTTTTCTAAAAACGTTTATACGTATTAAAATTTGTACGTTTTATAATGCAGACTAGATTATATTATCCACGATGTAAAAACAATTTTGAAATGGGAGGAGATCAAACAGCACCCCCCCCTCTCTCACTGCACAGTGCTGCTGCTAGTGCTCACATTTTGACCAACAACAAAATACAGTGCGGTACTGGATTGGTGCGGTTCTGCTTACAAGAAAGGAAGACAACTTATATTGGGTATGTATGTCACACAATGGCAATTTTCAGTAGTACAGTAATACATGAATATGCATATGCCCACGAGTTTTGCATATTATGTCACTGAAATTAACGTTGTTAATTACGTTTTTCATGCTAGCTTTGCTAAGCGGGAATGTTAGTCTACCATAGCTAACTAATGGGAAATGGCTATGTGAATCTGCTTAGGGTGATGATGAAAAGAAAACGGGACATATCATAAACAGGATTGTATTTTTGAGTGCTATATTCAAGAGATAATAGCAAAAGTCATTGAATACTGACCTGCATCAACCTAATATCTTGTATACATAATTAATTATCAGAATCTATAGCACAGATGAACTTTAGTTTGGTATGCCACCCTAAGATTTGCTCTGGCCCCCACTAGCCACCCCTAGAAAAATATTCTGCTGGCGCCACTGGCCGACCACCATGCAAACACATCTCATAAATGCTATAAAAGTGTAATTTAGGAGGTAAAAGTTTTGTTCAGCAAAGGGTTTTGTTTCTAGAAGCCTATTGGGTCCTATTCCCCAAACAAGTGAGATAAGAGCTGACATAGCAACTCCTCCACCAATCCCCTCTGGTTAGCAGGCCAAAGAACAGGCTAAATGCATCCCTAACTAATGTGGTCAGGCACTAGAAGCTGTAGCTTCAGGAAATGTTCAGAAGAGGACTAGGACTCTTAAGCATATGTGTCACCTATTACCGTCTTTGAAACATTTTTGAAAAAGGTGGCACTTTTGATGGGATACTGTTAAAGATGGATAATCACACAAAGTCCTTTATTTAAAGTAGACATGGGATACTGTTAAAGATGGATAATCACACAAAGTCCTTTATTTAAAGTAGACATGGGAAAGATTTGAACATTCAGTTGAAAGGTGTGTCACCTTTCAACTGCAACTCAAAAAAAGTTGCAACTCAAAAAAAGTTGAGATCTACCAGCCAGACAACGTTCAAAATATTTTACATTCACATTGAGAGTGTTACAGTAAATTTTTTTCCTGAGACATTCAGAACCTTTGACTGTTATTTGCACATTTTCAAATCCATGGGAATTAGAGTTGTTGTCAAATATAAATTAAGGGAGTGGATTGAAACTGACATTGAAGAATTGCTTTCCTATCAAACAGCCTCCCAGTTAAATGACCAGATAATCAGCTTTGCAATATAACTTGACATAGAAATGAACTCATTTAGAGAGTTCACCATTACAAAGCGTCCAAATTCATGTGCATGTTCATGATTCTAAACTGACGTATTTCAGAGTTTTGGTAAGATAACCTCGTAAGGACGTTCTACTCGGTTGTTCTACTCAGTATGAGCTGTGTTTTGTGTTTTGTTTTTGGAGGAACTGCTGAAAGATATTGTACTAAACAAGTACGGCGGGGCTAAATGACTGAAGGGCTGAAGAAAGAGTGACATCATATAGACCTAAATACCAATCATGACAAATGCTAGCTAAAGACAACTTTCTGAATTTTTTAAATTAAAATGCAGTTATGTGTTATATCCCTCTTTTCTACTGTAGCCTGATGCACCAAACACTTCTTTCATTGTTTCATTTTGTGCAGAGTGTCTGGAGCCCATCCAGTGGGATATGTTATGTACTTTGTAATATACTCTCCGCTCAAAAATGACACAGCTTTTGGTTGTGACTGGAGATGACTGGAAATGTGAATGAATGAGCTCTTACTGTAAGCTTCATCTCTTGGGTCTTGTCAATAAAAGACAGAAGTGATAAAGCAGGAGATTGTTTTTTATTACTGTTATTTCTTCTTTGTCTCTGGAATTATTGACCAAAGCATTTATGGGGGGAGGAGGGGTGGGACTGAAAAACACAGAGGGAGACGGGGAACCTGTAAGGCTCTGTGGTGATCATAATGATGCTAGACAAAGAGAATTTAAGCAGCCCAAAGGAAGAGCTCTCAGACTCACCACTGCAAGGCCACCTGCAGGTCTTCTTTTGTTCACCCTGTCTGGCCTTTGGTCTGTGGATGATGGCTGTAAGACAAACTGAGTGCAGACATCTCTACACAGAAGAGCTAAAAAATATCAGAACACCATATCAATAGTCAGTCCATAAATCTTTCAGCACACAATGAATATGTATCAGATGTTTGTATTGCAAATGAGCTTGGGTAAAGTGCCAAGGTTAGAAGCTTTTGATAAGTGTTCAAAAGCTCACTGAAGAATGGCCTTAGTGTCTCGATACCCAGCTGTTGCCACTAGTCAGTGAGAGGAGAGAGAATGGTTTTCGTCAGATTGATGGGCATCAGGAGCAGGCTGGTCGACAGGGACTACTGCAGCACTGCCAGAGCCTGGACTGGCCAGCATTATGCAGGAATACATTTAAAACAGGACGGGAGACAAATCAAGATCATTTAGCATGCTGTGAATTGAGCTTCATTCTACAGTATATTCTATAGAATTTTATGTTCTGTTCAAACCAAAGATTCTAGAGCGCTACGCTACACTCTAGAATCTTTGGTTCAAACTATACCAAGTTTAATCAGACACCTATGTTGAGTTGATCTGTCAGTAGTGCTCAGGTGTAGCCCCCAACCCAGTTGCGAAGAGGTCCACCTCTAGTACTTAACACAAAGTTAGTGGTCTAACAGTGGTTAGACCAGAGGTGTGGGGAACCCCTCTAAGAGAGCGTTTGGGTCCATCCTGGATGGGAAAGGGTGTGTTTTTTAAAATGGATTTAAATTGGATAAGAATGTTATTAACTGTTGGTTCTCTGGTGGCCATTGAGAGGAGAAGTCCTACTACTATGGATAAGGAACAATAAACCCATTTTATAATAAGTGTTAAACAATAATGTTGAGAATTAAAAACATGTAATCCCTGATAAGATAACAATGGATAATCCTCTACAATGTCATAAAAGAGAAAGTGAGTAAAGTTCAACCAGACACTGATGTTTAATTAATTTTTTGATGCAGTTGTTTAAATCGGTGTTAAATATTTTTGATGTGTTTGATCACCATCAATATGCCATATGATTGTTGTTTTTCATAGGCAGTGTCATTTAGTTAGTATAGAAGACAGTTGTCAGGTTGCTCTTGAGAAGGGTCTGTGGCTTACACAGAATATTAATAGAATATTTCCAATTATTAAGAAAACAATCTAAATAGAATTAATGGAGTATTTGTGGCAAACATTTGTCTTTAAAGAATTCCCGGCGATATGTCAGACTGTCAAAAGGAGGACGATGCCTCCTGGAGCTGAATACTGATTCACGAGGCTGCAGGCTGGCATTAATCTCATGCCAACTCCTTTGCCTTGCTATTAAACATTTATACAATTTGCATACAAATCGCAATTCAAAAGCAATCTGATGTCAGCGCTGACGCTAAAAACTTTCCACGTCTGCAGACAGCAATGTCAAAACAACATTTCAGCAAACTGGGATTTAATAAATCTGCACTGCAGCAGATTCAAGTGAAGAAGACTTATATTCACAATAACAACAACAACAACAACAATAATAATAATAATAATAGTAATAATTTCAAACCATGCCCATGACATGGTCAGATTGTGATTAAATGTGAGTATGATTTTGTCTGATTATTGTTTGTGATAAAGACTATTTCTATCCCACAAGGGGTCATGGGAAACATTCACATCTATTTGTTCTTTATATGCATAAATCAGTCTCTGTCTGCCCCACATTTTTATATGATGGAAAACATTCAGCCATCACACAGGACATTTAGCTGCTTCCAACATGTCCCCCATAAAGACACCACAATCTTTAGCTGTCCATTTGGAATAAAACATTCAGCCATCACACAGGACATTTAGCTGCTTCCAACATGTCTCCCATAAAGACACCACCATCTTTAGCTGTCCATTTGTGGCTCTGGGAGGTGTAATTGTGGAACGCAGGCGACGTTCAATAGGTCTGTCCCTCCATTCAACCACACACAGATGGGTATCTCCAGAGCCGATTGACATTATAACCCAAGATTAGCATCTTTTAGAACCAGCACAAAAAGCTCAATCACATTCAATCACTGACCCATTCAAACGGCCAGGGCTCAATGCACTGAAGGCAGCAGAGGTCTCACATATGGGAGACTTTCAAAACTTGAACAAAATTGCAATCAAAAAGAGAGTGAAATTTCCTGTCTTTAATGGGTAACAACTTCAAATTCAAAGGTCCCAGCAGCTTAAAAAATCACACACATCATATACTACAGTTACTAAAAATAACAATAAAATACAAATACTGTGGGTAGAGATGCGCATGAATGTACTGAGGTACAGTATGGGGAGTGTGTCAAGGTAGTTGTGCAAATGAGACCAGTAGTGCAATAGTGCAAGGTTAAAAGTCTATTGACCAGCAATAAATATGTGCATATGTAAATGTAAACTGCGAGCTGACAGACTGAGAGATAGGATTGCTCTCCTATCATGGCCCTTGGCTTGCCAAGGATTTTACCCTAAAATCCCAAGTACAAAGGAACCATATTCAATCAGGCTGAGTGACTGATGTTTAGTTCTCCGCAACATTGACCAGAATAGATTACAAAAAATCAAAAGATCCAGAATACACGAGCCTCAAACATATTTGGAGTTTTATGTGAAAGTGTGTGTTTGATTATTTCCCTGGAAACATATATAGACATTTGTTGGGTGTGAAGCTACAGTATAATTGTGCAAAGAGATGTATGAAAACACTACTAATAGTATTTTTGTTGGGAATCATTGAAACAGAGAACAGAGAGAACTAATTACATTTATATCAATACTAAAAATAACTGCATACTACTGTATAGCCTACTAACATCAAAGTCTCTCTTTTTTCATACCACCCCTCCTACCGTTTCAGTTTCAGCAAGCATAATGTACATAGTTTTTTAAATGTACCAAACATTTGCATAATTAGGCATTATCTCAACATTTGGCAGTTGTAATATTTAGAGCTGTTTAGAGCTAAAGTTATTTGCTTTTGTTTTTTGCTTTAATGTTTTATGCTTTAGACTTTGACACCTTTAGAAGGTGATTTGATAGCAATGCAGTGAGAGAAGGCAACTGCTGCTCTGGCGCTCGGGGCTCCTGGCGAGAGTTTGCATTTGGCATTGAGCATGTTGCCCATCTGTTTGCTGAAGAACAAGAAGGGACATTATTCTGTCTGGGTAAAACTGTCACAACTCCACTACTGACAGCTGTGTAGGGAGCTCACATTTTCAACAGTGTGCAGTGAGAGGCCATTCTTCTAGAGGCAAAGATTTAAGGAATGGTTGAACATTCATGCGTCTTACCTTGAGACTAGTGACAAGGGACCAGTGATGTATAGTAACTAAGTAAAAATACTCCACTACAGTACTTAAGTAGGTTATGGGAGTATCTGTACTTTACTTGAGTTGTTAAGAAATTGGCGACTTTTACTTTTACTTCACTACATTTCCTAAGACAAATGTATACTTTTACTCCACTACACAAGTATTAGAATTAATTGAAGTTTGTGGTAGACTAACTGAGTGTTTTGGTGAAGCTAATTTATCATTGGACAAGTGCAAACAATAATTCACACCAGACAACTTTTTAGGTTAATTTACCTTCTTCATAGTCATTTATATGATTCAATGGTTCGTGACATACTGTAAAAGGGTTCTCTCGGTCACCTCTATTGCAATTTCTGCAGTTACTACATTTGCAGGATCTAAAACTCTGGGATGGAGGAAACAAAACTGAAATTAGATTAAATCAAAATCACATGTATTACTTAATGCACAAAAATGATTATGGCTGGTTTCTATCCTTTGCTTTGCAAGTAAATTCAAATTAATGGAAGAAAATGTATAACAGTGTTACATTTTTTGTTGGTGTAAGGTACATGTTTCCTACTTGTACTTTTGCTCTCATTACTTAAAGGGATAGTTCGGTTTTTAACACATTGGGCCCCTTTCACCAGTGTTTTAAGGATAGAAACAACACATGCCCATTGCTAGCCATTTTGAAGGCAGGTAGAGACGATTCTACATTTCCCAAATAGCCGAGACAGAAGCAATCGTCAAAATTTCGATGTCAACCACTTTATTGCATTTTAGACAACCTGTGAAAGGGGCTTAATGTGTTAAAAACCGAACTATCCCTTTAAGTACATTTAATTATAGATTACTTTGCCTACTTAAGTACAGTAAATATTAGATACTTTTACTTGAGTAACATGCTAGTAGAGTACTTGAACTTCTACCAAAGTAATTTTTTGGTAGGGTATCTGTACTTTTACTCAAGTCGAACATTTGGGTTCTTTATACAACACTGCAAGGGACCAGAGTGCACATGTTGAGACAAAGTCTTAAAAAAGGTAAAAACTGAGTCGAGACCAAGTCTTTAAAATCGTCAAGAGACTGAGTCGGCACCGAGACTGTTGGTTTTTAAATGAGTCAGGACCGAGCATCTGACAAAGACTGTGTTCCTTTTTTAATTGAAAGTCTTTTCCCTTCCATTGTGGGCCAAGACAGACAGTGAGTCAAGACAGAGTATTTTAAGTCAGATGAGACTGAGAAAGTTGAAAATTGCCTAAAAATAGACTTGAGAACTAGAACCGTAAGTCAGAGTCAATTAAGGGGGGTTTAACGAGCCTAATTAGTTTTATGGCATTAATCCATGCTGTACAGAAATACATCTCATACTGATTTGTTATTGTAAGCTTTGTACTATAAGCACTGAAAACCTACAACAACTTTAAGGGAAACAGAGCAGATAGATGTAAAAACTGACACTTTAAATGGTAAAAAGGGAAAACAAATGTATCACACAAGGTTAAAACATGTCTTTAAATGTAATTAGACCTAATAACTTGTTAATACATATACCCTTTCAATCTTTTCAGTTCTTTGAATGGTGAGATAATGTTGGTCTGTATTTTGCTGTGAAGACCCTACAGTGAGGATCAGATATACTGGTCTTCATGGCTGACCCCCTCCCATATCACAGCAGGTATTAGCCATATCCATAAAAAGAAACTAGTCAATAATTGCTCACTGTTCACATCATTTACATGAATTGTGGAATCACTTCAATCTGATATGACAGATAAGTCTTTTCTGAGCAGTTTTTTTTTATACAAAACCTATGTATGTAAAAAAATTTGCTAAGCAAAAAAAAAAAACATAAACATAGACTGTCTGTGTATTGAAATGAATGTTTTATCACACAATCTGAGCTTAGAAGAGATTCTTTAGAATAATAACTCATTACTCCCCATCTCCTAAATCGCTTGCAATGAAATTCCACTTGACTTAGTGAATAGACCAATTGTGCAGGGATGTGAATTAGCCACGAATCAGAAGCAGAACCTGTTGACAACATATAGTTTATTTTATATAGCAGTCTAAAAATAAGGATTACCAAAGGCTGGAAAGCCAATGGAATAGAAAGAGCTGTTTAAAAAAACTACTATTCCAGTTAGTAACATATGATACATTATTGTATGATGTAGAGAGAGAGGGTATTGTGAGGCCATATTGTAATTTACAGTCTTCAAAAGAGGTCGTGGTGCTGTTGCTCTTACGTTTGGTACTGATTGCTCATTCACTAAGGCTAATGAACAGTTTTGATCTAAATGCAGTCCACAAGAACAGTTAATACAGATACTATGCCATCCCAATGAACAGTTTTGATCTAAATGCAGTCCACAAGAAGAGTTAATACAGATACTATGTCTCAGCACTTGTCTCTAGTCTTACTTAAGTCAGGATCTTAATCAAGAGACTGATGCCTGGAATGTATCGCTCTGATTTAACGGTTGCCAGGAAGAAATATTTACTGCAATAAAATAATGTGTGACAGGGACAACTGTGTTGACTCTTAACCGCCATCTTGGAGGGAAAATACAATCTCCTTTTCAATTTGGTTCAATTTTAATTAACCTCTGTCAGCTCTGTGATGCTACAAAGCCTATTAATATGAAATGGCTTGTTTCATGCATCTCTAATCACTGATACCTTTGAGACCTCTGAGTCATCTTTGGAAAGTCCATAACAATAGTCACACAAAGTCTAAAACAACCAGCCATGAATTAGCAACAGCTTGCTATCGCCTTTTCATTAAGGGACATCTCTTGTGTCCATTCCCTTAAAAGCGATTGCTGAATATTAAAAATCCCAAAGCCCTCCATCACAAAGGCAGAACAAAGGTCTCTGAGAATCCTTAAACAACCATGTCTGCAATCCCGTTGAGTAATAAACTTGTTTCCATAAACTCATTTAAAGGGAATTCAAAGAAGCTGCAGAGCGCATGTGAACTAGCATCAGCATCAGCTCCTGATCCATTAAGTGACCATAATGCAAAAATTTTAGGTTTTAATTCAAGAAAGACAAGACGATTTTCTCTTCCTTTTTAGCATTGATATTATCGGTACTTTTACTGGCACATAAACATTTGTGTTGAGAAATAACAGCAATTTACATTTACATTTACATTTACATTTATGCATTTAGCAGACGCTTTTATCCAAAGCGACTTACAAAACGAGGATAACAATCAAGCTACATAGCAGAAACCTTAAGGAGCATAGTGCTAGGGGATAGTGCTTCAGTTCATTTTAGTGCTAGGATAGAAGATGTTCTCTGAATAGCTGGGTCTTTAAGAGCTTTTTGAAGGCCTCCAGAGATGGCCCTGTTCTGATTGTTTTTGGTAGGTCATTCCACCAGCGTGGGATGACACATGAGAAGAGTCTGGATTGCCTTGGGCGAGGTGCTGGGACTGCCATTAACAGCCAGACAGCAATTAACCAAAGTACAGTACATTGTTACAGTACACTGTGGTGAATTAATTCTATATAAAAGACACATTAGTGGTCCCATTTAGCCTAATGACTTTGACGCATTAGCACTTGCAACAGAGGATTCTAGGGGAGGATTCTATATATATATATATATATATATGTGTGTGTGTGTGTGTGTGTGTGTGTGTGTAATTTAAATATGATGATTAACTGTTATGTAAATAACATATCGGCACTCATGTTTATTTACCAATTTTATAATTATCTCTATGGACTTGAAATTTAGATAACCAGTTGACTTCAATGGTGCTTTCCGCTTGCCATTAACTGTTTTATTTTAAATGGAGAAGTACTGTATCATCAACCATTAGGGACATCTTTAAATTAAACATTTACATCTAGAGAGTCTGACATTTTTGTGAGGATTGTAGTGCTCAAAGAGAACACCTGTGTTATCACTTCTGATCTACCTCCAGTCATAGAGCTGTTTTGAATTGGAGGGGACATAGCAACATCAAAGAAGTAATAAGATAAGGTCAAGTCAGCAACAGCAGTAGAGACGGAAGATTAAAGGGTATGAACAAGATACTTTACAATATATAGCCTACCATATGTGTATGTGTGTGTATGTAGTATACACATATGTTAATGTTAGCCTAATAGCTGTTGTATGGTTGGGGAATTCTCTTTAACTTTGCAGTTCAAACTGGAGATAAAGTGTTTTGATCTTATTCTACTTCTAGCAGCAAATCTGCTCGTTATAGATGACAGGAGATGAGAATGGTTCTCCACCGTCTTCGCCTATCAGCCCTTTTATAATGCATTTAACACACAGGTCAGATGTTAGTCCTATCAAGACTCTCATGAAAAATGCACACTGGCCCTTAGCTCCGTCCTTCAGCGTTCGCAGGCCTGTGAAGGCATGAATTTAACATGAACAGATGTGATGATAAGAACTGTGAGTCCGCGCTCCCGCAAATCAGCTGGTCATTTGACTGGTGTTCCCCACATCTCAACTATCTTCCTCATCCTCGGTCATCATCTGTGGCAGTTCACCATTATAGCTGCTTAATCTGCCTGAGACGAAGGTTGTCACTCACCCACATTAGACACTCTCAGATGTTAATAATCACTTCAAAACCACTGGTTTTACAGTTCCAACATTAGAAAAAGCATAGATTTGTGGTATAAACATTATATGATCTCTCTATGTATATTTATTTACAAAGACTATAGAAACGCCATACATGCATCATTCCTAAGCTGTTTATTACTGCTGGCCCATCTTTCTGTTGTAGGCTAGTGCTCTGTGGTGTTGAACAGCTCAGATGCTAAATAAAGGTTACAATGCTAATGGGATACTGGCCACACCTGGATTAATTTAAACCAGTGATGCAATACAACATCTACAGTCTCACCAACTTGCTCCTAATTTGTATTCATAAGCTTTGTATGGCCTTTAAAAAACAACGGATGGCAATGTGGTTTGATTGAACACCCTAATCACGCTATTAATCTAATTATTATCGGTTGTCAAACCCGCAATGCAGCCAAGTGCTACCGAATGCTGAGCGCTCACTAAAAGCATTTTTTTTTTTGCAGTGAAGGACGTGTGCTGCTTTCTGTACTTGTCTCTTGAGTCTCTTGGGTGAGAACAGAAAGGGGACAGACGATCATATTGCGTGTCACCTCACAAGCACTCCTATACGGGCTCAAATCCACAATCCTATAATACACTCCAATAAAAGCAAGGACCAGAAAGACTCAGAGAGGGCATAAATACAGAGAGCAATGCTAGGTCTAGTTTTGTTCTCGTAATAGGAAAAGCACAAACATAGTTAAAGGTTGCACTCACCATGAAGGAGACATGACCGATATTTAGTGGTACGGCAGTGTTGGCACTGGCAGAGATCTTTCTTAGTGGAAGGCATTCCATTACTTTGGAATTCTGCCTTCAGGGTGTATTGATCTTTCCATTAGTGGCAAGGCAAGGCAATCGGCACCTTCCTGAGAGTATAATATGGTCTCTAAGCCTGAACACATTTATTCCTTGGCACTCTTATCAGATTTGTGATTCGGATGAGCTTCTTCATTAGCCGTTATTGCACCCCCAAAGACAACACACAAAGAGCGTTTTGTAATACTTTAAAACTTAACTTTACGATTTTATGTTTTATCTACTAGGTATTTCCAAGCTTATACTGTATGTATTTATATAAATTACAATTAGTACAATACTACACAAAAATAATAAAATGATGTAATGTACTTTTCCTGTGTGAATGTAGATAAGTGACTGCAATAAAGTAATGAAAAAATCTGCCAGTTTTAAATACAAGTGCATACAGACAATTTCTTATCTGATTCATTATTAAACCATGTTAATGTTGGTCTATTTGTACACAATTTAATGACCTAATAGCTACCCTGGGAACCCAGGCACGCCTTTAGTAATTCAGCAGGCCTGAATTATATGCAATTAGACCTTATTACCAATTCTCTGGAAATCCCAGTAGCCACTCACAACTATCAGTTCATTACCAATTCACCATCTATCCAAGAGCCAAAAGCAAAACTAGAAATTAACTGTGTGTGTCTATAAAAGCTCACACTATCAACATGAGTACCGGTAATACAGTTACTGCACGGGAGGTGGCTGGCCACTGATAAATTGCCCATTCTACTATGCAACAGTTGCCGGGAAACCAACTTCTATTTGAACTCTTTCAGAACACTAGCTAATGAATTCAAAACAGAGGTGTTCTGACCATAATATGGACAGAATGGGTGAAGAGCTCAAAAAGACAAGGATTGTGTCCGTTTTCAAACAGTAATGATGGGGTCCTGTTTTATCCAGGGATCACAGTGCCTGGTGGGCTACAACCTGCCTGCCTGTTCGTGACCAACACAGATCATCTAGTCTGACACACTCCTTGTCAGCGAGAGAAAGCAAAGTGTGTGACCCCAGGGGGATACTGTATGCAGTGGTTATTTAGACTCTACTGAAGATGCAAAGATCCAAATAAAAACCTGTCCGACGGTAAAAACTGTGTTTTGTTTGCTGTTGAAGAGTGCATGATTAAAAAGTCTAGCATGTAATGTTTGTAATGGCAACAAATCCCTGCAACAGAAAGTTTAGACTGTGCCAGTGAGCTTATTTAGATGATTTAATTTGTTGTAATTTGTTGTGTTTGTGCAATTGAATGAATCAATGACGAGCTGTTTGTTGCTGCCAAAATGATCAGTGGCTTGGCAAGTAGAAATGTGTGTATAATCAGTGTTATTGTTTATAATATGCTAGCCTAGACCTGAACCTGCAACTTTCAGCACCACTTGATGACCAGACTGAGAGATGAGAGCTCTCCTCCCTTTCTCCTAAAACTACATTTAGCTGAGATTTATATGAACATACAGTGTGAAACACATGAGCACTGAAATGTGAATCACGTCCATAAATAAAAACAGAAATGTATAAATAACTGAGCTGAAGTAATTGAATTAAAACAAGTCTGTTGTTGTTGTTGTTGTGTGCATTATTGCAATTGTGTTTTAGAACTCAACCAATATATGGGGTCTAACTTGAATCCACATCACCTTGTAATAAATGATTAATAACAGGCCTTTACTTATTAAACATTTCAACCTAAAGGTCCACAGTATGTATGATCACGCATTCATAACCTCTGGGTAACGTAATCCATCTGCATAGTAAGTGCCTGAGAGAGATCATTGACGTGAGATGACAAGTGGGCTCTGGTTATGCATGTCACTCATGGCATGACACTTAACATAAAATTCATATTGGTCTCAAGTACTGGGTGCAGTGGTACTTCAACTCACACAAACGCACCTACACACACAAATAACATTACGCACATCCTAAATGTTTTTGGTGTGGTATTTTTTATCCACCTGTTAATACAGTTTACTTATTTCTAATCAGTGTTTTCGTGCTATGAATCAAGTGTTTTTTAATGCAGATAATAATAAGAAATGTTCGCAATGCTTTCTGTCAATTTTGCAATGAGAATCTGCATGTTGGGCTTATTGATACTGTGTGTCATTATCAGAGGTTATGCTAGGCTTATGTCCCTGCGGCTAATCACACATCAAGCAAGGGGCAATAAGCAGAACACAATGTTAACCAAGGTCACCACATTTATCAACCTGGACAAAAAGTGGAACAGGCCACTACAATAGATGGAGGACGATTTCTGAAGCGTTGACACAGCACCATTCTAAACATAATTTTTCTTTAGAAGATTTTAGTGGCCTAGGCTAGCACAGCGGTACCGTCTCAATGACCTTACATTTCAAAAACTGGCGCTTTCAGCAGCTGGTGTGATGAAGCGGCTGCCTCTGCATCGTTTAGCTGATTGCCTAGTGCTTCAGCAGAACGATTCACTGGATGCTGGACAGTAAGAAAAGGCAAAAGCACCACTGCAAGTGGCCTAAACTGTTCGTTTATATTTAATAAATTTCTATTAGTCATTTCTATTGATCCGGATTGCTGCTAAATAGGACTACAATGCTTAATGAAATTAAAATAATCTTAACATGTAATCAAATAACTGAAGTGTACATGTGTGTGCCTATATTAGAGCTGAATTCATTAATGAAGGAGGGCTATGTCATCCTAGTAAGATACTACACAGAGAACACTGTAAAAAAACAACAACAAAAAGCTTAAAGGTCTCCTTCCAAAATAAACACTTTAAAGGCGCTCTAAGCGATGCTGTTTCACGTCACTTCTTGTTGACGTTCGAAGTATTGTCGAACAAAACGGACGATAGCTCCAGAGAGGGTTCAAGCGTTATAAGTTAGCTTACTCCTCCCCCTCCCTCCCATGCCTCCCAAAAGAACCTTGTCGTTTATTGGCTGGAACACTGTTATATTTCGTTTTCGTTTGTTATGCTAGGTTTGCCCACTGTGTTATGTTGCCGTTTGTGGAGCCTGGGCTGTCTACAGAGACCGCGTTTTTTTACAGTGTGTTCAGGGGACAGGCAGCTAGCAGATTGTGAGGAGATGTTTGCTGTATGTAACAACACATGTTTTAGTCCTAAAAATGCACATTGCTTAGAGCACCTTTAAGACTTGATGTTTTTACATTACCATAGGTCAGCCCAAGTTGTACTCTATGCTCAACTTCAAAATGCTCTCCTACCCCTGTAGTCTGTATTCGCCTGTGATAGAAAACTGCTGGGAAAAACGAGCGAATCGGAAAAGCCATACAAATGTACGTCAATTTGAACATTAGCTATGCAGTTAACCCGCCCTCAAGAAACGTTAGGCTGCCTGCAGACAGACCCACTAGAGGGAGCGTCACATTGTTGTTAGCCAATCAGAGGCGAAACATTTGCATATCATTCATAAGAATCCTCTCGAGCTATCCCTGCTCTCGTTTTCACCTAACTAAAATTGCTTGAAACAAGACAACCACAGCATATTTTTTGTCGAAACCAACTCTCATGAAATTATTTTAGACAAGAGACCACCACAAAAATAATGAAAATACGATGGAATGAGACCTTTAAAAAATCAAGGCAAGATGATGCACATAATGCCTGAGTTTCCACAACACAAAAACTAGAATTCTGGAGGTTTTAAAAAAGTTGTCATAGCTTTTAGTTTTTTTTACAGTGTGTGTAAACACGATAACAAGACATGGTGATAGATGTTAGCAGTGCATGCTCATGCTAGTTAGGCGTCCACCTCCACTCCAAGCCCTGTGATGTCTACCAGGGGGGCTCCTGACAAACCCATATCCTTCGCCCTCTGCTGATTGACATAGCTTGACTTGATGCGTTGTCATCCTTTGTCCACATCTTACGCTGGGCTTGGGTAACCGTGTTTGAAATGAAGACGAGACAGGCCTATGGAAGCCATCCTCGGCTGTAACAGAGAAAGCTGACAGAGGATGAGACAGGTAAGTATAGGGTCACTGAAGATGGCAATAACCACCGCACATTCATATTTCTCATTCTGATACATATTTATTCAACTGCCTTCAGTCACTGAGCATTTGCTGACATAAAGGTAAATGTATTTGCAAGACATTTTGACCTGTGCAACGCATTGCATTTCAACACTGTGCATTCATCACGAGGCATCATACCGCTTTAAACATTGTGATGCCGATTTGTCTTTTTCATATTTTAGTCTGAACAACTTGACTTTCAACATGAGGCATCAAAGCCATAAAGCTGTCATGTTGATTGGCTGGGTGGTTCTCGAGATGTGCAGAGAACTCTCACGGGGAAAGAGACATTTCTCACTTTCAAAACACTTGAGAACAGTGAAATGGAAAAACGCTTCAAATTTCCAGTGTATTTTCACTAATCTGTGTGAAATATGATGTGTGTGTGTCAATGAGTGGGTTAAAAGACCAACTAGCGCTACGACAAGTTAGATGTTTTGTTTTGTTTTATTGCATACTCTAGGTTTATCTGAAAGAAGGATTTCTTCATCTGTATCTGTTTCATGCCTTTGCAAAGCCATGCTATCTCTGTGAGTTAATGTTTGATCGGGTGCTGCAGTCGTTTAGTCCTGCTCCCCTAAGACAAAAGGGAGGGAGGTGTCGGCACAGAATTCATTGAGGATCAAAGCGGACTGGCCTGCACCGCACACGCCACTGTCCATCAGCAAGATGGAAGCCTCTTTCTTTGTGCCAGTTTGTGAATCCCTGGCTTTGTTCTGTCTAACTAAATACAACCTCACAGAAGAACACAGCCCGCAAGGATGAACTTATTTGTCAAATGCAATTAGCCAAAATGCTTCAAATGCTCCCCCTCCTTTTATCTTTGTGCAAAAGGAGATCTCTGCCAAGCATCCATATTACAGCTGACAAGTTGCCTGACTTGCCCTTTGCAAAGTTCATTATAATTTACAGGGTCCCCCCCAAACACTGATAAACGCAAATAAAAATACACTCCCTATAAACAAACATACAACATATTATAGATGTAAGAGGGACAACTAGGTCTGAGAAGAGACCATAAATGAATTTTAGGTCAGAAAAGGATTCTGTCACTACAGCTGTTCTGGGACATGACCCTAATCATGACCATCAAATTTTCAACACATTTTTCAATGAATGGAGAAACATACTTCTAGATAACCAAGTACAGACCTCTCACAGAATATTAAGGTTTACACTGTATTACTGAGTAATCAATAAAAATTAAGTTGATTTTCACCAGGGACATTATTTCATAAGTACATGACAACTGGATATGTAGTCAAGTCAAAGTTAGCAGCCTTGCGAAAGAAACAGACTTTTATTGCTTCATTTAAATTTGCTTTATTCTTTACGTAAACTGTTAGAGCCTTCTTTGTACATTATGCTAGTCTTTACTTGCTGCATAAGACCGGAAACATGAACCAGAGATGACTATGTGATCACTGGATCAACATATGTCCCTTGTGTCACATCCTTGACTCTAAAATGTTTTCAGAACAGAGAAAGTTATCTAATATGGAAAAGATGTCACAGCTGGGAAGAGGAGAACCCAAATGTGTAGCTTCAGAGCTCCAAGAAATAGTTATGTTTTACAGAGAACAACATAACCAAAGACAGACACATGTGAGATGAACGGACAAGAGACAAAAGAGAAAAAGCACACAAAAAGACCAACCAATGAACACACTGACAGAGGACAGGGAGACCCCAATGGAGACAATAACAGGGAGCAGTTGAACAAAAAAGAGGGACAGTTGACAAGACAGAAAGTGCAGACCAAATAAGGAGTTGGGCGGAGACATGACAGCAAAACAGGAAATCACAAAGCACAAGATAAGGCAGGGAACTCAGGGGCTGATCATTAGAACCAAACTGTAATGCACACCATGGCCACCAGGGTAGCAAAGTAAACAGCTAACACACATCCCATGGCACTAGGAACACAAGCTCATAAACAGAAACCAAATGAAAAGCTGAAAACGGTCACCGAGGTGACCAAGTCTAGAGAGGACCCTGACAAAAGGTCAAATATGTCAACAGATGTGAAACCTGATAAAATTATTTCATTTTGATTTGACTCTCTGTTTCAAAGCAGCCCAGACTTTGTTGAAAGCCTCGTGATGCAGTACTTTTCCCTGGCCAGTTTTAGCACCACTCTTTATAAATTTGGGGAAAACGTGGAAGGTCCCATTTGCAGTGATGCTTGCGGGGGCTTTCTTCGGCTCTGTCCCCTGCTGTCTCCTTAATCAGAGGAGCTCGGCTCTCCTCTGGGCAGTCACTCTGTTTTGCAGCGCTATCGCCTGAGCCAAGACTTTTCCTATCTCTTGGTTGCAAGTCTGCTTCCAAATAATTTAATGCTTCTCTTCTTAAATTAGTTATTCTGTTCCTGCCTGTGATTCTGACTAGTTGCGGGGTTTGTTTTTCCCTTTCAGGTATTTTATGTGTTAAATATAAATGCTTTTTTTTAACATTCCTCTGCACCCCCCACCCTCTCTACTCTCATAAATGTTCTCAATGTTTGTAGAAATGCTGTAGGCCACTCTTAAACCCAATTAACAGAATACAATGTAACAAAAATACTTACTTTCAACAAACTAAACTTGACTAACTTGAGATAATGACTTGTGAATCAGCATTCACTCATTTAACTCATTATCTCAGGTTTGGTCTCCTGGCAATAGTTTGGCAGCCCGGACACTAACTTTAGTTCGTAGAAAGTGTATATTTTTAATCTATTTTTTTTTTACCTGCCTATCAGTCTGTTGTTTTCCCTGGTGTCACATGACAACAGCTACATTTGAACTAAACCCCATTATATTGTATGCATTTCTTGTTTATTCACCCAGTTCATTGCAGGGGTTTCATCAGTTGATCAACTGGTTAGATCACAAGGCATCAGCTAACTCGTTCAAGTTGCTCATATGTGTGGGTGTACTTTGCCAAAAGGTCCTATTCCACAGTCTAAAGCTCTACACTGAGCCCAGAGATTATGTTTCATGCCCTGTTCAAGGTACCAATGTAGCAATTCCAGTAAGTTTTATTTGTGCTAATAATTATTGTTAATTATCATCATCATCATCATCATCATTTACATTTATGCATTTAGCAGACGCTTTTATCCAAAGCGACTTACAAAACGAGGATAACAATCAAGCTACATAGCAGAAACCTTAAGGAGCATAGTGCTAGGGGATAGTGCTTCAGTTCATTTTAGTGCTAGGATAGAAGATGTTCTCTGAATAGCTGGGTCTTTAAGAGCTTTTTCATCATAATAACAGGCCAATTTATTCACACCTGTTATAAAAAAAAAAAAGACAGACCATCATGTACATTATAAAATACCTGTTTGCCAGATGGAGATTGCTGAACATGTCCATCACTGGCAACCACAGGTAATTAGGAAAGGCTGGCATGAAAGGCGTTTTGTACACAGAGGCAAACCAGCCCTGCCCACTCACACAAACAGCACCATCTGCTCAACTGAACAAATTGTTTTTTTCTTTCTTATTTTTTCAGGAATACTACATTGATTGAGATGTGTGTGACCCTTCCAGATTGTGTGGTGTGCTTGAGAAGACCAAGCACATCTCTAATTAAGTATGTTACAGATTGCTGTGCTTTGGACGGCTTCCTTACACCCTGATAAAGGGTCCGAACTGAGGTTGCTACTCTTAAATCCTACACAAAGCGCCCAAGTAAGGTCTCTGCAGAAAGGGCCAAGCAGGCCTAATTAGCTTTTTACTACCTGAGAAAAACTAAATAACAAAAACTACAAAGAAAATAACTCTTGAGTCTAAGAGTAAGTGGTGTGGCATCATTGCAGCTGTTTGATACCTTGGCCCTAGAGCCTGGACTGAATGATTATTAATCTTTTAAAGTCATATTGCAGTAGGCTACTATATAGCTAGCCTGTTGCACTAGCCAGTTACTGTTGAAAGTCTGTTTCACTACTGTATATCTGAAAAAAACTAGATTAAATTGTATTCTCAGAGGGAAGGCATGCAGTTTGTTTTCTGCAGACAGAGGAGATTGTTTCTTACGTTGATAGAGCCATCAAACATTCATCTGCTGCACAAAATCTTACAGGATTTCCCTTTGAAGCAGATTTGTTTTGTCACTGTCAGTATCTGAAATGTGAAAATAGACCTATGCCAGACCCCAGGTGTGGTATTGCAAATACACAACACACAAAGAATACCACAGTCCTTCAACAAATACTTAAGTTTGGAAACTGACTATGACTGCTATTGGGGATGAGCTCCAAGGATGCATGGACTCGGCCGACCCTGATGTTGCTGTACATCCCCGTAGCAACAGAGAAAGCAGTGGAGTCAGCAGGAGAAGATGCTGTCTCACTGTTCTCACTGTTCTCACTATGTCTTTAATAAGAAAGCACTTTCATACTCGAGTATTCTCACATTTTAGGGCATGTGCACATACTGGAATATCCACCAGCATCTAGTCCTTTTAAAAGCCTGCCATGTCACTTTTCAGTATTTTGAGACAACCCCCAAATGCATTCTTTTGTTGTGTGTTGGAGAGAGCATTCAGGTCTGTATGAGTTCATTTTAGTCTCCCCACCCCACTTCAGACGCCATGTTGGATGTTGGCTTTCAAGAGAAAGACGTTTGAAATGCAAGAGGCTGCTCTCAAGCTGTTTTTTTTCCTGGCATCCATTCTGCAGACAACAGCAGCAAACAGCCAGCAGGCAAGGACTCGCCTACATGCACAGAAGGACGAAATGAAGATATAAAGTGTGCTGTAGTTCAGGGGCAAGGCTGAGGATCACACTCTTACCAATCGGATTTATTTTTAACATGCTGAACACTTATTACAAAGCATGTACATGACAATGTATGAAACTACCTGTGAAATATGCACATATATGTACATAAATATGCACCAGAGATTGTTTCATATGAGGATAGAGACATCTCATCACACGAAACCCTCCACAGAAATACATGATGGTCTATCCTAATGCAACGACGGTGGAATTGGGAAACTGGAGGCTCTTCCCCCAGTGAAAATAACAGTCACACTGTTTAAAGATTGATGACTAATCTTTTGTTTATGCACTCCATCATGGCCATGTGGCAAGTGAAGTGAATTTGCCTTAAAAGGACTTGATATTACAAATATTTAAAAAGGATGCAAATTACCAAAATGTCAACTTTACTCTCTTATATAGTACAGTTTATATCGTTTATCATTTTCATCTAGAAAACATCTCAATGTGTATGACAGCATGTGAGATGATCTGTGCTTTAACAGATCATATAATCACAGATCACTGTTCAGTTCATTTGGGAATTTGACAACTACCATGCCAGCCATGTAATCAACTATCATGACTCGAGGGATGTCAGTATTCCATGTCAGTGGTGCTCTCAAGGTCACAGTGACATGTATTACTTTTTTTTGCAGAACCTTTTTCAAATGATGACACAACACACACACACAAAACACAAGTTGAGTACATCCAAATGTGTACACACAAACAAACTAGTGTTGTTAAATTTGTTTTCCCCTGTCTAACAGTCTACTGTCTAACCCATGCACTGTAAGATGTGTATCCCAGTGCTTAACTCCACAAATGGTAAGCGGCCATATCTGATATTTCATATTTCCAGTGGCAAAGGTACAATGAGTTTGAAAAGGGGTGAGTATAGGGAATGTGCCAGGCCTCTGGCTCCAGGGAATTCTTATTGCTCTCCCGGGAGCTTTAGAGGTGGCTGGTGGCTGAAAGCAAAATTGTTCCAGCTTGAGACAGAAAGAGTTCACCTGAAGACAGACACACACACACACACAGTCTGGAATGGCCCGCCGATAACAGACTCTTCTGTGTGCAAATATTATATAATTAATATGATAGCATAATAATACTGAATTGAATCATGGACCATAGGTGGCCAAAAATAAATATGCCATAGTGAGGTTTTTATAGACAGCACTCTTGTCTTATGATAATTATGTTAATGGTGACTCATGTGACCCATTGTCACATGATTAGGGTGTGGCCCACAGACAGCTCTTAGCTGTGGCCCAGAGAAACAGCACTGTATATCTTCTGATTCCCCACCATTACGTCAGAACTGAAGAAGCCTTTTGGATCAAAGGTGAAATGTCCTTCAGCTCCAAAAAAAATAAAGAAAGGAAGAAAAAATCTGGTTATGTACAATGTTTGACTACCATGAGCTGGATGAATGAGAATATTGACAGGCACTTAATTGAGGGCAATCTTTGTTACTTCAGAGTCGTTTGGTGTGGTTCTGCTAGTTAATCAAGTTCGTCCATATAACTCACCCACTGGTGTCTTTATGCCCATGACAGAACTGTGTTTAATTGAACTGGGCTTATCTGAGCAATCCACACTTCCACAGGCTACCGTTAGATCATGTAAACAAGTCATGGACAGAGTGAAAGCCATTATACACTCTGTCAATCATGCTTACTTAAATTGACTTGGCCTTCAAGCAGTAGTCCAGAGTATTTCCAAACGTTGTCCCATTGCACCGACTCACTCAGTACTGTTGTTAAGGAGAGAGAACTAGGAAATGTGTTATGATTATGGTGGTTTAACCAAAGCCAATGTTTGTCTGAGTGTTTATTTGCGAGCCCACCAGGAACCTAAATTAGAAATCAATTGTGAATCAATTCATAGCCTTGCTTGAGGCCTCCAAGTGCTGCCTTGATGATGTTTGTAAAAGACTTCCGTTTTTGTTGGTTTAATTTTTTGCTGTTTTCGCAAAGCATATTCAGTTCAGTATGTCTAAATGTGAACAAAAGCTTATAATAGGGTGTACTGATGTGCTGTGTGTGTGTGTGTGTGTGTGTGTGTGTGTGAGAGAGAGAGAGAGAGAGAGAGAGAGAGAAAGGGATGGAGATGGCTGTGTCCCTGCAATAAGCTGGTACGCATCAGTGCCTTTCTCAAGGGAGGTGTAATGATGTGTGGATGTGTTAAATGACTCCACAATTTTAGAGTTGGATCGATTTCCAACAGAGGCATTAGACCAGCCACTAGCAGTCATGGCCTAAACAGTTAGAATAAAAGACAGATAAGCTTTGTGCTAGCCCAAACAGACTGCCTAGCCACGCTACAAAGGTTTTACACCGCTGCCAGTCTTTTTACAAGCCAATCTAGAAGAACACTCAGATAAAAGTACAGTTCTATGTCACTTCTGAGCTAAATTTAATAGGTGAGAATCTAATGGTCTAATCTCTTTCAAAAACCTTTGCTAGACTGGAGCTACCGTCAGACTCAAAGAATGGCGGATGAACTGGGGAAAGGTAAAACTCAAGTGTTTGACTCAACGGGAGGTGGAAAATTAGTATTTCCCTGGTATTTCCTAAAATGGTGGTTTATCCATTTTAGGACCTTGTCTCCAGTTACACCTTGGTATTAATGATTGACATAAACCTCAGGGCTAAAACGTTACGGATACTAACGTATCCTCGGTTCTCTGAGTGAGAAGCCGAAACATACAAATGATTGATGCCTATCATCTCCTACTTTTTCTGAAGTCAATTTTAACCAACCCTTTGAAAAAAGGGCAGTAAGCGCTCTGACGCGCGCAGGCAACTACTTAGACAGCCCTGCGTGACGTCAGAAAGTCTATAAATTGACTGCGCTTACGCTTCAGGTCCTCTTTGCCAAGCTCGCCAGCGTCGGCGACTTGAGGCCCGAAGCGTACGTTTCGGCTTCTCATTCAGAGAATCGAGGATATGTTAGTATCCGTAACGTTCTCTTTCGCTTCGAAGCCGAAACGTACGAATGGATCACTACAACCAAGCCTGACATGGAACACCCGCCGCCTCATATGCCAGACGTATTGCCTCAGTAAGCCAATGCGACATGTGTTGGGTAGACAAGGCCTGACCCTTGGCACGCTCGCCATGGCAGACGAACAACTGGTTCGTCTTCCTGATGCTCTGCGTACGCGTCAAATAGGCACGAAGCGCTCTGACCGGGCACAGAGTGACGGGCACAGAACCTCCCGTCTCAGGAAGGACTGAGAGCTCAATGACCCTCGAACGAGGGTCAGTAGATAGCACTTTAGGGCGAGAAAATACCTGTGACGTTAGGAGCTGTCTGGAACCCACCAGCAGCATCCAGTCGTCCAAGTAATTGAGGAGTCTGATAGCCTGTGCGCGAGGTGCCAGAGACAGACCGAAAGGGAGGGCTGTGTACTCGTAAGCTCTGCCCTCGAAGGCAAAGCGTAGAAACGCTGTGCCTCGGGACTATACCTATGTGGAAATAGGCATCCTGAAGGTCTATGGTGACCATGTAATCCCCCTGGCGGACTGACTCCGCCACCATACGCCCCGTGAGCATGCGAAAGGTGAGAGGTTTGAGCGAAGCATTGAGCGCTCTGAGATCTAGAATAGAGCGAAAAGCGCCCGACTTCTTGGGCACAAGGAAGTACGTACTGTAGCGACCTGCGCGCGAGCGTCGGATCTACGCGCTGAATAGCGCCCTTTCTCAAGAGATCACGAAGCTCTTGTCTGAGAGCAGGGGCCCTGGACTGACTCCATGACACCTCTGAAGGGCGGGGGTGGCCACCTGAACTGCAGTTGATAGCCTTTCAACACTGTTGAAAGAACCCAACGCGACGTTGTGCACATCGCCCAAT
>JAGFZM010000508.1:49933-60935 GCA_017657215.1 Limnothrissa miodon | reverse complement strand
CATATTTTGCACAACATGTACTAAAGCTTTATGATAAATGTAGGAAAGCTGTGTAAAAACTGCTGAGGGTGGGTGGGCAGTCCACTAAAGGGTTAACGTGGCTGCTTTCTCCTTGAAGAATTTTCTACTGCAGTGGTTGATGATTGAGCAATCCTGCCCCCTGGTGTTCATCTTCAGAATGACTGGCCAGGCGAACCTGCTCTAATGTCAGCTATCAACAACACAGGATGAGCAGCCTTTTGTGTGTCAAACACGAACCCTAGAGTAACTGCTTGAACTACCGGCTGAAGTCTGAGTAATAATAGATGGATCTCTTTTCTTCGCTTCCTCTGAGTCAGACAGCTGCTCACCAATACTGGCCAGCTCGTCCTTTGTTTCTCTGTGCAAAGCATCATCTTATCTCCATGGAAACATGAGGGTGTTGTGCTGTTGAAGGACCCTCTGAAGACAGATTGCTGTGGACTCTAGAGAGGCTCTTGAGAGATTTGGCCGAGGACTGATGCTCAGTCTCAAGGTGCCGAGGGGAAATGCTGCCGATATACGTTGCAATAGGATGTTACAACAACGTGTACCCATATACTGTATAATCATTAAATAAATGAGAATGCTGTGTTGCTGACACACTGCAGTGCCAGAAAATGTAAATAACATGTAAATAAGTTCATTAAAGTCTCACGTCTCCTCAAAAAGACTAATTAATGTAAACATACATTGTTTAATCAATATAAAAATGTGTTGTGCTGTTCAGTACAGCTCAGTAATTACCTGATCTGGTCAGGGTTGAGGAAGCCCTAATCAGGGCACAGGCAGTACATCAAATGACAATGCTGTCCTCTTTTTATTAACAAGTAAAAGATGTTATTAGCAACACAAAAACAGCAGCAAATTGGTATAAACTGTACACTATAAGAGCACAACTGCCACACACAAACACAGACAACGATGTAAAATGTACTGTACTGTATATTGCAGTGCAGTGTGTATAGTACTGTATGTTACTAGGGGAACATTTGAGCATTTAACACTACTTTGAGTGTTTACAGTATGCTATGTCCAAATGTTCCTATATAGTAGAAAGTACCACTATAGGAAAATGTATAATCTGGCAATTGTGCTGTATGTGCAGACAGAATGAGTACCTAAAGATGACACTTACACACTGAAACTTCTTGGCCAACCAGTATTGCCTCCAAAATATCTGTGAAAAACAGCTTTCCCCAAAACTAAATACGTAACCTCTCTAAACCCAGAGATATCCAGGTATACTCCTGTTTTTTTTGTTGTTGTTGTTGTTGTTCAAACACATATCCTTCTTTCTAGACACAAATATCAGGCTTTTTCATGTGTGGCCCAAAGAGTACAGTTTATATGATGTTGGATTGTCACATGAGGGTGTGTCGTTATGGAGATATGCATTATCCATGCTTGAGCCAGGCCCACCAGTGGGTTAGGAGCATCTCAGAGGGCATCTCAATGTGGCCATGGGGGGGGGGGGGGGGGTGGAGGGGAGGGGTTGGCCATTGTCTTCTGAAGGATGCCAGGATAATAGTGTGTGCTGAGTGAGGCAAAAGCGATTCATATTTTATGATGCAGAAATATAGTGCTGCCTGACAAAGTCTTTGGTCTCCGTATAAAAGCTCCACATGGAATGACAGAGATGGCAGACTGTCTAGTCTGTCCTCCTTTTTTTACTTTGTCTATTTCCTCCCTCCCCACACCCCCACCTCCACCCCCACCTCCACCCACTCCTCTCCCTCCTCCATTTTAATGCTCTCAGGTTGCGGAGCAGTGATGGAGGGTGCAGGTCTTGTTTTTAAATGTCCTTTTTTTGGCTGACTGATGGACAGCAATCTGAAAGTGATTACGCTCGAACAAAGCAGTCCTTATTGTATTATGTCAGGATAGATGACATCTAGGCACTTTCTAATTTATGCCAAAATCTAAACTTTTGTGGCAATCCATGTGAAATAATAGTCATACTGAATCCATGCAATGATAATCAGTCTTAAAACAATGAATACGGCCATGCAAATCAGCTGCATGCTCATGGCACAGGTACTGCTTGATAATAGACATCGGACACATTTACTTATTTTCTTTTATACTTCTTTGCTTCATCCCATGAAAGTTGTGAGGCTTGTTATGTTAGCTTTTCCTTCTACACGTCTTGATCACTTTGATGTTTGAGTTGGCAGACATGGTAATTTGTCTTTAGTCATATTCGTTACTCATTCTGTACAATTGGCTTTTGGCTGTGGGTATCATGGCCCAGTACTGTGCTCTGACTCTAACCACGTGTTTAACCAAGTGTCTCCTGCTAACTGTCAGTATGGGGCCCTCTTGCAGGGAGGGAGGCGGAGATGTTCATACGCTGCCTTTGCTGGTGGCCTCTCTAATTGACCCTTCAGCTCCAATACAGAAGAAGCTGAAGCAGATTCTATCTGCCGCCGTCACTCATCTTCTCCTGTTTCCCAGGGCAGCAGCCAGCCACTGCCTCCTGACTTGCAGATAATGTGAGCGGACCAGCGCACTGCCACAGAGCAGGCACCACCTTCAGTGGTCAGCCAGGGCTAATTGGTTTGAGCATGACAGCAACAGACCATTAGCTCTGTGCTCTGTTGAGGCCTCCAAAAGCAACAGTGAGAGATTGGAGACATTTTATTTCTGTGTGATTTCTGTGTTGATTCCGCCCTTCCTTCTCTTTGACATGCCTGAGAACCAGTCATGACAGTGAAAGAGTTGTTAGTGGATTGTTAATTGTCTTTGAGATCTTGTAAGGATGTGATGCAGTGATAGGCAGGACAAGGTGACTAAAGATATTTCTGGGTATATATCACTTCCCTGCTCAGAGTCTTTGTTCTTATCTGAATAGCCAAGAGGAAAGCAACGCTTTGCGTGTCGTTTACGTCCACTACCTTTCTTGGGGTTAAATTGTGTTTCAAATAAAGATTTGACTGTTATATCAGCAATAAAGGGATGTGCTGTTTCTGCACGTGTCTTTGAGGCACAGGTGATACAGGATTCAAAAGGTTATATCACAATCAAATGCCAGGAGTTGAAGAAAGGAAAGTAAAATGGCATTTTCTCTGGGGAAATGTTAAAGCAGAAAGGTTGAGGGTTTGGGGTACCTTTAAAATAATTAAATCAGTTGAAAAAGGTGAATGTAGAATTGTTTCAATTTTACAGGTTAATTTAATATTGTCAAAAGTACAAATCGATGTTAAAGGAGAAAGACACCAAACCAATAATTTGACTGTTGAATGGCATGATAGTAAAGCAAAATAATGCCATGGATTTTATGAGTAAGATTACTGTTGAGTTTTGATTCAAAGATAAAGGTATAGCACAAACAATGAGTTAAAGTCCCAGCTCATAATTTTAACATACACATACCGCTCACTTGATGAAAAAACAAGCTCTCTCAATACAACCTCAACAACAAACAATACAAGTCAATCAACCAGCAGATGGCATTGCTTTAGAAAAAAAATGTAGCTTAGCTGTTCTTTCGTGGATGTTTTGAGTGACATAACATATAATAAGCAGATCTCACTTTTTGTCACTGAAGTAGGTGCTGCATATCTCATGCTGGGAAGATTTTCAGTATGTGTCATTGCCTCTAATGCAAATACACATTAAAACTATAACCACCAAACTACATACACATCAGACAGTCAAAGTAAGTTTCGTATAGGCAACTGGACTTTTTGTAGCTTGGAGATATTTCACTTTCTTTCTGAAAAGTTTCATCAATTCTAAACTGGACATGGGAATATCCGGAATAATATCCCACGACTGTGTTTGTAACAGTGAATTGCAGCCCACATCCCTCACCATGTGGAAATGGGTCACATGATTGACAGAATCTTCACAGACAACACGTCAGACAATAAACATTAAACACATAACACATAAAACAGTTCAGCAAAACAACATAATGTCTAATCAGGTCATTGTGTTTCACTGATGTTAATGCATGCTGCAAGCCACACAGAGCTGAATAGTGTCTGCTCATTCAGTTGTGATTTATCTTGCAAACATGGATGGTCACACTGCGGTATTCTTGTAAAGGCAGCGTGGTTCAACATTCAGTGGTTTGGTAGCAACAAAATGGCATAAAGTTGCTGCACAGTTTGTCTTACTGTCATAGTGTGTTTGAGTGCAGTGCAGTTTTTCAGACCCTGTCTGTTGTTGTCATCATTATGCCATAAGGCAAGCGGTACGTTGTGGACTAATGACTGTGAAAGTCTGCTACACACACACACACACACACACACACACACACACACACACACTGGCTCGTTATGATCAAAGCCACGTAGATAGTCAAGCACAACAAGAGGCGTTGTTTGGAGCACAGAACTCTCTAGGTGGGGAAGAAGACAAGAGCACTGCTGTGGTGAGAGCTTCACCCGTGACATTTAGATGTGAGATGTGAGGAGCCTGCGTGCACAACAAGTGCAAAAGGAAATGGTAGAATTGTGCCCAATTCTGAGCCCAATTAGCGACAAAGTGAATCTAACGCCCCAGATGAATGTGTGTTTTCTTAACTGAGCACCAGGTAGAAAAAAGGGTTCTGAAGAAAAGTTTTTTTTTTTTTAGTTTTTGGGAGCTGTCCCTGTCTGTTTGTGTGTCACCCTTAGCTTACCTCTGCCCCACTTCACGTGCCGAGCTGTGCTCCACACCACCACAAACATGAGATCATTTTGGACTAGAAATTTTTATTAGGCATTGATGAGCAATCACGCAATACTTAATTGGTTACTGTATGCCAAATCATAGCCTATAGCCAAAGTTTTTTTTACTCTAAGTTCTTACTTTTTTTAAGCAATACCAGACTGATGAAGCAGATGACATCCCCATGATCCTATAAACTTTTTTTATTATTTAAATCCTCGCTGCTGAGAAAGAAACACTTCATATTTTGAATGACATTGAAAGAGTTTTCACTGTGCTTCACTGGAGCCACAGTAACTTGGAGAATAACACATCATATCCCATCTGTCTGCCACATCTCTTTCGGTAAGTTTACCTCCCACACTTCACTCAGGTGTCGGGTAAAAACCTGACAAAACTCCAGAGCAAAGGACGCAGTTTTCTTAACTGCCCACGGGTCGTATGCGATTCTATAGGTTTCTCTTCAAAATAAATTAAAAAAATGAAAGAATAAACGAACAAACAAACAAACAAATACATACATACATACATAATCACATACATACATACATACATACATACAGTATAAACGTACATACATACACACATACATACATGCATACATACATACATACATACATACACACATACATAGATACATAAAATGAAGTGTGAGCTGGATGATGTCTGCTGAGTGTGCTGGAAGGCAAAGCTGTGGTTTGGAGCACTGTGGTGTGTGTGTGTGTTCACACACAGCAGGTGTTGTGCCCCTGTACTCAACTTTGTGTACAGTTGAAGAGGGTCCTTTGAATCGAGCTAAACAATTGAATCATAATTGTTTTATTTCTGAAACTAAGCTTAGTTAAAACATATGAAGACTGTCTGTTAAAACATCACTAAAATCATATTGGAGTTATCTACCTATTGTTATCTGGAATCATATTATGCATTAATATTGCATATATATTATTATACCTGTAATAATGACAATTAAAATAATAATTGAACTTATCATTAAAAGTGATAATTCTCTATCATTAGAAATTCAGACTTCCTTTAGTTTTCAACATTAGCAAATACAGATGCAGTATACATATTAATTTCTTTCAACATCACATTTCTTTCAATCAAAAGTCTTTGTTGGAGATGGTATGCGATAACCTTTGAGTAGGAGGCCTGTGATGACTCAAGTCCATACAGACTGAAAACCAACCCAACTTGAGGTGTCTCTCTTATCTCCAACGCTATACAACTGTACCTCTCTTACAGAAACAGTGCATGCAGCATGCACACCACTTCTCTGAAAGGTGTCACTGTCTCATTTCCCTGCTTTGAGGATTTCCAGTAACCTGTCGCCAAACCTCAGCTAAATTACCTGCGAAAATTTTACAATAATGTCATAAAATGTGAAAGTACATGTTAAAAATAATTTCAGCAAAGGTATGCAATGGATTGTCATGTAGAAGTACATGAAAAGATTCCTTATTCAAAGAAACAGTGCTGAAGTCGTTTGGGGAACGACATTGGCTGTAACCAATCCGATTCACAATGCCACCAGGCAGACAAATGTCCCTGGCCTTGTGGGAGCTAAGTGACACAGTATGCGACAAATACATTTTTTATTAAATCCCACTCTCCGTTAACAACTGCGAATGAGTAAGTGCTTTTTAACTTTGTTGTGGAGTGACTCACACAAACATTGTCAAGATGTAGGACATTCTTGTGTCTATAAGTTTGTCTATAAAAAAGGTCTACCTAAATGTGTATTGAACAGCCTGTACTTTGTATCTGAATAAATCATAGATTGCCCATAAGCCTACATGATCCCTAGAACAGTAACTCAACAGAGGTTAGAAATAAACAGATGCAAAATGCCTCTTTCTACCAATGCAGCTACTTCAATTAGTATAGCCAGGAACCACAGCTAGTAGCCAGCTGTCCCTTTTCCCCACTGGTCCACCCGAATAAGCTCTATTGCCACATCAGCGAGACATCACTGTTCCAAAGCTGGCTGCTGTCACAACAAAAGCTGTCATGGGACTAACTCTAGTAGTAGCAATAGTCTCTTGGGAAGCGTCTTGTCAGGTGCTATAGTATGGTCTGTAACCTCTCACAGTTGCCCTGAACCTTTGGACAGCACAGATCTGGTACTGTTTGAACCTGAAACTGGTCAAAAGTGGATAGCCGCAGTAATATTGCTAACCCATCTGCTCTCCTGGAGGGAGGTATGATGGCCAAGTGCTCAGATGCGGCCGGAGTATCTTATCGGAGGTGTGAGCACACAATCAGACACACACACACACACACACACACTGTCCCCTCCCTATAATCTAACATCCCCCCGCCACCCAGTCTGGGGGCACTATTTTAAACATATTCATTACCGGGGAATGATGCAATAAAAAGGGGGAGCAATTTCCCGAGTGACAAATTTCCTGGACGGACTTGAAACGAATGGAAGTGGTTTGCCCTTCGTTAGATGAGATGCCCTTGAAGGATGGCTCTCATCAATATCATTTATACTCGGCCGCCAGGGCTCATCTACTTCCACATGCGTTTTAAGAGTCATAGAGCCATAATTATCAATCTTGGGTAAACAGTGATTGGACAACAACACACAAGGAACAAAGGGTTGGGGAGAACATGACACAGAAGGCCAGTGGAGTGATTTTCTTGGACTTAAAACTGATGAAGAGGACCTAATTTATGACAAGTTCTCTGCATCTCTGTGTGTGCGTGTGTGTCTTGAATTCTATTAATGTCATAGAATTGATTACATTTACATATATACTAGACAAATAGGCTGTTCCACATCACATTTGTGGGAACTTTCTGTTAGAATAAAATAGAGAATATCCAGATAAATCTCTTATAAACAACCTTTTTTTTGGGAGACAGCAGTGTCGTGATTGTCACTCAGATCTTCTGAATCCCTTAATATGGTCTTCCACTGAATAGCGGCATATTAATATATGTCAATAACCCCCTGAGAGCAGTCGCTAACTGCTCTTAGCATACTGATGTTGCTGATATTAGCATGCTAGCTCGCCTGTCTGACACCGGAGGCATGGGAGGACACAAAACACGTAGGTCTCAACTCAAACTCATCAGAATACACGAAGGCCTCTTGTTCCCAATATCTCTCCAGCTGTGAAATACAATGCAGCCCCCCCCCCCCCCCACCCCACCTCCTCAACCACCTCAACCACCATCCCATCCGTCCGCCTGGCATCTGATTAAAATACACAGTGGCAGCATTGGAAGGATGAATGCCACCACACGCCACAGCTCCCTGTCCTCGGCTAGGGGCCTGATGAGAGAGAGAGAGAGAGAGAGAGAGAGAGAGAGAGAGAGAGAGAGAGACATCAGGCATCAAGCTGAAACATGAATTGACAAGAAAGGTTTTGCAGGCAGGACATTTCATCTTTTCTACGGCATCAAACATCTGCTAGAGGTTTTCTGTTTTGATTATGATTGAAGTTTACTATAACTGACGTCAGAACAGTGTACAGTCATATTGTGTGAACTCTGCCCTCAACTTATTTTCCCAACATTGACTCTGCGCTCAGTGTGGTACTAAGACGGGTCCCACTGAAATGTGGTGCCAACGCAGTGTTGAAAGGATCTTGGAGAGGGTGGTTTCTGGTCAGTGTTTGCCAAGGACCAACAGTGCCATCTAGCAGTTTCAGCATTACATTGAATACTTTCACGTGGAATGCATTCCATATGCTCTGGACACTGACGTCAGTAAGAAGAGATTTTGTTGTTGTTGTCAATTATATTATTTTGCAGGTGTTTGACGCTTTGGAAGTTATTGCTGGCAGAAATCATGTTGTGCATCTCTAGATGGCAGTTTTGCAAAATAATACTTACTGTACATATCTAGTGTCTTCTTCATTTGGTCTTCTCCTCTATTTACATCTAAATACAGAAAAGATGAGTCATTTGAAGACATCAAGTGCTTAAAGGTGCTCTAAGCGATGTGACACGTTTTTAGGACTAAAACATTTGTTGTTACATACAGCAGACATCTCCTCACAATCTGCTAGATGCCTGTCCCCTGAACACACTGTAAAAAAAACGCGGTCTCTGTAGACAGCCCAGGCTCCACAAACGGCTAAAAAACACAGTGGGCAAACCTAGCATAACAAACGAAATGAAACATAACAAACATTGTTCCAGCCAATAAACAACAAGAAGGATTTGGAGGAGGGGTTGGGTGGGAGTTAGTGCGCGTGAGTCTTTCAGGAGGCATGGGAGGGAGGGGGAGGAGGGAGCTATCCTCCGTTTTGTTTGACAATACTTCGAACGTCAACAAGAAGTGACATCAAACACAATCGCTTAGAGCGCCTTTAATGACACAATTTTTTGATGATGTTTAACTGTTGTGTGAGTGTACTGTAAACCGTTGAAATAAAGGTATACCTTGATTGAAACTCATCAGAGCTAAAAATACATATTTATTAGCCATGGCTACTGATAAACCTTTCAGAAGGTAATGGCAGCCTCCTTCAAAAGATTTTGGGTTATTTCCCATCTTTGTGGTGAAAACATTTCCTGTCAAAAAAGTGCAGGCGGCAGTGACAGCTCTAGCATAATCTGCATGCTTGCATGTTTGTGTGTACTGCCATTTTCCCTAGTCACTCTCAATAGTTGCGACGCTGAAATATCCAGCAACAAGTGTTCTGACCCAAACACGGACATTTGCTGTCACTCTCAATTGAGGTCTTTCAGTGCACTCTTTTTCTTTGGAGCCAGATCATGCCTAGCTGTTCTGCTTATGCACTGAAGCAATGATATAAAAGAAAGCTCCACTGGTCATAAGGGGAGTTTTTTTTTTAAACTCATCTCTCTATTTGTTGCTTTGTTGCGCAATGTTAATATTCATGGCTTCAGCAGATTTTTATTTCTCTCTTAGATCATTCTACTGAATCCATTCTCCATCCAATGACCTAACATGCAGTGCTCTGAGGACAACATGAATTCTCCTGAACTTACTTACCAAGTAAAGAACAACATACAGAACCGCCAACTGTTCGCTTCTTAACTCATTCACCCTTTTGCTGTAAACAGTTTTATTTAGGGAAATGAAAATGAAATGTTTGTGACATGCTGATACCAGATGAGAGCATGGTTGGTCATGTGTACTGAGTCAATATGAAAGTCTGCACACAACTACACCAAGGTCAAAAAACAGTCTGAATGAATAGTTTTTCCTTCATTTAAAGTACATTTAAAGAGAAATAGTCTCTTCCTAATTAATTAAAGAGGTTTATTTGACCTTTTCTTTTGCTTTTTCTTATTATTCTTCTTCATGTGAGTAAATGAAATTCTAAATGAAAAGACAACACTGTGGGAAGTTTTTGTTCACAATAAAATACAAGACAAACAGAAGCTCTGCAAAATGAACAAAATGGTCCTTCTGATGTCTGACTCTTTTAAATTAAAAGACGGAAAGTGACAGAATGTTCTCATTTAACCTTTTAAAATTATTTTGATATTGTTATGAAATACAGTAAGTGGCAAATATCTTCTTCTGCTCCACTTTATTGAGGTTTTCACCGTAAGAATGACACAAGCCTGTCCTAAACATGGCATGACACATATCATGAGCACATAATGACATTTTCAAATTCTTCATGACTGTTGACATGTCAGTTTTTGATAATGTGACAGTGTATGACAGTCAGACATTACAAAAATCATTACAAAACAATAGTCAGAAAATTTTTTAAAGTGTCATTATATGTTTGTAATATGTGTCACGTCATGTGTATACAGTAACTCATGTCACTAAACCTCAGATAAAGTGTAACCTTTATTCTATGGACCATTTGTATGGGTTCTAAGCTCCTTAGCTGAGACTAGCATTATTATTTAACATCAAAGCAACCCAAACACCCCAAGTAACAGCGTTGAACTTTCCTCCGTTTTTCAAGAGCAAAAGAAAAAAAAAGAACCATTTAATGTATTTTTTGAACAGATTTATTTTCATGATTAAAAAATACAGATTAAAAAATCTGTATAATCCCGTCACAATGGCCAGAAATGTAAATGTAAATGCGTTGAAATGTAAAATGTGTTGTGAATGTAAAGGTGATTCATGTGAATCATGTGAAGCTAATGTAAACAGTAATGTAGAACTGTCTGTAAAATCATCTCATAATAAAGATTTTATCACTGAAACAGCTTTCTGTCAACTATGATTAAATCAATCTTAGAGACGTTTGATACAAGGAGGAAAAGGGTCATGACAGATGGTTTGATGTTTTAACTGAAGCCATAGAATAAAAGGGTCTGAGAGAGAGAGAGAGAGAGAGAGAGAGAGAGAGAGAGAGAGAGAGAG
>JAGFZM010000508.1:22487-35213 GCA_017657215.1 Limnothrissa miodon | reverse complement strand
GTGTGTGTGTGTGTATGCGTGTGTTGTTTAAGTGCTGGGTACTGTTTGTGAAGTCAGTGGCCACCTCATCTGGAACATTGTGACAGTGACGTGGCGGGTGACATACATCCTTTACATCTTCCTCCTCTCTCCTTTCCTCCTCCTCCTTCTCATCTTCCTCTCCTCCGCCCCCACTGGAAGCCCTTGTCCTCCCCTGTGGAGCGTGTCTCCCTGCAGGCCCTCTCCCTCAACGTCCCTGCCTCCCTCATGGAACGGCCACAATGAATCACACATGAACAGGCACACACCTCCAACCCAGGCACAAACAACAACATTTCAATCGACTTCATCTGCCAGAGAGGTTTTGGGACTTTGTGCTGTGTTTGTGATCGGCTTAGGGGTGGGCAATATAGACGATATATACCGTATGCAATATGCATTTGGCCAATGATAGAGATTTTGGGTCATATCGGCATACCGTGATAGGCTCTTTGCGTCTCCACAACCATGTGAAAAAATGTTGACCTGTAGCTTCACCTTATTGATAGCACCTTTTCATTCTTACAATGAAACTGTGTAAGAGCCTATAAATTGAACAGCTACTGCCTGACACGCTTACCAGTTTACTTCTGTGTGAATTTGAGAGTCCAATATAAACACCTCCGAACGATGACTAAACAACTGTTGTACATATTGACTTTATGCTATGGTAACCATTAAGAAACTGTTATGCTGTAAGTTACGTACCAAAGTATACCGTGATATATATCATCTACCGTCTATGGTTCAAAATATATCGCAATATAAATTTTAGACTATATCGCCCACCCCTAGATCGGCTGCATCTGAATCCGAGTCTGGTTCTGAGTCCAGAACTGAATCTGAGTCTGAATTTGAGTCTAAGTCTGGATCTGGATCTGAGCCTGGGTTTGAGTCTGTCCGAATCTAGATATGAATCTGAATCTGGGTCTGAGTCTGAATCTGATTTCGGGTCCGGATCTGAATCTGAATCTGGATTTGAGTCTGGATCTGAATCTAGATCTGAGTCTGGGTCTGAGTCCAGGTCTGTCTGAAGCTGCGCTAAAGAGAAGTGCATAATGAGGTTGCCATGGCAGCCAAAAACTCAAAGCCAATATTACTACCCCACAGTTTTAGGCTGTGTGTTGTGTGTGTGGGTTCACATCTCATACTTGGTCGACTGAGTCCTTAAGGGTCTGCTTCATTGTGAAAGAATAAACCCACTCGGTGTAGGTGGGTAATGACACTCTGTGACGGGGATGCTCACTCACTCACTCACTAACTGGCTGACTGTCATTAATGTTTGTTTGTCTTGGCCATGTGTTATATGCTAGTGGGGAAGCCGCACAAGTGCAGTTACTGTGGCCGGAGCTACAAGCAGCGCACGTCGTTGGAGGAACACAAAGAGCGTTGCCATAACTACCTGCAAAGTGTTGGCATGGACGCCCCCAATCCAGGGCAGTATGCAGGTGTGTGGCTGACCTCTTGACCCATGTGTGTTTTGTTGATGCCATGCTGATGTCGCTTTTTGTTTCTGCCTTTTTGGTAATCATCACGAAAGGAAACATACCCCCCACCACAACACACACACACACACACACACACACACACACACACACACAGACACACACAAACACACACAAGCACCAGCATTTCCTTGACATGGTTTAGGTTTGGTTTTGTGAATGTGCCCGATGATCTCATGATCCCTAACTGGTGTGATTGGGTAGATGTGTCCAAAGAGCCGAGAGCTCTGTTGGAACCAGCCAACCTGTTGTCCTTTGAGCGTCCGCCCGTCATCGAGAGACTGCAGGGGAACGTGGGCAAGAGGAAGAGCACTACTCCACAGAAGTTTGTGGGTGAGTGACAGACACCAGGGCTACAGTTGCAGTACGTCAGAACTGATTTGGTACGGTGAAGATTAAGAACTATATACTGTAATTTTCACAATAATTTCTTCTTTTCAATTCACTATGTGCACTGATCGTCTTATAGCTGCCACACCACTTCGTTGTTGATTTGCTAAACAGTGATGGTACTGATGAAATAAAGCTAGCTATTAGCTAACTATAAAATGAACCCTGAATTGACAAACCCATGAACGTTGAGAACTGTTATGGAGTTTATGAGTAAGCCTTGGGTGTCTTGGATACTTGGATATTTATTTTAATCTGGCTAAAAGCCGATACTGTATCTGGACATGGGAGATTATGTGAGAGGGTAGTGAATTGGCGTTATTCCACAGGCATAAAAAAGGATGTCGTTTTGTAGTATTGAGTTAAATGCCAGCAATGAAAATTGCAGCTATTAAATTAAATATATTTCCTGAATCGCCTTTGGGAGTTACTTGACAGATTTGTGTTTTTTTTTGTCTTGTTCAGCTTAGGGTTCTAAGTAAGAAACTGCTTCAATTAATTTAAGAGAAGAGACATAAAGCCACAGCCAGTAGAAAGAAATTTTTTTTTTTTCATCTTGTGGTTTTTTGCACACCTGTAAGTTTGTCAGTGCAGTTACAGAGAGGAGACGAAAGCTGCTCACCGCATCCATGTTTTGTAGGGGTTAAAACCTTAACCTGGCTACCTTCCTCAAGTGGGACTTTCCACCATTACATGTTGCAAACCATCACATCAAATGAAAGAGAGAGAAAAAAGACTGACAAATAATCTGCAAACTTGCTCGCTTTCTTTCCACCAAGGTGTGGGTTTGATATGGAAAGTTTTTTTTTGGGGTTTCTCACATTTAATTTGTCATCTCCCACATGTGATATACACATTCAAATACATTTTTATTAATGTTTTTTTCACACATATACTGGAAGTTTTCTGGTGTGCTTAGTGAGTAATTCCCAGCTGCAATGCTAGCTGCACTGCATGTGGTCCTAAACACACAATGCTAATCGTGTCCTTGTGTCGTGCACAGGTGACAAGATGCTTCGCTACACGTACCCAGAGGTGAACTTTGACATGGGCCTGAAGTTCGAGAAGGAAGCCGAGCTGATGCAGGCGCATATGATGGACCAGGCGATGACTGCCATGCCTTACCTGAGCTCTGATTCGCTGAGGCCCATGGTGCCCCACCCACCGCTCTCCATGGCGGAAGTGGTGCCCATGGTAAACTCCCTCTTCCACCCCGTGTACCCGCTGGGCCCTCGCATGGATCGTCCCAGCAGCCGAGAGCCCCCACCCCTGCCGCCTCCTCCGCCTGACTTCACCCCCTCCACCAACGGCGCCATCTCCCTGGTCCGACCCAGGCACCTCCACCCGGCCCGAGATGGCTCACCCAGCAACAGTGGTCAGGAGTCGATAGACTCGGCTCGCAGCAGCCCCCGGGACAAGCACCCGGTCCAGGGGCACAGGTCTAAGACCAGCCCTGGCGTGGGCAAGGCTGAGGGAGAGGGGCGGCCAGGCGATGGAGTGCCTACGCGGCCCCTCACAGCACCAGCGCCCCCCCGGGAGGGAGTGCGTGTGTTCAGCCGAGAGGGTCAGGAGCTCCGGGCGTTCCAGTGTGAGCACTGCCGCGTGCTCTTTCTGGATCACGTCATGTATACCATCCACATGGGTTGCCATGGTTACAGAGACCCGCTCGAGTGCAACATCTGCGGCCACTGCAGCAGGGACCGCTACGAGTTCTCCTCACACATTGTCCGTGGAGAACACACCTTCAACTAGGGCCCAGCACACACACACACACACACACACACTGCAACAGGGACCGCTACGAGTTCTCCTCACACATCGTCCGTGGAGAACACACCTTCAACTAGGGCCCAGTACACACACATACACACACACATACACTCTGCAGCAGGGACCGCTACGGGTTCTCCTCACACATTGTCCGTGAAGAACACACCTTGGGCCTAGTACACACACAAACACACACACACACACACACACACACACACACACACACCTCCCTGGAGGCACAGGCAGCAACAGTCAAACCTGTGATTGCGGGTACAGAAAGGTTTTCTCATATGAAGGTTTGGATCCAAAACGTGTTCTTAGGTTTATCTCTCTTAGTTTTACGTTTGAATGGTGAGATCTTATTTTATCATTACCAGATACAAGAGAAAATATCATAGTAACTAGTTTTTTTGTTTGATAGGGGGGGGGGGGGGTTGGGGGTTCCCTTTTGTCTATCTGATATCTCGCACATATTTTTTTTTTTTTTTTACAAAATCAAAAATTTCCACTGCATGGATGATGGTATCTACATCATCTGGTTTCACTTTACATTCTCGTTGTCCTCCCCAGTGCCTTTGTTTCTTTTTGAAGCTGATCTGTACAATAGCACTGAGCAGAGCTAGGGTCCACTCCCCACGTGCTACACCCCACAGTCACCTAAGAGGCTTTTTTTGTCCTTATCTAAAAAAACTTCACAGCAGCTGTAGCTTCTATCGCTCACCTTGCATGCTACGTTAGCCTAGTTCATCCACAGCTAAGGAACAAACAGTGTGTCGAGTAAACCAGATACCAGTCAAACTGAGCATCACTCAGTTACAGAGATTACGGCAGGTGCCCAGTTAGGCAGTTCAAAGTGTAAGTGCCTAGTGTAAACCACATCAAAAGGGCCCGATGTATGGTCTGCATCGACAGTTCTGAGTAGAATGTGGACGTCAATCATTCCAAAACTTGCTCCTCTGCTGCGCCCCTTTCACAAGGTGGTGCCCATGGTGACCACCTCCACCGACCTACATGTGGGACTTGACTCTGGCCACTGTGTAAACGCATTCACATGCACCCTTAGAAGCGACGCACTGTAACACGACCCCGCTGTCACTTTGTATTATTCTGTCGCAGTAGAAGAAGGGAGTCTACAGGAAACGTGCTGCAGCAGGACATTGTCTTTGATATACACTGTATTACAGATGTGTGTATCTGTATGAGAGCATGGAAGAATACAAAAGCCACAAACGATTATCACACACACACACACAGACACACACGCATACACACACACACACACACACACACACACACACACATGCACGCACTTTATGTGGATGCACTGACCAGGGGTGTGGGTTCTACAGCCATCGTTGCTAACTAGTTAGTTACTTAAATGGTTGTCAGTGGGAAGATCCATTGCAACCCAATAAAGTTGCAAACTTGCTCAGCAAGAATGGTTTTGGGAAACGCTTTCCAGAAAATCAGAAAGGCTGTTAGTTCTTGCATACTGTATGTTTTGCGGATGCATCGATTGATTGCACATAAAGCAGATGTTGAACGTGACCCCAACAGATGTATGCACAACAGTACAGCATTAGAAACACAACCAGAGACACTGGATCCAAAATATATTTTTTGTTTTAATATATATATACATTTTTTCTTTTTCTTTCTTTCTTTTTTTTAGTAGAAGATGAGCCTCATAAACAGATTGAGGGCAACTGCTGTGCCAATAAAAAAGGAATGCTGCTGATTAATAGTCTTGTGTTGTGTCATTGGGCCTTTTTGAAAAGGATCTAATGAAGAATTTGAAAAATAGTTTTTGAAGGTTCCTTTACAAGAACAAATCTTCTTGTGTGTCTTTAACAACAAATGTATTCATGAGAAGTTAGTAAGGCCCATTCTTGTGATCTCTCTTATTGAGGCAAGCCTCTTGAGGCTTTTTTGCATCGTTTTAGCCCCTTAAAATGTGTGCAGAATTCAACATTCACCAGTACTTCATAGCACCATAATATTACTTTCAGATTATTATGTTTATTACTTTTTTTTAGATCATAACCTAATAAGAATGAACATGCTGTTTATTTTGATCAGCATGAATTAAAAAATAATTTATTACAAAAAGAAAAAAACATTCCCAATTTTATGAAATGGTCTGATCTTGTTCTGAGATCTCCGCTCATCCTTTCACTGGTCAGTCAGTCGAGGTATTTGATGTATATATCTGGTTGTTGTGTGCTCACTGTGTGGCACCTGTAGTGCAAAGTGTAGTTTTCTGATGATGTTTATTCAGAGGGCAGGAAGGACTTCAGAAACATGGAGCGTCAGGCGTTTACACAAATCACTTTTACTGGACTTAAAGATCCTGTAGCAAAACTTTCAGAAACAGCTTTAATTTGTGAAGGATGGTAGGATTCAGACTTATAAATAAGTGCATTGCTTGAACTACCAACAGATTTTTTCTGTATGCTGTTGCAGAAACTTGACTTATCTTAACGGTGCTCTTAAGTTCTTTTGGCGACTGTCCGCTGCTTCAGAGCTACATGAAAAAGTTGAAAATGTTTTGTGCTACTTGCGCATTCGCTAATGAGTTCGTTTCACTATGGCTTTTTACATTGTCTGTTTCCCTGTTTTTGTCATTCCAAAGAACAAAGAGAGAAGGAAAGAAATGATGTCTGTTATGTATTTCTCTCTAATGTATTTTGATTGTGTATTACTTAAACTATCTGTAACAGGAACCAGAAAAATCGAAGTCATTATCAGAAGTACAGCGTTTTAATGGATAATCTAGTTACACCACCTTATCTTTAAGATACTTTTTATAAAAACTTGTTTTTTTCTGGAAGGAAGTGTTTTTAGCTTTTTATGTTTTGTTGTTCTGTCAGAATGCATTATGAATATATCAATGTGGTTGAAGAGTCATGTTGTGGTTTGCAGAAGATGGGAAGCCTGTATAGATCAGTTCAATGTGAGCATGCTAAAAAAATGAAGTCTTCTCAGTGGATACTTTTGAAAATGCGGCACAGCATACTTGAAGCTGATCAGTGACACGGAGGAAGTGCTTTTTCTATATTGGTTCTAAGAAAGACCACTATTTTCATGAATTACATGTACATAGTTTTGTGAACATGAAGTGTTTCTATCTGTATTTACTGTAAAATACAGTATGACAAGGCTTTGCAGTGTATTTTTATATAAGTGACCATAATATAGGAGCTATATATATATATATTTTGTTACACATGTTTACCTTTTTGCTGTGTATTGGTCACATAAGGGGCTTCTCAGGTACTTCTTTGTTGTCAAATTCCTTCAGACATATCATGTAATTTTTCCAGTTTTTATTGAACATTTGGATAAACGGAAGAAAAATTATGTTTTAAAAAACAGAGCTGCGAAGATGAAATGGCAGGAAAAAGGTTTTCTTTATCATTGTGATGTCTGACATTCATGCTGCATCTCATGTTGCACTGTGCTGTATTAGTTTACAACGCATGGGATTTCTGCATTAAAAAACAAACAAACAAACAAACAAAAACACTTTCTCTGTAGTCATGCATTCTTTTTTTCCTCCCTTCTTTTAACCCCATGTTCAGTTTAGCCACTGTTTGATATTTCATGTGTGTGTTGAATGTACGCCGTGTTAAAAGTGTACGCTACTATCAAAGTCACATGCTCCTTAATGCGAAGTACACAGAAGTAATACAGTACTTCTTTTGTAAATTTGCCTTTTGTAAAAATGCGCTATATAAATAAAATTGAATTGAATTGAATACTTGCAGGAGACATGCATGAAAGAGTTTATGTTGTGTGTGTATGGTGTATGGTACAGTCAAAATGCACCTCCCCAGAGAGACTTGGGCCATAAATAGTATGTGCTGGCGCCCACACACGAGACGCATAGCACAGCATCTCAACAGAAATGAATGTGCACTGGCGCTAGCCCACCTTTCACCAAATCTGAGTGGAAACCAGACCAGCACTCTACAGTGACTTTTTAGGACTGATCAATCGTGGCATGAGTAACAGTTGCATAGTGGACCTAAAGCAGTGTGTGTGTGTGTGTGTGTGTTTGGAGGGGTAGTGCTGTGACAGCTGTTCGCTGATAATGCTTCACCCTGTGTCATTCACACCATTAGCGTTGTGTGCTAGCAATGTTCCTTTTCTCTTCTTCTTCTTTCTCCTCTCTCCCTCTGTGTCTTTTTTTCTGTCTCCTTTGTCTCTCACTCTCTCTCTCTCTGTCTGTCACTCTCTCTCTCTCTCTGCCTGTCTCTCACTCTGTTATAGTTCTGCAGAAGTGAGATGGTGGGCACGTTGACTGTGTCTTCCTGGGGAGTTGCAACCCATGCATGGTATTTCCCTTTAAGGGGTACACCAAGGAACCCAGAGTGAAGCCACTTCTCATCTGACAGCTACAGACGTAGCAATTTTGAAAGAGGCAAGGCAAGTTCATTTATATAGCGCATTTCATACACAAAGTAGGCAGTTCAATGTGCTTTACAAAGATAAAAATAAAATCATAGTGGATAAAATAAAGTAAGAAAACAAACAAATAAAATTAAAGGACAGAGTAAAAAGTTAAAAAGAATAAAAAGTTGATAAAGGACAGAAAGAGGCGCATCTCTTGCTTCGCAAAAGCTTTTTGATCTCAACTACTGGATTGCGACAGCACCTCAGCAGTGTTTGCTATGGTTACGTGAAGCACTGTCGCTCTTCTTGCTTTGGAGGAACCCAACTCACCCTTTTCAACTCAGCTTTGACCCCCTCCGAATCTAACTCTCTGTTGTAGGACCATTTCTGTGCAGAATATACTTCTGCACCAAACAGTAACAACTCAGCTCAAATTCTCACCCTCTGTGTTTTAGGTGCATAGCTGTGCAAAACATAGCCTAGTACCATAACATCAGTGAATGCCCACACAATAGTACATGATTGTAAATGATTGCTTTCATACAGTAACTTGAAGACACCATTCAAGTCTATATTCAGGCAGTGAAACGTCCTTGAAACCTACAAACCGAGCACATCTATTCAGTTTCAGCATTCAGTTTCTTCTCTCAGGAATCTGTGAGCTTACAGCACTGGGAATCGCAAAAAATATTTGAATGTTTTGTGTTCTCATCCGTATATCTAGATTACGTATACCCAGCTGAAGAGCAGTGAACACACAGAGAGCTGAAACACACACACACACACACACACACAACCCCGACACACTGGTCAGGGATTGAGCCTGAGGTCTAAAGCCCTACCCAGCAGGCCACAGCCTCCTCACAATGCACACATGTAAATAGGTTTTTTATTTGGCTTGTGGAAATGTACTACAAAGGAAAAGCTTGTTCACAGTATGTGGTTGACTGGTTTGTGAGAACCTAATTAGCTCACACTGGTCTGTAAACCCTCATAGCTGACAACACTTATTGCAACATCTGCACTATACCATACACTGTTTCAGTAACAAAAACAAAAAAAAAGTTTCCAATCTACATAAGATGACTTTTAACATTAAACCGGAACAGCTGATTAACCTCTCTTGAAAGGGTCTAGAGCACCATAGAAAGATCACGCAGCATTAGTAAAGTGATTGAAGAAATATTAACCTGTAGCACACAATGATGCCCTCTATCTCTCGCTTTATGTCTGAATTACCCCTGAAAATTAGAGTCTGTATATTTGCCACATTTTCTTTCGTTTGACAAAAGGTGAGATCTTCTTTTGTCAGACTGTAGAACACTCACAAAATCGCGATCTTAACAAATCTATGATTTAGATTATTAGATTATTGTTTATTATAGTAATAACAAAAGGTGCGTGAGTTTAAATGATAAAAATGATTCATTTTCTTCTAATCATAAAAAGAATCCACTAAAAATGTTTTCTTGAACTATTTGAGAAGCATGAATGAATAAACTAATACTAAATGTACTAAATGCTCTAATGAATTTATTGGTCTTTCTACTGACACTTTTATGTGTTTATATATGTGTTTTATGAGTTTATATATGTGTATATTAATTAATTAATTTATATATTTTATCTTGTGTGCTCTTGCTTTATTTTCACCCAGGGCGGGAAAATGTTGCGCAATGAGCTCAAACTTCCCGTGGAAATTAGTTGTGAGGCACACCGTTCCAGCCTCTTAGTGGTTTGTCTTTACACTCGAGTGAGGTTTCTCTGCTTTAGGGTGTTCTGGAGCGGAGCGGTCGATGGACCCTGGAGATGGAGAGGCAGATATCTACGCTGCGTCCTTGTGGTCTGGCTGTTTGTGCCAACAACAACTGTGCCAATTGCAAGAAACAAGGTTCCTGTTTAGCACATTTGCATGCCCTGATGAACAAGAAAGAAAATCGTATATCTTTTAACACATTTTACAAGACGCATCTCTCTGACAGGAGCTTTCTCTTCTATTCTGGCCTATTAGAGTCTTAGAGTGTCTTCACAAATAGGTGCTTTGTGGCTGAACTCTCTTAAGCTCTGAAAGATCATTTTTATTGTTGTGCAATTACAGGTACCTCCAGTTCCTGTCTTTCAAGCCTGACAGTGAGGGTTGTCACTCACTCACCCACCCACACCCACCCACACCCACTCACGCAGGCACTTTCCATGTCTCCACACCATGTCTCAAACTGACGATTTTTTTTCTAAGAAGTCCAACTGGTATTGAAGTACACCTCCAAGTGACCAATATATACATATTTTTTGCATCCTTGGGAAGTGTGTGTATATGTGTGTGTGTGTGTGTGTGTATATTTTGGGGGAGGGGGGGTTGACTCCTCTTGTGCGTGCATGTGTGTGTGTGTGTGTGTGTGTTTATTTTGGGGGAGGGGGGGGTTGACTCCTCTTGTGCGTGCATGTGTGTGTGTATGTGTGTGTGCGTGTGCATGTGTGTATGTGCGTGTGTGTGTGTGTGTGAGTCATAACTGAGTGGTTCAGAGCTCAGATGTGGGATAGGGAGCAATGAGCATTGGAACAGTCACCTCGCCTGGCAGCCTGAGCGCCTAAGCCAGGGAGTGTCTGGGGAATCCAGCTCTACCAGTGGGGTGGGTTGCCTGCCTGCTTGTCTCAGCCAAGCCTGTGTGTCCCCACATACAGTAATGTGCCTGGGGACGACCTGGACACTTTTTCAGCCGGATCTCCAGCCGCCAGCTAGTGCCGCCTGTGTAACCCGACACCATTCAGAGCAAGAGAGAGGAGCTGAGGATTATTGTTTCATTTCAAAGGGTTCAGAATGGAAGACTGTCCCAAATCAGATGCTGAGCTATCGATATCGCACACAACATTACATGTAGAACATTCATGATGATTTTTTATAAAAAAAAAGTAGTAAAAAGAGTAAAAAGAGTAGCCCTACAAAGATCTGGGGTATTGAGAACCTAGCTATGCTCTCTGACATGCTTTACAGTGGACAGCCCATGGTCATCAGCTCCTTCTGGCCTACTACTGTATCTCCTTCACACTGAGTGTTTCTGATCCCCACTCCTGAGGATGTTGTCCCTTTCCAGTGTGCTCCAGGCCATCCTGCTTAAATCTATTCTGCTCTAAACATTTAAAAATGGTAAAAAAAAAACTGTATACAACTGACATTTTAATCTAAACCCTACAGAACTTGAACAGCCCGTGGTGTGATGGGGTGAGTGGTATCAGAGCAGATCTGGAACCAGACTGAACAACCACTCTGGCCTTTAGAACAAAAAGCTCTCTGACTATATTCTACACGTTCTGCTTCCCACTCAACCATGCTCACAAGATCTAAAACTAGACAACATTTAGAGAAGAGACACAGGAGATTAGATTTAGATGTTCATGCTTTGACACAAACTAGACATACCGTCAGCCAAGTCATGCCCTGGAAATAGACCTCATACTTACAGCTGAGCTCTGCTTTGCTTGGCCCCTCTTTGCCTGGGGTCTCCTTCAGTGCAGAGCATCATTCTCATTTCCCACAAGCTCAGAGGCCTGCAGATATGGGCCTTGGCTCCTTCAGTCTGCCAATGGGGATCTGGCTTCACACTGAGGGGCAGAGGAGCATGACTTCCTGTAATACTGCCAACTATGGTGAGAACAGAGAGCGTGAAAGAGAGAGGAGAGAGCAAGACAGGGAGGGAGAGCAAAGGATTCTGGGTAAAGACTGGTTGGTTTGTGGTCACGCACCTCGGAGTGCACTCTAAAGTGGAGGGAGGAAGAGGGAGGAAGAGGGAGGGGGGGGGGGGGGGGGGGGGGGGGGGGGGGGGGGTTCCACTTTCCTTCCTACTTCTCACCAAAATTGTGCAGCCACGGTCAAAGGGAAGGGAGCCCCACTGCTGCTTGCAAAAATTACATATAAAAACACACAACCACACACACACACACACACACGGAGAGAGAGAGAGAGAGCTTGGGCAAGTGACAGAGCATGACAAAGAAAGAGAACAAAATGTGTGCAGTGTTGTATTGAGAATAGAGGGACAGAGAGATTGTCTAGAGAGAGAGACAGTTTGAGAAAGAGTCAGACAGGAGAGCCAGGGGAGAAAGAGATGAAGAGATAGATAGATAGATAGATAGATAGATAGAGAGAGAGAGAGAGAGATAGAGATAGAGAGAGAGAGAGAGAGAGAGAGAGAGAGAGAGAGAGAGAGAGATGAATATATGTGTGTGAAAATAGGGTCAATAAGAAGACATTCTGATTCATGAGGAGAGCAAGTCTAGGTGCAGAGGAGAGAAGCCATGAAGACAGAAAGACAAAGACAGTCGTGAAAAAGGAGCTACGTGGAAACCCACCTGTGGATGTGGCACAGACACTGGAAAGTGAGAGTGGATGGTTGCTGGAGAGATCTGTGGGAGGTGGGGGTGACAGGGAGGAAAACAGTGAAACAGTGGTTTGACTAAAATGGGTGAACAGCTGGCGATAGGTGAACTGAAAACAGGAAACAAGTTTTTAGATGACAGTTCCCTACTCCACTGGAAACCGTCTTCAGAGCAGAGAGAACTTAATCATCACTTTTGATCCTTTCCTGAACTTTCATTAACCGTCTTTACGAGATGAACCCTTGATTATCCATTCGCTCATCTTGCGAGACAC
>JAGFZM010000508.1:9973-22087 GCA_017657215.1 Limnothrissa miodon | reverse complement strand
ATAGATAGAGAGAGAGAGAGAGAGAGAGAGAGAGAGAGAGAGAGAGATGAATTTATGTGTGTGAAAATAGGGTCAATAAGAAGACATTCTGATTCATGAGGAGAGCAAGTCTAGGTGCAGAGGAGAGAAGCCATGAAGACAGAAAGACAAAGACAGTCGTGAAAAAGGAGCTACGTGGAAACCCACCTGTGGATGTGGCACAGACACTGGAAAGTGAGAGTGGATGGTTGCTGGAGAGATCTGTGGGAGGTGGGGGTGACAGGGAGGAAAACAGTGAAACAGTGGTTTGACTAAAATGGGTGAACAGCTGGCGATAGGTGAACTGAAAACAGGAAACAAGTTTTTAGATGACAGTTCCCTACTCCACTGGAAACCGTCTTCAGAGCAGAGAGAACTTAATCATCACTTTTGATCCTTTCCTGAACTTTCATTAACCGTCTTTACGAGATGAACCCTTGATTATCCATTCGCTCATCTTGCGAGACACCGTATGTTGTAGCAAGTGAAATACTTCAGTGATGATGACATAATTAACACATTGCTGTGTGATCTAGGTATCTTCAAAGGAAACAGTACCTTCTAAACCCATTGTAAAACAAGCGCCACTCAGTGAATTAATGTAACTTAAAGGGATAGTTCGGTTTTTAACACATTGAGCCCCTTTCACAGGTTGTCTAAAATGAAATAAAGTGGTTGACATCAAAATCTTGATGATTGCTCCTGTCTCGGGTATTTGGGAATTATAGAATCGACTCTGCCTGCCTTTAAAATGGCTAGCAATGGGCATGTGTTGTTTCTATCCTTAAAACACTGGTTTTAAAAAAGTGCTACTCATGGAGTGATTAGTGGCGTTTGCTGATGTTCCAACCCAAGTATCGTAGCAAAATACAGTTACTGTCATGTTTTATTTGCCATTTTGTAAGTCCCATAGGGGTCTATTTGCTCCTTCATATAAACAAAGTGCCAAATAAAACATAACAGAAGCTTTATTTCGCTACGATACATGTTTTGGAACATCATTGAGCACCACTAACCACTTGGTGAGTAGCACTTTTTTAAAACCAGTGTTTTAAGGATAGAAACAACACATGCCCATTGCTAGCCATTTTGATGGCAGGCAGAGGCGATTCTATATTTCCCAAATAGCCGAGACAGAAGCAAGCGTCAAAATTTCGATGTCAACCACTTTATTGCATTTTAGACAACCTGTGAAAGGGGCTCAATGTGTTAAAAACCGAACTATCCCTTTAATATAAATAATAACTTTTAGGTTTAAGCCCAGCATTGATGAGAAAGAGATACAATATACTGTCAGAAATATTCTGAGAACTTGACCAAGGTGTTTTTTATAAGTCACTTTACAGTCATTCACAAAGACGTATGATGTATCACCAACTTCAGGCAAACAGTAAAGATGATCAGGGAAATTACAACCAAGAACAAAAAAGAAATCAACTATCAAACATTCTTAAGTTCTACAAAGTTCTACAAAATAAAACCAGAAATATAAGCAGATATGATACAACAAAAATGTATTTAAAAAAGCTGTAAAATATATATATATATAAAAGTATACACTAAGTGTATACCCTGAGACAGAACAGGCTGTTTTTGTTCAGCCGGTGACATTCAGACATCCTGGAGATGCAGCTCAGCGCTCTAAAGGTCACTGGAGCGCGACCGCAAAAGGACCAAAGAGCCCTGAACAGCCCTGCACGTGCTGGCTAATATTAGCAGCAGAGTTTTGCATCCGAGCGCTGCGCCTCCACTATCAACTTCCATTGGGGGATATGAATGGAACACCATCCCGTTCAGACGCCGAGGTAACTACATCACAGTACAGACTTTTTTTGACAAATTGTTCCTTAATAAGCTTCTTCTGTTCTTTTGTAAGCTCAAAATAGTTCCAAAACCCCTCCTTCGTGAGCTTCAAGGACCTATACTTCATGCTAATAAACTAAGCTAACATCAATGGAGTCATTAACAGCGTCTCTAATGGCGAATAGTAGAACTGTATGGAACATCCCAACCTACTGCAAAAGTCTTGATAATAGACAGATTTGTATATTGCCTAAAGGCTGAGATAGCTGGGCTGAACTGGGCTGAAGTGTAGCACAGCAAGTAAGGCAAGAAGGCCAAAACTGACCAACTATACGGACTGACTAGGCTACCGAATACAACATTAACATTAGGCTATAAAAAATATTTATTACGGGTTCATGTAGGCTACTGTATTAAAGTAGTAGTTTGCCTTTGGAGCAGGCTGGATGGCAGCAGGTATTACTGAAGTGTATGCAAACACACGTGAACACAAACAGTATGAATGTGATGTAGTGGTGATATGAGCCACCAACAGCAACATCACTTAACACCAACTGCACTAGCACAGGTCCACCACCAGGGGGACTAGGCCCATTCAGAGCATCTCCTCCTGCTACACCTACAATAAAACACAGTCACAGCAAAAGACACAAAACAGCCGACCAAAGACTAGGACAAAAGCAAGCTAAACCAAGAGAAGACTAGTTAGGCAAGTAAATATACAAAAATATCCATCAACACTGGTGGAAAATGAGGGGACCTTTGCTGTGCCATTGTGTTGACAGAGAACACATGGCTGTGAAGGTAGGGCTAATAATTAAAACCAAATAATATAGCAGGATAACAAAATCACAATTACAAAGACATACCTGACAGAAGGCTCTGGCAATAAGAAATGGGCCATGTGTGTATGATGTGTGGGGCGTTTCTCATTTTTTACGAGAGCTATAAACTTACAATCAGGACAGTGTTAGCTATAAGCTTTCTTTCAAGTCAATAGGCCCAATGTGCGGAGAGTTTTTGCATCTTGCACAAACACAGAATGTACAGGTGGATGTGTAGTGAACGTGAACAGTGAATGTGGTGTGACTCGATGCAATGTTTTTTTGATGAACGGGGAAGATGAAAGGCTGTTAACAGTTGCTTTGAGCCTGGGCTGGGTTGCTCAATTCTGTAATGACCTCGAGAGACATCAGACGTGAAGTCAGAATTCGACTTCTGCCAAACTGTAAGAACAGTTGAGGACGGGCTACACTAACTAGCCTAGATCTAACGTGTGTTGTTACACCCATGCTTGTATTAGTGTTCAGTCGAGGGCTCTCTGATATTTCACTAACCTATCAGCAGATGCAACTGAGTTAAGTAAAGAAGTGAGAGGGGTGTCTGTCTGTTGTTCTTGACTTTGCATTTCATGGTTACCAATCAGACCAGACCCACCAAACAATCTGCCCCAACATAGTGTCAATATCAGGCTGCTTTATTTAAGGTTTTATCTCCTGCACATAAGATTAACTGGGCTGCTTTCGCATCTCATGATTCTTACAGTCATCCTCAGTCTCCCCTGCCATTAAAAACACTCAACCAGTCGGGACAAAACTTCCAAATACATCAGGGCTAAATCCCAACCCTAACAAAAATAAATAAATAAATAAATAAATAAATAAATAATGCTAAATGATGAATAATAATAAATTATACTAATGATAAAAACATCAACCTTCCTCAGAATTTAACTTCTTAAACAACTTCTTAAATCAAATGTATCTTTGTTTTCGTGTTGACCGTTATTTTTTGTGTACATTTTTAAATGATCACGTTCCAGTTCTAGTGTTCTCTGATGCTCTTTTTAGCTCCAACACTAGGTCTAAATTTCTGTTCTTCTATCCCAGGAAGCTCCAATGCCCCCTGAACCACTCATTTTGCTAGTTCTCAAGTCTCATGCTCCAAATTAGCCAACCCTAACTCGACAATTCAACCCTCTACTTCAGAACCAATATAACTCCTGAAACTTTAAACATTCTTCATTTCAAGGTGTTGCCAAAACTACATACATATTTACTTGCCCCCTCAATGAAGTTAAAACCCCAAGCTAGCCAATGACTAATCAGCGATACCAGTGACCAACTATTCACTGCCACTATTAGGCAACACTGTTACGCAGTGCAGTTTGTAATGTAATGTACCATGTGAACAAGCAAGCAAGTGAATGTGTGGGAACGAGAGTAAACTCCAGCTGTCGACCTGTAGTAAAGTATTAGATATATTTTAATGGGACTAATTTGGATAAAAATATGTTTGCTGAGACAATTCTTTCACTCTGTTATTTGGAAAACAACTTACTGGGAGTGATGTTAAGTAGCAGTATGGCACCTGACATAATTGCAAACATATGCCTTAAGTGTGTCCCTGTAGATTTCCTGCCCAATTCTAACTTGTCAGTTGCCAACTTGCCAATTTGTCTCCAGGGTTGTTCTTGAAATGACAGTTTTAGTTTTCTGCTGCAATCGTTGCATTGAAAAATCCTCAATAGTTCAGTAAAGTAATGTGAATAATATTGACCACAGAGGTGACCACAGAAAGTAAAGCCATGTAGTGCAGCAAGTTTGAACGCTGAATCTTAAAACAATGACTCATTTTAACACACAGTTCACAAACTGGTGCGTAGGAAAGAGATCAAAGTCAAATGGCTGGAAAGAGTGGGTAGCTGTTGTGCAGTAGGCTACTACAATGTGGCCTGCCAGTACAGGCACTGTATTGCACCAGTCAACTCCTACATCCATTCATGGCTATTTTTAAACGTGAAGATAAGTGCCGAGAACCACAGAACGTGCTACAGTTTCATTAGGTGTCCCTGATGTGTGCTGTATTTTTAAGCTCCAGATCATTTTAAGCCCTAGGTGAACTGCAATGCTTTGGGATAGGCCTTGTTGGGGCCTTGTTGTTTTGGCCTGTGCCAAGCTGCATGGTGTTTACTGTACACCATGTTTTAGTCAGCCTAAGAAAAAAAGAAAGAAAAAAGGTAGAGTCTCAAGATTACTTAGATGAGAGCAGTCCCACCAAAGGCCTTACATGTCCCACTGTGGCTCTACTTGCTTTGAGCTCGCACACCCCTGCACCACAAGGTTGTGGCCTGGGCCCGGCGCTTACATCACAGTCGGTGTGGGTTTGTGCAAGGTGGGACAGGAAGCCAAGGAGAGAAGAGGAGACAAGAGGGCCTGGTGTGGTGGAAAGAGTCTGTCAGAGTGGAATCCCAGTAGTTGCACTAACACACACACACACACACCAACACAGCCAAGCAACCTGCTTGTCACACAGTGCATGTATATGACTATTGGCAAAATACACACACACACACACACACACACACACATACACCAGCATTACACTTTATGCTAGGGATGTAAAAAAAAGAAAATATCTTTAACCGGTTATCACGCCTCATTAACCGGTTAAAAAAACGGTTAACCTGTTTATTTGTTACCCTAGTTACGGCAGCGTCAAAATACAATTTTACATCCGTCAAAATACAATTTTAAGACGGGTCTATTTTTTTTTTTATATTCACTGTACTGCCGCATCTAATGTAGCTAGTTCAATTGATCTCTTAAGAATACTCAAAAATGGGATAGCACTCAGCAGTTAGAAAAAGATGAGTATTCTATTTTTGACAGATCAGAATAACCCATTTTTAACCGGTTACCGATAATATAACCGGTTATGTTTTTGAAACCTTTACATAACCTTAAAAGTTAACCATTTACATCTCTACTTTATGCAACTGAGTCTTGGTAATATGCATTTCAATTGAAACATGGTTGAGCTTCAGGCACAAGACAGCTCATTTTGATTTCATTTATCCTTAACATTACAGTGCAGTGACATTCATTTATTGCCATGTAAACTTTTTGAAAAATAACTTGTCTGCCTAAAAACTGATATCTGACTGCATTTGGAATTTGACTGCACACAAATTGCATTGTATTTGCCCCAAGTCTGTGTAATGAACATTCGTGACATGATTATTCTGGTTCTGCTGACCATGCGGTGTGTTGGTGAGATCAAAGTCTTGCTCTAGACCCGTAAACTCATCTCATTCATATTCAGTTGTCGGTTTAGCCAGCTTGCAGTTGATTAGCATATCAGCAACAAAACAGAAACGGTACACACAATACAAAATGTGATTCTCGTTTTTCTGAAGGATGTTTTTTCCCTTATAAACTTGTGTGTACAATTAGCCAACACTGATGTGACAAACATAGGTAATAGAGCAATGATGTGTATGAGAATCAGGAACTGGCCTTTTCTTTTGCTTAAATGCCAAAAGGTGCCTCACGTCACAAGAGAGAACTTAAGTCAATTCCAGAACGACTGTGTTCTGTATCAGTGAGTTATATGAAAACCACATCCATCAATAGCTCATTACCAGCGTCATTACCAGCGACTCCACACACTGACTACTGTACTAATTTCATGAGAATGTTATCAACCTCAGCTTCAGTCAAGTCCTCATTCAAAATCATCAAATGTAAGTGAGTCATACATTTGCATCTTTACTGTAATTGTGACCCCACTGTTGTGTGTTGTCAAGTTTCCTTGCTTTTTTCTAGACCTTGACTTATTCATGCCATTAATTTAGAACATCACATTGAAGAAGTCATAACTGGGGGGATAATACATTGTCTTAATCTGCAAGAGCTAAATAGGATAAATAATGCAGAATTCACTCCTCAAACCTACTGTAGAGAATGTCAATGAGGGCCAAGATGGAAGCCTATTGTATGTTGATATGGATCTGTAAGCATTGCATCATCTTATACTGAACTGCCTTATTGTCTGTCCGTGTAGACACAGTACACTAAGCATTTGGAAAGGCAAAACTTTTGACAATGCAATCTCAGGCTAGTGGCAGTGACACGCAGAGGTTAATTAATGAGTGGTTTGGATAAAGCTGACCAATAGCATTGTCGAGAAATAATTCCCTGAACGAGTCAGGCAAGGTTACAGTAAAGCAGCATTCATCACTGTGTGGCTGAATAGTTTCGCAAGGAATGAAATGTGTTTTTTCTTCTGCTGTTTCAACCTATTACATTTAGAAGCAAATGTTACTTGTAACTGATAGTTGTGCTGTACCTGTACTTGTAACTGATGTACTGTACCTGTAACTTGATAGTTACTTGTAACTCATTTTAATGATCTGTTTAACTTTCTTTAATGGAAAAACATTTACATCTTCAGAACAAAGTAGCCTATCAAATATGTACTCCATATACAGTATGTGGCTGAAATCTATCTGAGACATGCTTGTTAGAAATCATATTTATGGTTAAAGAAAGCCTCAACCACGACAAGCAAGCAAGCTTTAACCATGAGCGGTGTTAATCAGTTTGGCTAAAGGTGGTATGTGGCATGTGGCAACCCCCCCCCCTCCATGACCTAGAACAAAATGAGTGAAAATATATTTTGAATAGAAAAAAGGTCTTTTCCCCACACTGATCAGATATCCACTGAACTGAACATACAAACAAGCTATCATAAGGTCAGCTCTGTGAATCTTAAATGGACTGTATGTATGTTTAGGATGAACAGAGATGTAAGGCTTCTTTTTCATCTTTTCAAGCATCTCTCTTAACATCACTTTAGGTAAACATTCTGTTGTTAACTGGTTTATGTAATCCATAACAACCCATTCTCTTGATTTTTTTTAGTTCAGCTGTACAGTGTACAATAGCTGTTTTTAGCAAGACTTCAAATCTCAAAAAGATTGTATTACTGTGTCCAACATTACTGCTGGCTAAATGTTTGAGATCAACAACTTTTTAGAGGTAATTTGTAGAATGACCACTTCACACTTCTTCATGTCTCTTGATTCTATGGGCAATTTGAAACATTTTTCTCTGCTTACAGTTGAATGCGTTTCAAAAGTGCTATAGAACTCTTGCTAGATTTCTCCATGGCTACACAGCATGTCTCTGTTTGCACTGAAGGTCATTCACTGTAAAACATCTTTTTGTCCTGTTTATTATAACATCTTATTTTGGCTCTGTGTCAGTCAACTCTTACCTGAGTTATTTGAAAAGGTTTGCCACTTGTTGCCATGATGGAGTATTCAATAAGAGAATGAGTGCAGGTCAGTTAAAGAACTCATCTGACTGTCCAAAAGTTTCCCAGTAACACTTACAGTACTAAAAAAATTGTCTAAAGTTTAAAAGCTGGTTCTTTTTGGTATTGTTACTTTTAATGCAAAGGATTAAGATTTACTACAAGTAAGGTCAACAGAAACATATTTCTACCAATGTGTTTGTTTCTGCAGGGAAGAATTACAAGGAAATTGAAGGAGTAATTAAATTTTCTATCTTATACTTTAATAAATTTAGCTTATATAACATACAGTGTTTTCGGTTGATAGACTTAATTAACCACAAGCTTCTGATTAAAATATGTCCGTGAATGTTTTTTAAACACGTACATTTTGCATGTATATCCTATACTTTGTATGTATGGCTCAGTATAACTGATTTACATACATACAAGGATTTACAGACAATCCCAATATGTGAAGTTGGGCTGTGGCATTCTGGGAAATGCAGTCTTTGATTTCAAGTGCAGATGTTGCTTGTAAGCCAAACTTCCTAACTTCACATCGTACAGTACTTTACTCTGTTTTTCTTTTCAAGGAAATCGGTTTACTTGATTTTTTGTTTTATTTGTGTTTTACTTGCAGACACACACACACACACACACACCACACACACACACACACACACACACACACACAAACACACACGTACCCACTCAGTTACATGTTAGTTGTTACAGTCACACCAACAAACAAACAGGTCAGGTCAAGTAAAACAAACATTATTCAAATGAGTTTGAGGCAGTCATCAACAAAATGAACAGTTCTGACTTGCCTGAACATACTTCGTCTCCACGTCCACACACACTCACTTAACTAATATGAGAACTAAGCAGAATGTAGAGAGTTTCCCATAACAGTACATTACACCATCACACACACACACACACACACACACACACACACCTTACACACTTGGGAAGCACAACTTTTTCTTTTTATCCTAAATATTATAGGGGTAACACTGCCATCTAGAGACTAACCTGTCTTAAAAAAAATGTATGTAGCTCTTACATTTTAGTACAGATATGTGAAAAAATATATATTTATATTAATGAAAAAAAAATTATAGTGAAATGGCCCACGAAATGGCCTCAGGCACATAAATAATGTTCTTACCTTTTACAATACTAACCCACCTCTCGATGCTATTGTCCAACAGTAGTTCTTTTGATGTTTAGCCATTTTCCATACTCTTTACTGTCGGTTTTGGAACGACAAACATAGCACATTGTTTATATATGACATATACCCAACATTGGGTTGAGCCAAACTAAGGGGTTGGGTTACACATAATAACCCAATAGTTGGGTAATATTTTTTTTAACCTAGCAGCTGGGTATAAATGACTACATTAGAGTTAAAACTAACATAGGAGTGGGTTAAAAGCACAAACTGTCCTGTCCTGTCCAATCTAGTGGGTTAACCAAATGGGTTTAAACAATTACTTGCACCATTATAAAATTGAAAACAGTGAGGCAGAATATCAGAAACTTTTTATTATTATTTTACAAAAAAATTACAAAAAAGTTTTACAATATTCAAAGATTCATGGATATATTTTCACATACAGGATGACACCTTGCATGGCAGCGTCTGCCACCAGAGTTTGAATGGGTGAATGAGAGGCATACAGCACTTTGAGTGCTCGTACAGTAGGAGGAGAAAAGTACTATAAATGCAGTCCATTTATATGGTCTCTAAATATTTTTCTGAGAATCCGACAATCAAAACTGGAGTTACCAAAAATGTCTGCAATATTCTGCATTCTGTACTGGGTATTCAATGTGAAAGTGACTGGTCAACAGCAAACAGGTGTTTTTTTTAATATAAATATCAAAAGTAGGAAACAAAATATTAAACCTTTAAGCTCAGATGTCAGCAATTCAGACAATGGAACATTAGACAATCAACATTAAAATATTGCACATAAAATTGTTTAATTTATAAATACAATCCTGCACCCTGAAATCTGAGGATTTTCCAGAACTTGTAACAAAGCCATGTGGATGTGAGAGTCCTCCACTGGGTATCCTAGTGAGAAGTTTGATGCATCACAGAACAGTAAGTCCTAGTGGCTCTCATGGTACACAGGATGCAGTTGGTGCCTTTGTTGATGTTCTATTTGATTATCTGACGCATCTGGTGTAGTGTATGGGCTGCCGGCATACTAGCAGACAGTACTCAAATGGCATGGCGATATATCAGATATTTTAAATGCAGGCTTATTGGGGAACTTGGGGAACCTTTCCTATGGATCATTAGACAGTCCTTAAAAAAGCAAACTTGGGGGTCCTTGTTTTCCTTGTTTTCACACAGTCTGTATGTTGTATCTGTTGCAATCTATAGTACAGTACAACAACAATGTGTTCCAACCACAGTATGACAAATATGGACCTGTTTGGACATGCCTTAAGAATTAGTATTTTTTGTTGTAAGGCAGCACATACCCAGTAGATGGCAGTAGTGCACAAGGAACCGCTCCTCACTGCTGGCTTCATGCCATCATTGCCATGCCATCATTGCAGTAATGGCCGGTAAATTCCCGAGTGGTGCATGGCATGTTGAAAAGAACTGTCCCCGGCACTGACTCTGTTAATAATCTAAGTGAATTGTTCTCTAACTCATCTCCATCTTCCCTGACACTGGTTTTCTGGCTCGCTGTGAACTTCTGACCCACGTGTAATATGCAGTGTAAGCCGTCCAATTTATAGCACCTTCACAAGGGTACACACACACACACTGTTATTCATGAGATCTGGGCGGCTGCATGACTGCAACACTACGCCCAATTTAAAAGCAGATCAAACACACACACACACACAAACACTATAGGTATATGGATTAAAATGCACTCATGTACGCTCATATCTGTGTGAGAGCAAACATTTGTTAAAAATGAAACAATCAAGCACATTTTTTTTTCATTTTAGCAAAATATATTCATTTTTCAATATAGCGTCTTTTGTATTGTAAATTACTTAGTAAACATAACTCATTGCCTCAGGAGAGGTAGAGGATGTTAAATCTAGATGTATTGCTAGAAAACTTTGATTTTGCTTTGCAAGGATGTGTGGGGGCAAACCCATTTGTAAATAACAAACAGCAGGACCCAACTGCCGACATATCTCACTCACGGCTTATCTTGCTTCGTTTAATTCATTCACAACCAATCTGTATTCAAGCCATCTGCGTTAGCATCTATGCGTTAGCATCTATGGTTGACATTTACATGGATCAGAGTTTTGGTGCAAGCTTTAGTTTAGAGTAACTTTAGGTGACAATTTCGCAACGATTTTAGGATCATACTGTTTGATATCACACTATGATATTACATTGTCTATTATGCATGCTAATCATTGAATGATGCAATGCATACAGATTAATAATGAAATTACACTAAAATGTGGCTTTTACAACCTCTTGTATTAGTCTCCTGTGAAAGAGGTGACCTTTATGTTTTCCATGTGCCTGCACTTAATGAACTCTCATGTAAACTTTCTTTGACATCTTAGCTCTTTCAGTACGTACACATTTCCATTCACATTCACACACACATAGTCAATCATTTTGTCATGTACACTATTTGATTAGGTTTAGTTTATACATTTGCCTAAATGGACTTTATAGTTAGAGCACTGCAATGATGGATCATGAAACATTAGTCCTTACTGGGTTCATTGGTTAACTACGGTCTGCTCTTCTTGTTGGGAATGATGTTTGCAAGACCAAAGAGCTCCAGGCAAGAAGGGAATGGATTGTGAATTACAGTCTAACATGAATTAAAGTCTAAAGTGGCAAAGTAAGATGGAGGCCTTGTTTGACCCATTGGCCTAGTTGTGAACTACAGTCTAGTTGGTCATTTGAACCTGTTCCGGATTCAACACTAGATTCTAAATCTGGAAGACCTGTTTTGCCTCAATCTACCCATTTCCTGCGAAATAAAGCACTCTATTTCTGGAATGAACGGCTGTCTACTACCACCTCCATCACAGACAACTGTTAGTTCTTCAGTATGCAGTTAACATCGACAACGTTATTGGTGTACACAGAGTTAGGTAAAACGTCTGTTTCTAAGAACAACAACTGACCTGTGCTCCAAGCTAAGGCCTACTCTCATGTAATTCTCACATACGTCAAGCTAAGGCCTACTCTCA
>JAGFZM010000507.1:74411-85799 GCA_017657215.1 Limnothrissa miodon | reverse complement strand
TCTCTCTCTCTCTCTCTCTCTCTCTCTCACACACACACACACACACAATGTAACAAATACATACACACCAACCTGACTCACACACATGTACACACAGGCGCTTTTTTCAAACAGATACACACCTACAGTATTAAACATAAACTACTTTTTAATGTACCTGATCCTGTGCTCTTTATTTTTCTTTCATGTTTGATTTACCACTCTCTCTCTCTCTCTCTCTCTCTCTCTGTATGTGTGCTGAGCTGAACGGCATAGAATGAAAAGATTAACTGATGAACTGTGTATTTGTGCATTATGAGAAAAAGCTGCATTACTCTCTCTGTCTCTCTGTGTGTGTGTGTGTGTGTGTGTGTTGGATGCCTTTTGGAGTCAAGGCTGAGACAGCCTTAGGGTATGTGGACAAGGATTATGAACATAAACTGCTGAGAAATGTAGTATTTGGGCTGCCGTGCTGGATCCCATGGTCTCATTCTGTGTGTGTGTGTGTGTGTGTCTGTGTGTGGACTAGGGCTGTGTTTTCCAGACACAAAACTATATTCTATACCAGCAGTACAGTACAATAGTGTATCCACTGGTGTTTAGAATGTTCAGGGTGACAGACACCAAGCCAGCAGAGCAAACAGCACACACACACACACGCAGCACACAGGTTCATTGCCTCTTACTCACAATAATGATAAGCAGAAGGCTAAAGCGCTTGGAGCCATTGATTTGTGGTTGCACAGCAGCATTAGCATCTGGCTCGCAGCTAGCTACTTGAAGGCATGGATTAACTTGGACTTGGTGGTTAGAAACCAATACCAGTCAGCTGTGTTCAATTAAGGACATTACATGCTGATATACAGTACAGTATTTGTGAACAACTCTGGGATGCATGCTTGTGTAACTGTTGAAATGTCCAAGCTTGTGTGTGTGTCCTGACTGGCAGATGGCATCACTGACCCAGTTAAAGGCAGAGTGGGTTGTGAGCGGGTGGCAAGAGCAATTCCTTCACTCCTTCAGAGCGTCTCAAGGAAGGACAAGTGCGCGGGAGGAGTGGAACAGGCAGGACGGAGATGAAGGTGGGGGGAGGGGGGTTCAAGGGAGACACACTGAGGCAGATGAATAATTGAGTGTGTGTGCATTAGACTGCTATTAAAGGAAAGTGGGCTTCTAGTCCCATGGGTTTGTCCCACTCTTAACTCCTTACATGATGGATGCCTTGATTAGAAGAGCGGGATAGAGATGGAAGGAGGGAGCAAAGAGAGGGAATCAAGACGATAGGTAAAGAAAGTGAGTGAGAGAGAAGTGTGTGTGTGTGTGTGTGGGGGGGGGGGGGGGGGGGTGAAGGCTGCTAAGCAAAGTGGGGATGAGGGAAGAGACAGCAATTGATTTTGCCATAATTAATTCAAATTTTCCTCTTGTTTGCAGTTGACCTTTTGACCTCTTGACTGCTCCCGCGGAACCATCGCACACACCACAGTCGTCTGACTGGTCGTCTGGATAGCGCCCCGGGACTTATTAACTTATAATTTATTCCCTCTGTTGTGCAATTACGTGAATTGAGGAAATACATTTGAATTGATTTGAATAGAATGGATTAGGATTGACTCAGAGAGCGTCGGCGCTTATTGCACCTGTCCTTATCTCCTCACAAATAGACTAAACTGCTGGTGCCACACAGGGACACATTAAGCTAAAGCCCCACTGGCCGGTGATGCCGGAAGCTTATATATTTGCCTATATGGCTTAAAGGTGACAGGTTCCATGTAATTGTCTCCCCTAGGTAAGCTGTTGTTTATATCAGAATGGTGATGATCAAACAAGTCATTTCAATAACGTGAGGCCAGCGGATTGCATTCCTGTTCTGGGGTGTGTCTTGTGTTCTTTACGAGCTTAGTGATGCTGGGAGATGCGCAGAGCATGCAATCAATTATGCAGATTGAGACAGTAACCTTGAATTTTTATTACAATGTCTGTGAGGTCAAAATGTGGAAAAAGTTAAATTGTCTAAGTCATATATTGGCTTTATTACTCGACAGACGTATGTCCAAGTACAAAACACAAATGGCAGCACACTGAAAAAATACACAAAAAAGAATTCGTGTATGAAAATGAGTGTACCTGTTGTGTCCTGCAGTCTGATTACTGTCTAGATCCCTGTGCCCAGGGACTGGCAGGAGAAGGCTGCCAGCCAGTGAGAAGCACTGATTCTGCACTTAAGACAAGGCTATTTTTAGCTGACAAGGAGAGTCTGTGTATGTGTGTGTGTGTGTGACAGAGAGAGAGAGAGAGTGAAATAAAGGAATAGAAGTGAGTAGAACATGACATAAAATGTCACCAAAAATTATGTTTGGCAGGTCAACAGCAGATTTCAGCAGCGTTAGTATTCCTGTTGGAAGTTCATACGGATCGAAACCTAAAATTCCTATTTTGTTGAAATACCGTTGCTTTTTGTCAGCAGAGAGATGAGCGATGATTTTTGTCTGGTTAGCCATCACCATTCTATGCAATTTGGTTCTACAAATGGCGGCAAAACAAAAAGTCATGTGACTGAAACCCATTTCATTAACGTGCTTTCAGTCATTTTATTGTGAGGAAAAATGCAAAAATGGAGCTTTGTAATATGATTAGCACAAATAATATAATATAATATATATAAAATAAATAGCACAAATCTTTGTGTTTTTTGCACACGTGGGGCTTGCTATCACATTTGTGTACATGCAAGTGGATATACAATTAACTGCATGCATGCATGCATTTGTTAATGTCTCTCTCTGTGTGTGTGTTTTACAGTTTCACATAAGGGTGGTAGCATAGATCCTACAGCCTACAATACAGATACCATCCTCAAGTTAATATTTAAATCATTGCTATCAATTTTGATATCAACAAAAACTGCAAAATAATTTGGCTATTACCATGCATTACCATCAGCCAGCAACGACATCTGAATAAAATGTCTTGCACATGCACTTTTGTACACATAAACAAGTTACACATGTTTTTTGCTTTACATATTGTCTATTTTGGTTTATTTCCATTGTGGAAATGTTATCCTTAATGAAAATGCCTGTCACAAGCCTGGGAATGACTAAAGTAGTTATTCCTTGGGATCCTCAAAAGTCATGGCCTGACCTTGACTTCATCCCCATGCCATCACTTGGTATTATTCAACCCTCCCGCCAGCAGTATACGTCCTGTTTACAATGTTTGCACTATGTTGATGGAGCAGAAGAAACTTGCCTGTAAGCTATTTTTCCATAGTATTACACAGCATGACTTACTGTCATGTCATTACTATCCCCAACCATGTGCTCTAAAGTTATTAAAATAGATACTCAATACTTAATATCATCACTGTATGGTGCTGCATGAAATATCCAAAGAAAATAAATTAGGATCATGCTGATGCTTGCCTAGAAAAACATTCCACACATTTTATGCGTTTTGTCCTTGTTTGATATTCAGATGCAGATTTTTGCTGATGTACATAAAAACAAAAATCTCAGAAAAAAAGGTTTAAATCTCGTTATGTATAATATATGAATTGCAAAAGTATACTTGTACAATGTTAATACAAATTTGAGTGTCAAAAAATAAATATTTGTCTTAGTGTGGAAAAAACTGCATAACAAACAGTGAAAAACTGAATTGCATTAACCCATCGAAACACCCAATTAGAGACAGGATTATTTGCTGACACCTAAATATGCATTATAATTTTGCCATTTTGATAAAACACTGCTTATAGCCTCAGTTCTATTTGAAGAGTGCCATAGGTTTTATATTTTGTCTAATATCTCAAAGTGAAGATACAAAACCATTTAATAGATCTTCATCTGGCCCACCCGCTGTCTTGCAAGCAAGGGTCCTGTCAATGAATCAAAGTGAAATCTGGCAGTTCACAAACATTTGTCTTTATGCACTGCACAAGTACCTGTCTGTAGAAATCTAATGCCAATGTTAGCGTAAGCAAGTCTACTTCGCTGCAGTAAGCAATATTACCTGAGTGGATAAATTCACTTCCCAAGAAAAAAAGCAATAAATCCATGAATAAAGCAATAAGTACTTACAATAGTGGACACAGGAATCAATTATGTTTCCTAATTTGTCATATTTTGTCAATGACATTACTGTTGCTTCAACAAACCCACAAGACACACTGTGATATATAAAAGCTTTATTTATTTGACACAAATGAAATCTGACACTTACAGGAGAACTACGTTTTCAACCAATGAACCACCATTTGTTTGGTTACATTTCATTGATAATTAATTAGCTTTAGCTAAATTTAGAACTGATCAGTCTTCACAAATTAAGAGCACACCAGGCAATATGCTGTTTTTAGGTCATTTACCAGCTTTGGTAGTCACCTTGATGCTTAAATGGCTCATTACAGCAGTGAATGGAGATTGGTGACAGGTGAGAATGTACAGTGATGTTGCTATTTTCCTACTTTGAATTGCCTGTAGGTGAAGTTATTATGTACTTATACTAAGAGCTCAAGTCTAATTCTATTATTGAGACATTATAAAAATATTAATCAATATAGTTTACAACGTGTATTTTTCTGAAGTTACACACAATTTTCTAAGATAGGGCACCATGAATCTTTATGCTATTGAAGAGATAGTAAAGATATAAAACTAAATATTTGTTATTTTAGAAGTTTGGATGTTCTAGAGTCCTTCTCAGATGTCTCTCCCCCAACCCCTCTCCTTTTTTCATAATCTATGTCACATTTCTCCTCCTCCTCACTCTGGAGGCTCATCTCATCCCAGCAATCCTCCCTTGACTCCAAGTCAGACTCAGTAAACTGATCACAGGTTTTCCTTTACAAGAAAAAAAAGCAAAGATTATATTTTACAAAGAATGAGAATAATAATCCGAAGCCATCTAATACAATCAACATGTGTGACAATGTCAGAACTTGTTGAATTGAATATGAATAAATTATATTTTACACTATTGGCCCCCATTACTCATTTAACAGATGCTTTCTTCAAAATGCCTAGCACTTCCAATGCTTGGGGAGAAAAACTGGGGCAGGTCAATAGCCAGGCAGTACTGATTTAATGAGCAACTAAACATTTTGAGAATCTCTTTGTAGAAAACTTGCCAGAACAGGCCAATGAAGTCTTAGAGTGGTTCATTAGAAGGTTTTCACACTGGCTATTTGATATGTTATTCCATTAACATAGAATGCTATTGTAGATGGCATTCTGTGGTAATCATAATCTTTTTTGTCCAGTTAGCCTATAGATATCCTTTGCAAGCACAAGATATTTAAACTGCAGAGATCTCCCTACATTTTCTTGTTGCTGATTAATTAACTTGCATAGAGCTGCTACACTGATACAGTGTCCAGTGCATGAAAGGCTACTATGTTATTAATTAGCAACCACTATCAAAAGGTTTCTAACTATTACCTTTATTTTTCATAATTTAGAATGGTGTCATTTGCTGTCTACTCTGACAACATCTGTTCACAACACACACTAATCTCGACAGAGGATGATTCATACCTCAAACAGATTCCGGAACTTTTAGATGATGATTTAGCAGAAGATTCTGACCATGACGTTAGTGTTCCACGTCCAGAGCTGTCCTTTGAGGATATGTCCGATTTGTCTTCCTTACCCACTGAAAAACAAAAACATGCATTCTTACATCAATGACAGATGTTGGTCTAAACTTCTACCCAGAACTCTGGATTCAACTGAATGTAGGTCAATCATATCCCAATCCATAATCTCAAAAAAGCAATTCTGGTGAAAACAGATATAGATTACAGGAATTTAGATATGCAAAACTCTTTCAAAAGTTAAAGTCCTTCAGTAAAACAGCTGGTCTAAAAAAATTAATATTGTTGAAAAGCAGTTATTTGGCTGACAGCCAACCAATAAAGGAAATAGATTTTTATTATATTTAAATACATCTATTTTTTAATATGCAAATTTAGGTCCAACCAAATTTTTAAGTGTAGTTTCCAGAAAGTCAACATTTCTCTGTCCTTGACTGAAAATATTCTAGACCTAGCTCCACTGGTTGTACCTTTAACACAACTGTAGTAATGTGTATAATTTCTGAATCCAAAACTTCACCAACTCACAACACGTTAATTTTGGCAATTAAAAAAAAAATGATTTCTACATTTCTAAAAAATGTCTAAATTATACTCACTCTGTGGTGGTGTATCCATGCTCTTAACCATGTCGACCTCTTCTTGTTCTTTTCTAAACCGCTCTATCACTGCTTTGCTCTTCTTAATTAGAGGATATCTTCGCTGTAGATTCAACTGAGAATCTCTTACAATGTTTTGTTCTGTGTCAAAATAACAGCCCATGTTTTCATCCACCATTTCTTCTATCTTCTCCAGCAGTGTTGCAATCTGTTCAACGTTATAGCTGTTAGTTTTTAGAACATGATACCTGTTCCCACACTTTTCAACAAGCCACTTCAATGCCTTCCCTTCACTTTCAATGAACTGTTCCACACAGGCGTCTCCCAAACATTCGGAGCGTGTAAATAGCACTAGTGAGTGACGCCAGGCTCTCTCACTGAGGGGCTCCAGGTGCTGCTCAATAGCTTTGAGATGTGCACTTCTGAAAGCCATGTCCACTCTCACAGCCAACAACATTGCATGGGGTCCTGGAGAACACTGGAGAAGACTAAATACAGTCATACTTTTTGTCTGTTCGAGTGATCTTTCTTGGCTGCTGTCTAAAGACCAGCCGGGGCTCTTGACAAGTGTTACTCTCCTCCCCATCACATCTCCTTCACTCTTCACACACTGGGCTGGCTCCTCTGCAGAACCAAATTCCATACCATCAAGGATGGCATTGGCTGCTAAGTTTTTTCCAGAAGATTTACAGCCCACAAGCACAACCCTCATCACTGGAAGCTGAGGGGGTTTCCCTGAAAAATAAATAAATAAAAACATGACATAATAATTATGATTGACTCAAAAAGAAATAAGTAACATTAGCAATGACGCACATGCATGTAATTAAATTTATAGTCACACAAATAAACTTCTAACCTCACCTGTTTGTAATCTATACATCTCTCTCTGTGTCTGCTTCATGAACCTCTCTTTTGCACTTTCTTCTTCTGTTCTTCTTCTCTCTTTAATCTCCTGCTCTTGTTTTGTGTCCATCTTAAAATGGCAACCATTGTTTTCCATCACCATCTCCTCTATTTTCTCCAGCAGCTCCGAGACCTGAGTGTCGTTGTACTTGTCCCTATTATTGAGAACATGAAACCTGTTCCCACACCTCTCAATAAGCCACTGGAGGGCCTCTCCTTCACTCTCAATAAACAGCTCAATGGGAGGGTCTCCCATGCGGTCCCCATTGCTGAACAGCACCACAGTGTGATTCCAAACAGCCTCCCCGAGAAGCTCCACATGCTCTTTGAAGGCCCTTCTTTCGACTTCTCTGAACGCACAGTCTAGACGTAGCACAAGAAGTAGACAATGAGGGCCTGAAGTGCACAGAGGTGCACTGAACATAATCTCTCGTTTAGTCAGCTGAGGCGTCTCCTCAGATGGGTGGTGGACTCTCCAGCCTGGAGTGTCAACGACAGTGACCTGCCTCCCTGCTACTTCTCCCATTTTCTTTACACAGAGTGAGGTTCTCTTGTCTGGATCAAACTCCTCTTTGCCCAGAATGGTGTTTCCTGTTGAAGTCATTCCACTTCCTTTGTAGCCCAACAACACAATCTTTAGATCCAACATCCGGTTGGGCTTTGCTATACCAAAATGAATAATAAATAAAACCATTGTCAATAAAAATGCTCTAATATAATTCATTATAAGGTGATTTGGTTACCTATAAAATATGTAACAATATAATTTGCCTTTTGCTTTTGTGATAACAATAACAAATTATTAAAATCATTTATGGTAATGGGGATTAGGCTACATAGAAGAGGTTTAAAGCAAATGAAAAGAAATCAAGTGTGACAAGTATTTCATTATCTGTTTTACAGATGAGGCCCTATTAGACCATAAGTAAATTATCACTTATGTCAGTACAGAACAGCACAGCACAAGTATACAGACTCACCCATAAGTGATCTTAGTGTTGCTCTCTGCTCTTCTACCTTCCTCCTCCTTGTTTTAGCCCTGTCCTCTTCTCTTCTCTTTCTCTCCTCCAGTTCCTTCATCCACTCTTTACCCACTTCAAAATGGGACCCTCCATTTTTTACCACCATCTCGTCTATCTTCTCCAGCAGTTCTGAGACCTGAGTCCGATTGTTGTTGTCTTTATTATTGAAAACGTGATACCTGTTATCACACCTCTCGATGAGCCACTGGAGGGCCTCACCTTCACTTTCAATGAATTGTTCAATGGCCATATCTCCTAGATAGTCTCCAAAGGTGAACAACACTATGGTATAATTCCACACAGTCTCACTGAGAAGTTCTATGTGTTGCTGGACTGCCTTCCTCCTCACCTCCGTCAAAGTATCATCAACATCTGTAACCAGAAGGAAACAGCTAGGTCCTGGAGGACACAGAGACACACTGTACATGATCTCTCTTTTAGTGAGCTCAGGCGTGCTCTCGTCATCATCCGCCAACCAGCCTGGAGTTTCAATCACAGTGACCTGCCTGCCTGCTACTTCTCCATTGCTCTTCACACAGAGACATGTCCTCGCAGTATCAACCACGTCTTGGCCCAGGATGGTGTTGACAGCTGAACTCTTCCCAATCCCACGGCATCCAAGAAGTATGATTCTTACCTCAGGGAGCTTATCAATAGCTCCTAAAAAATCAAACAAATGGTTACGTAATGTATCTCACTCTGACAGTCGCAGATTGACATGTAAAAACGGCTAAGAGTATGACACACAGAGGAGTGTATAAAAAAATGCAAAGAAAAATAAACTTACCCATGACATAGGTCAAGGTAGTCTTCTCCTTATATACCTTCATCTGCCTGTCCTCTGCCTTTTCTTTATCTTTCTTTATCCAATCTTCCACTTCCAGTAATGTCTCTCTGTCAATTATATATTGAAAGCCACTGTTTTCTGCCACCATTTCTTCTATCTTCTCCAGCAGCCCTGCTACTTGATCATCATCAACAAAGCCATCATTGTTGAGGACATGATATCTGTTCCCACATTTGTCAATAAGCCACTTAAGGCTCTCTCCTTCACTCTCAATGTGTTGCTCAATAGTTGCATTTCCTAGACAGTCTCCATAAGTGAACAGCATGAGAGTGTAATTCCATATGTTCTCTCCAAGATATTCTAAGTGCTGCTGTACTGAGTTTCTCTCTGCTTCAGAGAAAGGCTCAGCCACTGACACTACAAGAAGGAAAGCCTGTGGGCCTGGTGGACAGTGCACCACACTGAATACAATTTGCCTTTTTGTCATTTCAGAGGTCCTTTCTAAGGAGTTTTCAGCTATCCAACCTGGGGTGTCAATCACAACGATCTGCCTATCCATCACTTTTCCCTCCCTCTTCACACACTCAGCTGTTCTCCCTGCACCAAACTGCCCACATCCCAGGATGGTGTTTGCAGATGCACTCTTTCCAACTCCTTTGACCCCCAGCAGCACAATCCTCATCTCAGACAGCTGAAGGGAATCACCTGTAAAAAATTGGGATATTAATGTATCTGCAATATTGTCTGCAAAATTCTAGTGCAATGCAACCCAGTGCAATTCAACTCATTGTCTGTACACAGAATAATACCACAGAAACCTGGTTGTGAGCTGACAGCCAATCCTAACTGAAAAGGCAAGGAAATAAAAGGAAATAAAACTGAAACTTGGGTAAAGTTTCTTTGCCCTTAACAGTTAGTGCTGGCTGCTGTTGAAATACACTGGAAGGTCTTTAGAAGTACTGTAATAATATTGTTCAGTGTGACGGTGTGAACCCCACCGCACTATTCATTTATTTTTCTGTCTTAAGAGTATTTGTTTTGTTTTTATGACTAACTTAGGTGCACATAAATTCAGTTTAGTTTCTTTTGTATTTCTTTTTCATTTAAATGTAGGCCTTAGTTTGTTTTGTAAACTGTGCAGGTTTCCCTATGAGTCAGTGTTACCTGAATTGGTTGGCTGTTGACAGCCTGATTGAAGCCCAATTGGAGCCTGATTGCTGCAGCCCTATGATTGGCTGCCTTGTTGAGCACCTGCTCTATCTAAACCCTTTGGAGGGAAACTAGGGAGGCTCTTTGTTTGAAGGAGGCTCACTGTTGAAGCACCAGAGTGCTGTAACCCAAGCTGGTGTGAGCTGTGCAGTTTATTTAAGTTGTTTGACAACTCACAGTTTTTCTTCATTGTTTTAATTTGCTTTGAGTATGTTTAGTGTTTTTGAATTTAATTTTCTAACATTTTTGTATATACTTTTTCACTTGGTTTGGGTTTTTTTGGTCAAATAAACTTATTTTTCACCCTACTTTTTTGTCACTGTCTTGGTTAACTTCTCCAGACATTGAGGCTACCCACCAACATTCAGTTACAAGAGAATTGACATTTCTATATCCATATTATCTCATGCTGGATTTGAACCTAGACACTGGTAGAAGAGATTTACTCACCCTTCTGTGCTCTGAGTTTCTCTCTCTGTTGCTGCACCTTCATCATCCTCTCATTTGCCCTCTGTTCCTGGTCTCTCCTCCTGTCCTCAATCTCCTGTAGTCTCTGACTATCTAATTCAAAATGCCATCCCCTATTTTCCACATCCATCTCCTCAATCATTTCCAGAAGCTCTAAAACCTGACTGTCATCAACCTGATCGTCATTGTTGTTTAAGACATGATAGCGGTTCTCACACTTCTCAATCAACCACTGTAAGGCTTCCCCTTCACTTTCAATGTACTGCTCAATGGTAGCATCTCCAATGTGGTCTCCATGGGTAAAAATGACCACTGTGTGATTCCAGATCCCCTCACCAAGATACTCTACATGTTGCTGAATCACGTCCCTGTGTGCAGCTGTGAAAGCCATATTCCCGTGAATCACAAGCAGGAAGGCCTGAAGAGCTGGTGAACAAAGAGATACACTAAACAAAATCTCTCTTTTTGTTAAAGATGGACATTTATCCAATGGCATGCTGTCCCACCAGCCTGGGGTGTCAACCACAGTGACCTGTCTTCCAACTACTTCTCCATGACCCATCATACACAGAGCTGTTCTTTTTGTAGTGTCAAATTCTTCATGCCCCAGAATCATGTTTGCTGTTGACGTCTTGCCAGTGTATTTGGCTCCCAGCAAAACAATCCCTAGGTCTGACTGGTAAGGGGAATCATCTGTAAAAAAAAAAGAAGATATGGATTTATTGATTCTGAAGCAGCAGTCAAGGCGGTTCTCTTTCGTTTCGAAGCTGAAACGTACGAGTGGATGATGCCTATCATCTCCTACTTTTTCTGAAGTCAATTTTA
>JAGFZM010000507.1:0-74011 GCA_017657215.1 Limnothrissa miodon | reverse complement strand
TGCTCCAAGTGCTCACGCCGGTCCCTGACTTCTGGTACCCCGAGACGCAAGATGGCTACTCGTCGTTGTACCGATTGTGATCGTCCCATGGCGATTTCCGACCGCCATGCTATTTGCTTCATCTGTATGGGGAGCGAGCATGCTATGCTCGCTTTTTCGCGGCCAGATCTCTGCTCGGCTTGCGAACGCCTCTCCCCTGCGGCTATCGCCAACAGAGCGGCATTTTTCGTGGGTTGCGCTGGTAGTCCAGGGGCGGCCTCTACCCCTGTTGGCGCCAGTGCTGTCCCCACCTACCAGTCTATCGATTTTCCCCCGGCGTCCTCGCACCCGGATGGGCTAATCGACCGGTCTTCAGTGGCTATTCGGCCGTCGGTTAGCTTCTCAGCGGCTAGTCAGCTACCAGCTAGCCAGCTAACCGCGGCCCACCAGGCTAGCCCTGCTAGCTCCATCGGCGCTGCCTTTGCCCGCACGGCTACTACGCCGCCTCAGGACGACGATGACGACCCGGTTATCGAAGCTGTGGACGAGGAGGAGCTCGCTTCCTTCCTCTCCGCTAAAGGCTGCGCCACTGTAGAAGATTTGCCACCTGTGTTGAAGACCCACGCCGCCCAGTTAGCTTCTGAGCTAGCTTCGTTGGCTACACAGGCGGCTAACAGGCTAGGCCTGCCTCCGCCTCAGCGCTGTCCGGGAGGGCGTTTCAACCCCTTCTCCGGCGCGCTTCCTTCTCCGGATGCTCTCCCACTCCCTGCTCACCCGACGGTTGTGGCCGATGCGCAGGCCTCATGGGAGGCTCCTTATGCCGCCATTGCCCCTATCCAGGGGCACGCGGCATTTTACGCGATGGACGGAGCGGGTGCCAGTGGCCTCATGCAGCTTCCTCGCGTTGAAGATGCGGTCGCTGGTTGTTTAGCACCAGCCTCTGCCACCACCTGGACATCGCCTCCCGAGCTTCCCTCCAAGCCGTGTCAGCGCACGGAGAAGCTCGCCTCCAAGGCCTTTATCTGTTTAGGCCAGGCGATAAGGGCGATGAACACCGCCTTTCTCCTCTCTTCTTTGTCTGAGGAGCTGGTGGCAGATCTCACAGCGCAGCCGTCGGACTTAACCCTCCATCAGCTGCGCAGAGCTACCGCTCTCACCTCGCTGGCCATCAGGGCGGCCATTAAAGCCGACGGGCGCTCCCTTGGCTCTTTGGTCGTCCTAGACAGGCACCTCTAGCTGAACCTTTCGTCCATGCCAGAGAAGGAGAAGAGGCATCTGAGGCATGCTCTGTTTGGCCAGGCGCTGGAACTACAGCGCGATCGCTTAGAGAAGACGAAGTCGGCGGCTCAGGCCTCAGGCTCAGGCCTTTTTCTGTTGCGTCAACGGCTCACGCGGGCGCGCGGCTCCCGCCAACCGTCCAACCAGCCAGGAGCGGCGCAAGAGGCTCCCGCTACCCCTCAGACGCGTGCTCGCGCGCCTCAACGGACGCAACAGAAAAAGAAGGCGGACGCGCTCACGCGGGCGCGCGGCTCCCGCCAACCGTCCAACCAGCCAGGAGCGGCGCAAGAGGCCACAGCGATCCTGATATGATCGCGTGTGCGCGGCAGAGCATGTCATGCAATCACCATCCATTGACTGCTATGCCTCTGTGTGCTCTAAGAGGCACGGGTCTCCGCTCTGCAGTCCCCAGCTCGGAGCGTTCCCCCCCGCTTCGGCGGTCCTCTCTGATCTCACCCCCTTACGGGGCGCTGAGTTTGCCTTGTTCACAAGCACTCCGCACACACACTATCGCCCCTCTGGGGCAATGTTTCACAATGAGCCCCGGCCCAGGCCGGAGGACGCTCTCTGTTCTGTCAGCGCTATCGCGCACTGGGGCACCGAGTCGGTCTCCGCCGCGCATTCAGCTTACACACGCCCCGCGCTATGCGCCTCGCGTGATGTCACGCCTCGACGGCGCCCAGGTGGCGCCGAGGCCTCTGCTAAGGTCACGGTCTCCGCGTCCTCTGTCTCTCTCGCCTCCGAGCAGTGGGCATGCGATGCTTCGGAGTCGTTCACGGTCGAGAAGCCCTCCCCGTCCTCTCTCGCCGCTTCTGTCGGTCATTTTATCGCCCAGATACGAGCAGAACTGTCTGCCCAGTCTGACACGTCTGCCTTTGGCCAGACGGGAAACTTCTCCCCCCTCTTCGAGGTCGTCACTGACGTGCACTCCGGGTCGGCCGCCCCACGGGGCGTCGCAGGTGAAGTGCGCGGCTCACCGATCACCAACGGCGCTGACACGCGCTCCAGGTCGGCCGCCCCACGGGGCGTCGCAGGTGAAGTGCGCAGCTCACCGACATCGGATTTTGCTGACGTGCACGCCAGGTCGGCCGCCCCACGGGGCGTCGCAAGTGATGTGCACGGCTCGTCAGCCACGCGGGAGTGCCCAGCGGTCTCACACATGGCTAACTTGCCCTCAGCCCCCACACTACGTCGGGTCTCTAGCCTGTCAGTCGGACGCTCTTCAGCTTCGCGGACAGCCTCAGTCTTTGCCCTCGGCCCCCCCAGTGCCACTCGGAGGCAGCATAGCACTTCGTTTGTCCTTGCTGCCTCCTCATTCCGCCGCTCTGCTCAGGCAGAATTGGGCGACGTGCACAATGTCACGTTGGGTTCTTTCAACAGTGTTGAAGGGCTATCAACTGCAGTTCAGGTGGCCACCCCCGCCCTTCAGAGGTGTCATGGAGTCAGTGGTGCCCCCCTCCAGGGCCCCTGCTCTCAGACAGGAGCTTTGCGATCTCTTGAGAAAGGGCGCTATTCAGCGCGTAGATCCGAAGCTTGCGCGCGCAGGTCGTTACAGTATATACTTCCTTGTGCCCAAGAAGTCGGGCGCTTTTCGCCCTATTCTAGACCTCAGAGCGCTCAATGCCTCGCTCAAACCTCTCACCTTTCGCATGCTCATGGGGCGCATGGTGGCGGAGTCAGTCCGCCAGGGGGATTACATGGTCACCATAGACCTTCAGGACGCCTATTTTCACATAGGTATAGTCCCCAGGCACAGGCGTTTTCGACGCTTCGCCTTCGAGGGCAGAACTTACGAGTACGCAGCCCTCCCTTTCGGTCTGTCTCTAGCACCTCGGTGCTTCACCAAGTGCGTGGAGGCGGCGATCGCTCCTCTACGCGCTCAGGGGATCAGACTCCTCAATTACTTGGATGACTGGATGCTGCTGGCGGGTTCCAGACAGCTCCTAACGTCACAGGCTCACACTGTTTTGCGTCACCTGCCCAATCTGGGCTTCTTAGTAAACCTAAGCAAGTGCATGCTCTCTCCCTCTCAGGAGGTCGAGTTCTTGGGCGTGAGGCTGAACTCACGCTCAATGAGAGCGACGCTCACTCCGAAGAGACTTCAGGACGTCAGGGCGTGTCTACGCCACTTCAGACTAGGTGCCTGCGTTTCGGCCAGGCTGTGTCTCAGACTGACGGGCCTCCTCTGCGCCGCAGGCGGCGCTGTCCCACTTGGCCTCTTACACTTACGGCCGCTGCAGCTTGCCTTAGCGGAACTAGGTGTGTCCTCCAGGTCGAACCCCGCCCGTCGGATCTTAGTGTCCAGACGCATGTGGCTAGCCCTCGCGCATTGGCGCAGGCCGTCGTCCTTCACCAAAGGCGGCGCCCTGGGCGCTATAGCCAGACGCATGACGGTGACCACCGATGCGTCCAAGAGCGGCTGGGGCGCCGTTTGCTGCGGTCGCCCCGCCAGGGGGACATGGGGCACAGCCTCCAGGAGATTACACATCAATGTGTTAGAGCTCCTTGCTGTCTTCTGCGCTCTGACGGAGTTTCTCCCTCTTCTCGGAGGAGAACACGTTCTTGTGCGTACAGACAACACCACTGCTGTGGCGTATATCAATCGCCAGGGCGGCACGCGCTCTCCGGACCTGTTTCGCCTGGCGTACAAGCTGCTCACCTGGGCCTCCCGCCACTTCCTGTTGATCAGGGCGACGCACTTGCCAGGTGTATGCAACACAGGCGCGGACCTCCTCTCCAGGGGTGTTCCGCGTGCAACCGACTGGCGCCTCTGCCCAGCCGTGGTGCACAGCCTCTGGTCCCGCTTCGGGCGGGCACGAGTCGATCTTTTCGCCTCGAGAGAGAACGCTCACAGTCCAGCGTGGTTTTCGCTGGAGCGAGATGCGCCGCTAGGGTCAGACGGTCCCACTGTTGGACGGCCAGCCGTGGACCCTCCCTCTGAGGAGGGATCTCCTATCGCAGGCTCACAGGTCGCTGTGGCACCCCAAGCCGGAAGCATGGAGACTGACGGCTTGGCCCCTGAACGGGCGCATCTCCTAGAGAGCAGCCTGTCAGGCGCAGTTATAGAGACTGTTCAGGCTGCTAGAGCTACATCCACTAGGTCGTTGTATACACTGAAGTGGCGTGTATTCAGCACGTGGTGCAGAGACAGAGGCTGTGATCCTCTAGTCTGCCCTATTGGCGAGGTGCTTGCTTTTCTGCAACATCTGTTTGATCAGGGTCGTACACCCTCTACTTTGAAGGTGTACCTCGCAGCTATTTCAGCATGCTATGTTGGCTATGCTGGCGTTTCCCCAGGCGCTCACCCCCCTGCGTCGCGCTTCATGAAGGGCGTCAGGTGGCTTCGCCCCTCTTCCACTCCTTCGGTCCCTACTTGGGACCTGGCCACTGTCCTACGCGGACTGGCCCTTACGCCCTTTTACCCTCTGTCGAGTGCCATTCTAAAGATGCTTTCCCTTAAGACTGCGCTTCTGCTCGCTCTGGTCTCGGTGAAGCGCGTTAGCGATCTGACTGCCTTGTCAGTCAGTCCTGACGGTCTTGAGTTCGCGCAAGATGACGCACGGGTAACGCTGCGACCAAATCCCTTTTCTCGCCCGAAAGTGCTGTCTACTGACCCTCGTTCGAGGGTCATTGAGCTCTCAGCCCTTCCTGAGACGGGCGGTTCTGTGCCCGTCACTCTGTGCCCGGTCAGAGCGCTTCGTGCCTATTTGACGCGTACGCAGAGCATCAGGAAAACGAACCAGTTGTTCGTCTGCCATGGCGAGCGTGCCAAGGGTCAGGCCTTGTCTACCCAACGCATGTCGCATTGGCTTACTGAAGCCATACGTCTGGCATATGAGGCGGCGGGTGTTCCTCCGCCTGCTCATGTCAGGGCGCACTCCACCCGTGGAGTGACGGCTTCTTGGGTCTTCTGGAAAGGCGTCCCCATGAAGGATATCTGTCTGAGCGCTTCGTGGGCCTCAAGCAACACCTTCGCGCGTTTTTACGCATTGGACGTCACCAGGCCGGGTGTAGCAGAGAGTGTTCTCTCTGGGCCCGGCGGCGGTCCCATGGGTCTTCCCACCTCGGGCTACCTAAAATCCTTTTAATTTAAACAGGAACCTCTCAATACTGCTACTGTGGAAATTGTAAGTTGGAAGGTGGGTGTTTGATTTGAGGAAAAGGATAAGATAGAAAATTAACGTTCACATGCAACGGAGTGGTTCAGAATGTCCTACACTTTGTATAAGTTCTTGAGTGTGTATAGACTGCTGCAAAATCAGTCTCCAAGTGAAACAGTTTTACCCTTGCATCTCAAAGAATAAGATATATTTTGACAACAGCAGTAAGGTAAATAATATTCATTTTCTAAAGAAAACTGATATGACCAAAAAAATGTATATCCAACTACCACTAGTGTGTATAAAGTCAGTGAACAGAATATAATGAGAGTATCGGCCAAAACTCACCCATTTGTGATCTGAGTTTTTCTCTCCACTCCCTCAACTTCATCATCCTCTCTTCTGCTCTTGCTTCCTCCATGGTCCTTCTCTCTTCAATCTCATTAAGTCTAGCTCTGTCCATTGTGTAATAAAATCTCTTGTTTTCCTCAAACATCTCTTCAATCCTCTCCAGCAGCTCTGAGACCTGGGAGTTGTCTTCATTGCTTGAGATGTTGAGTACATGATATCTGTTCCCACATTTCTCAGCAAGTGATACAAGGCTCTCTCCTTCACTTTCGATGTACTGCTCTAGGATCATACCCCCTAAATTAGCTTCACAGGTGAACACCATAATAGTGTGACTCCAGACATCTGAACCGACATGGTTGAGGTATTGCATTACTGTTTCTTTCTCTTCATCACTGAAAGGTTCATTCATTCGCACTATCAGAAGGAATGCATGGGGTCCAGGAGCACACAAAGAAACACTAAAGGCAACCTCTCTTTTGATGAGTCCTGGTGAGTCCTCTAAAGAGACATTGGGCCACCAACCTGGAGTGTCTACAACAGTAACCCTCCTCTCAGCTTTAGTTTCCTCTGCTTCAATACAGAGGGCGGTTCCCCCTTCTGCCTCAAAAACCTCTTCGTTCAAGATGATGTTTCCTGATGAACTCTTCCCTGCAGATTTGGCCCCCAGTAGCACAATCCTCACGTGTGCCAGATGACTTTCTTCGTCTGTGAAATAAACCCCAAATCCTGAATCAGCTTTTGGCTGCATTCACATGGGGAACATAAACACTCTATCATGCTTTTCCCCCTCAATCCAATTTGTTTTTATGTGCCAGTCCTAAACTAATACGCATGTTTATCAGATCAACATCTACCTATGCCACTTCCTTACAGAAGTAAACAACGATAAAGAAACACAGTGTCATTTCCATGCTGTTACTTTTACAATTTTTTGAGTTGCTAAAAGCTGATTGTGCATGTTTTGTCAACCACTTCATTTTGAAACTAACTATATGTTTGTTCAGTTTTCCTTGATGGTACAGTTTTACTTCAACATACTGGCAATGACCAAACCAATTCATGACTTTTGAACTTTCCAGACAGAGGTCACATTAATTCAAGTACTGTATGCATCTCTTTGTGGGGAATGGTCTGTAAATGCGTGACAACTTTTGTGACAATCGGGCAAAATTTACCACCACTAAAAATGAACTTTTTGCAAAGTACAATAAGGCAGAAAAATTTAAATGAAAAATGACATATTTACTCAGTACATGTGCAAAAGCATGGCACAAAATTCGAACAAATGTTTATGGCTCTCTATAAAAAAGTTTACATTTTGTATGTTTTAATTACTGATATGCCAGAAGCTTATTACTGAAACTGTTTGGGTGGTGCAATACAAAAATGTTTTACATTTTATAACTCACCCATTTGTGCTCTGATTGTCTCTCTATGTTTCTGCACCTTCATCCTCCTCTCTTTTGCTCTCTCTTCCTGTTCTCTCCTCTTGGCCTCCATCTCCTGTAGTCTTTCACTATCCAACTCATAATGGCATCCCCGGTTTTCCGCAACCATCTCCTCAATCTTTTCCAGAAGCTCAGCAACTTGAGTTGAATTACCTTTATTTATATTATTGAAAATATGATAGCGGTTCCCACATTTCTCAATCAACCACTGTAAGGCCCCCCCTTCACTTTCAATGTGGTGCTCTACATGGGTATTTCCCAAACATTCTCCATAGGTGAACAGGACTATAGTATGATCCCATACATCCTCACCCAGAAGCTCAACGTGCTGCTTTATCACACTTTGATAATGTTCTTTAAAGGCTTGGTGCAATTCTATAACCAGTAAGATTGCTTGGGGCCCAGGGGGACACAGCAACACACTGAACTCAATCTCTTTTTTAGTTACTTTAGAAGATTCATCCAGGGTTGCATTGGCGCACCATCCTGGAGTGTCAACCACAATGACCTGCCTCCCTCCAACAATTCCCTGTGTTTTCGCACACATAATTGTTCCTCCAGTTGCATCAAATTCCTCTTGGCCAAAAATGCTATTTCCTGATGAGCTCTTCCCAACACGTTTTGGCCCCAGGAGCACAATCCTAATCTCTGGCTGATATGAATCATCTGGTGAACAAAAACAAATTATTTGCCATGTTACTCATATACCATCTTGTTTGTTTGAAGGCTCCTAAGTGTTATAGTTTATTCAGACTTACCCAACAGTGATTTCAGAGTTTCACGTTGCTTCTGCATCTTCAGCATCCTTTCATTTGCCTTAATCTCCACCACCTTCCTTTTCTCTTGAGCCACTTGTAATTTCTCTCTCTCGATGTCATAACATTCTCCCTCCATCTCACTATTTTCCATCACCATCTCTTCTATCTTCTCCAGCAGCTCTAGGACTTGAGACTCATTGTTCTTGTCTCTGTTACTAAGGACATGAAACCTGTTCCCACATCTCTCAGTGATAAACTCTAGGGCCTCTCCTTGACTCTCAATAAACTGTTCAATGGTCATGTCTCCCAGACAGTTTCCACAAGTGAATAGCACTATGGTGTGACTCCACACAGTTTCACTAAGAAGTTCTATGTGCTGCTGGACTGCTTGCCGACATTCCTCTGTGAAAGACTTATCTAATGCTATCACTAGAAGAAAAGCATGTGGTCCTGGAGGACACAGGGACACACTAAGCACAATTTCATTTTTTATCCACTCTGTAGAGTCCTCCAAGGTGGCATCCATACACCATCCTGGAGTGTCAACCAGAGTGACCATCCTGCCTGCTACTGTTCCCTGTCTTACCAGACACTGGCTCGTTCTCCCCACATCATCAAACTTTTCCTGACCCAGGATTGTATTTCCTGATGAACTCTTTCCAGACACTTTATAACCAAGCAGCACAATCCTCAACTCTGAAAAGAGATCTGAGAAATAACAAAATATAATATGTTGGAAACATTTGATATTTTGATATTGATATTTTGTACACATTTTAATGGAACCTATAGTATAGGGAATCCCCAAATTTCATTTAATTTGATAATCAAAATAAACAAAAGAGGGATGCATTCCACTGCTCTTTGGCTCTCTGGTGTCTGCAAACCTACATGTTCAATACATGCATTTACATAGCTCATATAGAAAACCTCTAAAGGAAGGGAAACTCACAGGAATGTGGGTCTTGCTCAGGCATGCTTATGTCTTGTGCATCTTCCATGTCAGATGACATTTTGCATCTATGATCATGCAAGCTCTATACTGCTATAGTTTTAAACTGAAAGATAAGTATTGAGAAAGAGAATGAGAAAGAGTAAGCTAAATACTGAGACATTCAGAGAGCTATACTAAAATTCAGCACACTCATATCTCAACAGTCACACATTAGATGAGGTGGTTGTAGTCCTATGTCCTGCTATGCAGTCTATATTGCAAATACCCAAAACACCTACTGACACACAACATCACACACACACACACACACACACACACACTCACACACACACACTTGAAATCTTTAAAGTCTAAGCCTATAAAGATGAAAATATGCTACTTTACTTGGCTATTCACTTAACTGTGCTATACATTGACATTGTCATAAACACAATAGGGTAGGCTACCTCTAATTTTGAAACTAAATGAATGTGCAGTGAAGCAAGCAAGCAAAAGCCAACAGACAGGAAATGCCATAAAAAAGGCGAAAGCCAACAGACAAGAAATGCGATAAAAATGCCAATATTTCATTAAATGTTGAGTCAACTTAGCCTAATTTCTCTTGATTGTTAAAAAGTAAAAGATATGACACCCATTTAATTTTCAACACGCTATTCTTACCTTCTCCTGGTGACTCCTTATCTTTCAGTTTCTCTTTTACACAGCCTGAACCCACCAGCTCTGAAACCTGAGTATCTTCATTGTTTGTATTGTTGACACCATGATATCTAATCCCACATTTCTCAGCAGGTGACACAAGGCTCTCTCCCTTCACTTTCAATGAAGGAACACAATAAGCGTGTGAGCCCACACATCTGGACTGAGGTGGTCGAGGTTGCATGAATCTTTCAGTTTTTCTTTTGCACAGGCTGGACCTACGAAATGAGAAAGGGAGGAAATCTTACGTTATCTTGCTCATCTTATGACATCTTAAAACTAAAAATGACAGCAAAAAAATCATGTTCTACAATATTACAAACAATCTACCGAAGATGCCTGAGGGAGTGCCATTACCTGCTCCATCAGTCATGTTTTCTACATTTTTTTTACTGTAAGACCTGTAGGTGACCCATTCAAGGAGCCTGTGTGTGCTGTTACAGTAAAACTGGTCTGATCAGTTTCTCCTCAAAGAAATACATAAAGAAAACGCATTACAACCACAGATTGAATATAACATGACACATAAGGCTAATCAGAGCACTTGCAGTAACAATATAATTACAGTAGATGCTAGAGATAAATGTAAAAAAAAAAACCATATTTGTCTCATTTTACTTGATGTTTCAGTTTACCATATCTAGCATTTAAATCAAAGCTGTTTCAAGTTTGTACATTATTCACACATAGGGATCTTGAAACAATAACCAGTCTAAAGGGCATGTCAAAAATGTTTCAGATCTTCAGTTTCTTCTAATCTTAATCTGCACTGTGAATTTCCTAAAGTGATGGCAGGTGTCTAAAAGCAGATTTAAACGACCAGCGAAGGTTTCACAACATTACTTTAATCAACTTTTATATTGCTTCTAATTTTATGTCTTTCCTCATCCTGGGTATTTTTCACGCTGTATAAATGGACTGATGTCTCATGGATACACTGGATACTCTTGATGAAGTGCTGAGAGTGTTTGCAGAGCTCTGCCCGAGCCTGCTGTCCTTTTGGGTATCCTCCCTCTTTTTCCGTCGCATTATATTTAGTTTATCCCTTTGGCCCCTAGACACATTTTTCACTACTTTACTTTCATTACTGACTTATTTCCTTTTGTTGATAAACATTATTTCAAATATAACAATGAAGTATAGTCTTCCTCATGTTGTCTCTGCCATGAGCTAAGAAGTCTTAAGAGAGATGCTGCCAGGCAAGGAGAAAATTCTTTCTCCATTTCCACTAGCTCTATTTAAACAAGACCCCTGATTAGTGTCAACGTTTTCTAAATAGTACGTTTCTACATGCATATAGATTATTTATGTGTATGTCTGCATGTGCAAGCAACATGGGGGCCTACAATATGTGTGTGTTTTTCTGTACAAACCTGAGTGCATTTACAAAGCCTTTGTTTGGGGTTTTAAGCTATTTTTATCTATAAGCTGTACAAAATGTCCCCCAGATTACATGGAATGAGGAAATATAGCTGCTTCCTCATTTTACTGTTGAGACACCTCAGAGCTCATAATATCTCAGTCTGCTTCCAGGAACCACACAAGGAGACAAATGCCCTAAACTTTGGCCTTCCTTGGTTAGGATGTGTAAAACACACTTGATACTGTGCTAGCTTAGTGATGGCAGTCCAATGCTTCAGTAGAGATGATTTGAACCACAACCCGGGCAAATCTCATGGCCTAAGGGCCCGCCACGCTTTCCAGTGTTCACAGTGCGTTAGTACAGTTGCAGTTGCCATGGTGATGACAAATCTTTAATCCGCTCATACTACCTCTCTCTCTCTCTGTCCTTTTCTCTGTCTCTCTCTCGGATAGCCTGAGCACAAGGAGCCAGCATACGGGTCCAACGATGATTCATCTGATGGGAAGAGAAGAGTGTGACTCGCGCAAGAAGCCCCTCTTCCGGAAGGATTAAGGACAAAATGTGGGAGAGAAATACAGAGAGCGAGAGCTAGAGTGAAAGAGAAAGAGAGAAAGAAAAAGGATTCAAAATTATGTGTGAAACTGTGAGGTCAGAAACTGAGAAATTACTTTGAATTAGCCTAATTTGGCCTTCTCCGCAGGGGGGAGTGGTTAGTCACCGAGCCGTGTTAAAGGGGATCAGGCTGATAAATACCCAGCACTTGAAACCCTGGCACTCTTCCTTGCTCCTGTGCTGCGGAACAAGCTGCGTTTGAAGGGTTTTATGCAATACAAGTAAATGGGGACATTTCATGCCAGTTGCACTCTCAATCATCTCACTGCTACTAATGAGGATAAATGATGCTGTGTAATAGATCTGACCACACCTGAGTGTATGTGTTTGGTGTCATATTTCACTGCATCCCATAATTCTATAGCTGCTCAAAGTCTGGATTTCTCTAAATTTGGCACAAAGCATGTTTTTTTTGTTGAATATGTTTCCGGAAATTAATAAAACAAGCTAATGTGACTACAGTACAACAAAATACAAAGCAGTCAAATGTATCATTATGTGTTTAATGCCATTTTTCCTCATCATGAAATTGCCCAATAAAAATCTACAGAGTTCTCCTCAAATTAGCATTCTTTCTTCCTTTAGACCTCTGTAGATCTATTGTTCTTTCTCACTTTTCTCTCCCCTGACTCCCTCTATCCTTTCAGTTTCACCTATCTGAGAGAAGGTGTATGCTAATGACTAATTACACGACCAAACCCAGTTTGGGCGACACAATTATTTAAGCAGCCAATCACTTTAATCAGCCAATTAATCCCTGATTTAATTACTGTCATCTTCAAACGAGTCTAGTCAGACAAGCCCATTAGCTTCTAGTGTGCTTAATGAGCTCCAAGCCACAAGGTCTGAAGAGCCCTTCAGCAGTACTTCACTTTCTGCACCAGGCCAGACGGCCGTGTCAGTTTGAATTCTTTCTTTTTCATTTATTAATTATTATTTTTTTATTATTATTTTATTTCATCCCAGGGCAACCATATCAATGCACAGGTGAGTGATCGTCTGTGCAGAAGTCACTCAAGCAGGATGAGGTGTGAGCGTGTCGCTCAGGGCTTAAGAACGAACAGCTGCTGCTAACACTGTGAAATCGGACCATTAATTCTTTATCTTATGCAAGAGATAGGGGTGCCTGCTTATGAAGTCGACGTCAACGGTGGAATAGCTGCTGTTTCTGCTGCCCAACCTGGTGGGTCTTCTGCTACTCGACGTGAGTTCTCTGATGTTCAACCTGGTGGATCTTCAGGTGCTCCTCTGGAGGCCGTTCATCGGGCGTTCCCCTGGGGAGCTCAGCTGCGCCCGGCCATGCCCCTCAACCGATGTCGTCCGCCGGGAGTCACAAGCAACGTGGTCTCGGGTGGTCCAGGAGCCTCCTCGCCTCCACCGCTGGTCTCCCCAACCACCCTCATCATTGGTGACTCTATTATAAGGAACATAAGGTTCTTCGATGCCACCACACATTGTGTTCCTGGAGCCACCGTTGCCAACATCCACTGAAAGCTAAGTGAGTTGCTCCCATCTCTGAATACATCCATCAACAGAGTTATAGATGAACGAATGACACTGCATACCGTTAGTCAGAAATAACAAAGTCAAATTTTTTGGCTCTCATGGTGTTTTTAAAACAATGTAAGAAGTCTGCTTTTATCTCGGGCCTCATTCCAACAGTAAGGCGTAGTGGTGAACGGTTTAGCAGAATTCTTAGCATGGCTCCTGGCCAACACCTGGAGTTAGGTGGACCTAAGACCTAGGTTACCCTGGACCTAGGTTAAGTTCGGCGTGTTGTTTGGGGGGTGAGTGTGGCGGGCTATGGGGGCTGGGGGGGCTGGGGGGGCCTGTTGTACGCGGAGCCTCTCCTCTGTCCCCCCAACTGCATTAGGTGAGGGCAGGTCGATTGGCATACATGAGTGCTTAGGTGTTAATTTCAGATAGATTTATTATTATTATAAATGAGGGGAGTGGGTGGTAGATTGGGGGGGGGGGGGGGGTATGTATATAATTAAACCTCTCTCTCATATCAACCCTTCCAGCCTCTGTCTCCTAACCCCAACATTAATCCAACATTGCACATATTCACTCAATCATGACACACTGAACTGAATTCCCAAACTACTTGCAACCCCTGGCCCATCTCCTGGACAACACCCCCCCCCCCTTCCCACACACATACATTCCTCTCTGTGAAAATTTAATCAGTACTGTCTAGCCTTTTGTGAGTATTCTGTTATCGTCTCTAGTTTAATGTGTCTTGTACTTGTACGTCGTTGTACTGTGTTTTTGTCTACCTATGTTTTTGTCTTTGTAACTGTCTAATTGTTTGCAATAAAAAAACCCTGCTCCATAGCACTGTTGAACACCAGATCACTTGTATGCAAGTAATTTTTGATAAATTACCTTATCTCCTCTTATGACCTGGACTTTATGCTATTGACTGAAACATGGTTAAATGAATCAAACCGTACTGCCACACTCATTGAAACCGCTCCCACAGATTATAAATTCATGAGTGTGACAAGAGCAACTAGGGGAGGACATGCACACAGCTATCATTTGGAGAGTTTGAATCTTTTGAGTATTTGTGTGCACTCCTTGAAGGTTCTCCAAACATTTTACTTTTAACTGTCTATAGACCACCAAAACACTCAGCTAAAGACTTTCTTGAAGAATTGTGTGAACTCTTAACAACTGTTTGTTTGGAGTTTGACTGTCTTTTTATATCTGCTGATTTTTAATTTTCATATGGACAATACAGAAAATACCCATGCCAAGGAACTACTTGCACTCATAGACACCTTTGATCTGTCCCAACTTATCCATGTCCAACTCACTCACAAGGTCATACACTTGACCTAGTCATCACAAAGGGTGTATCTTGTCATCAAATGTGAAGAACCTGGCTTTGTCAGATAATTTCTGTGATGTCAGCATTCGCCCTCACCTGCATAACAAGTCCATGCCCATTGCAAGAAGAGTCATAAACGAATATACAGGTGCCCTGTTTGAGCAAGCACTCTCACAGGCCCCTAGTCAACCATCTGACTCTGCAGATGACTTGTTTGACTAATTTTAATACTAGAATGACACATTATTGACAATATTGCACCAATAAAGTTTAAAGAGTTGTGGATAATAATAAATCCCCATGGAAACAAAATCCAACAGTTAAACACTTCAAAAGAGAGTGCAGGAAGGAAGAAAGAAAATGGCGCAAAACCAACCTCCATATCTATTATCAAATATATAAAGGAATGTTAAACAACTATAATCTTGAAATTTGTAAGGCAAGGCAATCTTTTTTCTCTGAAATTATAAACAAGAATTTGAACAATGCTCGTGTGCTCTTTTCCACAGTTGAAAAGTGAACAAAACCCAAATCACAACTAGCACCTGAGCTTCTCACAACCGACAAATGCAATGAGTTTGCATGCTTTTTTAGAGGTAAAATTAATAACATTAGAATAAATATAACAGTTGCAGACAGCCCCAACAACTAGAGCCTATATCATCAAAGAGTATGCCATACTGTATGTCAACATTTAACTATTGACTACGAGGCACAGGTGAAAACCGTCCAAGACCTCAGCTCTTCCACATGTGAACTGGACATTTTGCCGACCAGCTTTTTGAAATCTGTTCTCCACCTTGTAGCACCTGCTCCAGATTATAAACTCTTCTTTGGAGAATGGCACTTTCCCCAAGTTACTAAAGCTAGCAGTTGTAAAACCACTACTGAAAAAGAATAACCTGGATCACTCAGTTCTTACCAACTATAGGCCAATATCCAATCTGCCATTTGTTGGGAAGATCATTGAAAAAATCGTTTTCAATCAACTAACTGTGTTTTTGTCCTCAAATAATTGTTGTGATAAATTTCAGTCTGGTTTAGAGCCTATCACAGTACTGAGACTGCCCTTATTAAGCTTGTAAATGACATCCGTCTTAATACTGATGCAGGAAAAACATCAGTTCTGGTGCTACTGGATCTCAGTGCTGCCTTCAACACTGTTGATCATGGCATACTACTACACTGGAACATTGGGTTGGGTTTACTGATATAGTGATTAAGTGGCTAAAATCCTACTTAGAAGATAGAAGCTTCCTTGTCGCCATGGGCACCCATACTTCAACACCAATGCCCCTGACCTGTGGGGTCCCCCAGGGGTCCATATTTGGACCCTTACTATTCAACCTATATGCTCCCACTTGGTCGGATTATCACTGACAACTCAATTTCTTACCATAGCTATGCTGACGACACCCAAATCTGCACTTTCCCCTGATGACTATACCCCCCTTGAAGGCCTCTATCAGTGTATAGACCAGATAAACAAATTTTCTACAGTTAAACAAAGACAAGACTGAGGTGATCATATTTGGAAACAAGGAGAAAAGATCAAAGGTTGCCACTGCGGTTAACGTAAAGGAGTTCACAGCCAAAGAGACTGGAGTCATCATTGATAGTGACCTTAACTTCAGCAGTCACATCAAATCATCTCGGCATACCATCATTTAAAAAACATCTCTAAGCTGAGAGACAATTTAGGGACCTTGAAAAACTTATTCATGCCTTCATTTCAAGTAGAGTTGACTATACTGCAATGGCCTCTTAACAGGCCTACCCAAAAAGACCACTAAGCCCCTTCAACTCATTCAAAATGCAGCTGCTAGGGTCCTTACCAAAAAAAAAAAAGAACTGACCATATTACTCCAATTTTATCCCTGCACTGACTTCCTGTGAGTTTTAGAATTAATTTTAAAGCACTGTTACTTTTATTTAAATCTATGAATGGTCTCTAAGGTCTGTGGAGTGGAAAAGGTCAAAAGGTCTGTTGGTCAGACCCACTGTCAGAACAAAAAGTGGTGAAGCTTGCCTTGCCTTATGGCCATTTCTGACAATAGCAGCCACTGATGTTGGAGAAGGAAATTGAGATTACCAACAAGTTCACACATTTTCTTGCAGGCATGCATCCAAAACACAGAGACAACTTTGAGCAATATTAATTTGTGGTTTTATGGTCTTGAAGAAATCATTCTTACAAGTCTGTATCAAGAATTCCATTAGACATTGTTTAAGAGAGAGGAACAGTGTATGTCTGAATATAACTGGTCAAATCTATCACATGTGATATTTTCCATAATAAAATGATAGTGAAACAAGTCATATTCTTCCTAGTGGAACAAAGATTGACATCAGCTCCGATCACAAGGAAGGCGTAGGCTAGTTTACACAGTAGAAAGGCTACATTAAGAGATGACTAAGGACATCTCTTTTGTGTGTGGAGACCTAGGACAATGATGTTGACAAAAAATGTAAAATTTACTTATTAGGGTGAGTAGTTTGAAAAATTAATAAAATTCAGAAAAAAAACATTTGTCCCAAAAGTCCATTTGTTCGCAAACAGCTCCCTCTGCTGTTCATATCTGCAATTAAATCTGCTATGAAATGTAGCTTCAACTGCACACTACATCCTCCTAAAATATTTCTGCTTATCTAAATCTAAAATCTTTTTAGATCTTTTTGCTCAACCTATCTCTTCAAATGCTCCCTAATAGTGGACCAACACCAACAACACCTGTGATGCATGTAGGCTACTTATACTACACTATCACAGCCATCATCAGAATCACCAATGGTCTGGTCAGCATTTCATTCACATCTTCAGTTGGCTATTTTGTTCATGACAAAACTGTTAAAAGACATGACCTGTTCCCGCCCGGTTTCGAACCGAGGACCTTTCGCGTGTTAGGCGAACGTGATAACCACTACACTACGGGAACTGAGCTGAAGAGGGCGTACTTTCATTACTTTCCAAGCCCATTTGGCCTGTAAGTGAAGAGACTTGCTGTCTAAACTGGAGGGGCATCATACATTTTTCATCAGTCAAAACCCAACCAATGTAATTATTAAAGTTCTGATTTTGAGTGGGTGTTTACAGTGTTTGGTGGGAAGATTTTTATGCTAGGTAACCTCTCATAACTGTGAATCCAAACTAATTAATAAGCAATATGCCAGGAGAGGCCGTGCGACGTTCGATTGCGCAGTAATACAGAAGTGAAGAGGCACGCAGAATCAGCCAATCACAATCAAAAACCAGAAGTAGTTTTAGATGAAACACCATAAGTAAAATAAGTAAAATCCATAAACAAGATGTGAACTCAAATTGCGCCTTGTCACGATTTTTTTCCCATTTAGCAACAGGCCTACGCCTTTTTGATTGCGCCAAAAGAAACAGAGAAACCCTACGCCTCTACTGCCACATCACAATGCTCTATACAAACTGTGATGGACCTGGCATCTCTGTCTCCCCTACAGTGCTGCTGTCAGCCTCATCTTCAAACCCAGTAGAAGGCGGTGGTTGATTATTAGACTGGAGGAAAATGATTACAGGTCATATTATAGGCCACATAGGCCTATTAATATGTTAACAACTGCAGTTGATTACACATAATGCAGTAAATTGGACATAATGCACAGGGGGCACCTACTAATATGGTAGCCTGCCTACCTTGTGGTAACCATATGAACAACACCAGTGGTCTGCCAAACAAGTCCACCTTCTTCACTTTTGCCTTCAGAAGTGGACAGACAAACTTATCCAGGGCCTCCTTCCTTTTCTGGATCCAGGCCTCATGCTTGTTGTAAACTGGAAGGTGCTTTGGGCATACCTATGGCAGATGTCATGTAATATCTGGAAATCATAAACACAAATCATTATCATAATAACAAATAATTATAAATAATGTGTCAAAGGCTGCAGACACATTATAGCCTATCTTAGACCTAAACAGTGTCATGTCAAATGTAAACTGTAGCTTATACTAGTCAATGTCAGTCAATCAACATGTGAACATCTATTCTGGTATATCGTTTCATCTCTACAGTAAACTAAATTAAATATATAGGTAGGTTGACAGAACACAGGCTACGTGTGTGAAACGGTTTGTTAATCCTTAAATAACCTACCAAACCCCTCTCTGTAGCTTTGACAAGTCAACAATAAGCAGATAAGTAATAGATTCTAATACTTACTAATAGAAAGGATATAAACGATATTAAACAATACACAAGGATAACGCAACATCTTTTTTTATCCGCTCGTGTTTGTTTATTCACAAAGATAACAAGCTAACGTCAGCTGCTAGTTTAACTTACACGACAACGTTAACGAGCAGGACGAGACAAAAAAATATAGTCAGAGTATAATGTATACTGTTTTTCAGCAATATTATTCAAAAAGCTTACCTTGAATTTCGAATTTAGCGCTAAATATCCACCATTGACTGTCAACGACGTGCACTCGGTAGAAACACACAAATGTAAGTTGCTTGATGATTGGTTATTTTTCGCAGCGTTTGATTGGTTCCTTTGCCCCATCTGTTAGGAGTGTTCGGAATTGAGTTTGGACTTGTTCGGAGGTGTTAGGACTTTGTTCGGACCTTGTTCGGATTTCGTTCGGATTTGTTAGGAACTGTACCGAATGCGTTCGGACCTCGTTCGGAGGTGTCCGGATGTTGTTAGGAACCAGGAAGCAGTCCAGTTAAGAAAAAACTGCATGTTTCCTCTGCAGTAGGCCACTATGTTCATGTCTTTGAGGATGACTTTGTTTGCTTAAGACATGACACGTCATAATCTTGCTTAAACATGCATGGTGGCTGGCAACTAAATTAAATGTTGAGTGTAACGTGGACCATTCATGCATTTGCACGATAAAAAAAGATATATCTATATCTACCAAAGCTAAATCCTTTAGGCTACTAATTAGACCAATAAATAATTTTCATTAACAAATAGAAATGAGCTGAGATCAGAATGTTATGTTTGGCCCATAAAATGATAAGATCTAGTAGTAAAACTGGGATATGCAAGGTTTTGAAAAAAAAAAGTTCATTTATCAACGTACAGCAGTAAAATGGCATTGCAGGGAAAGCCACATTATAAGGTTGACAGGTTTGGCGGGATTGGGATTAAAAACGCATGCCTGTTCTAAACTCCGCCCTGCATAGAGGCTGCGCTAGTGTGGGAACCCATGCATTTGTGTGAAATTATTAGCCAGCTAGCGAATTAGACGAGCTCATCCTGAACGGTGCTGTAGGCGTTAAAAGCACGACTTTGCTTGGATGTTCGTCAGTGTTTGCTTTTCATCATATTATTTTAATATTTGCAATCACTAGATAATAAAGGCGTCGTTGGCTACCTGTTCAGCAAAACACAACACTGTCAAGCTAGCTAGCCTAGCATACTAGATATCTATATTGTAACATTAGCTCTTTAGAATTGCTGTAGCAGAAGAAATTTGGTAGAGGATGGATCTCTTCGGTGATCTACCTGAGCCCACCCAGGTTACAGGTACGTTACATAAACGTTTACGATACGTGATACAGTAACGTTTCTATTCAGACCTTTTTTATGAAGGCTTTTTTTTGGCGCAGAACCCATTAATGTTAGCTAACTTACCAGCGTCACGTTTGCTGCAAGTTCTGCAAACTCATAAAATCTGAACCTTCGGCTGGTTGCTACTTTTGCAGAGTCTGTTGAGAGTGTAACAGGACATTCACATAAACACAGTTTCCTTCCCTAGGAAAGGGAAGCCACTGTGCCTGAACGGTCATTATCAACAGCTAACACAGTGTTTGTTCTCAGATTTTTTGGCCTTTTAAAATTTTATATTTTGAACGAGGAATTTAAACGTTAATGTTACGCTAAATGGTTAAAAAAACTTGCCATACACCCATGTTCTGCTCCATTGACGGTGCTGTCTAAACTGACTGAATGCGCCGCCACGAAAAAAATCACTCACTGCATCGTTAAGGTAGATTTTGGGTGCTCATCCACAGGCTTTATCTAGTCCAAACATTGCCAGTTTATGTTGCTGTTTTGGTAAATTGTGGCATTCATCTATCATGGACCACGTTGGTTTGGTTTGGTTTGGTTTTATAGGTAGTCTAGGTGATCATCATCAGGTATTTAATCTTATTTCTGCAAAGAAGGAAGGTTAATGTTTCTACAAACTGACTTGTAACGTTGATCACCACTAATTTGTCATTTTGGCATGGTGTGCAGTTAAGGAGTTTATGCCTTCTCAACCATCTGAAGAGACCAACAGAGGTGAGAAGAGGAAGCACAATGAGGGGCTTGAAAAAGAGGTTACGGAGGAAAAGAATGAAGAGGAAAAGAAAGTTTGTAAAGGTTTTCCACATTTCCACACAAAACGTATTCATTCTCATGTCCTGGTTCCCCAGGTTTTACAAGGATATTCACACTTCACCTTCTCTGGTGCATTGAGCTGAGACTGACTGTGTGGCGTGGTTTACGTTTGCCTAGGTTATGCCAGGCTAAAGGGCTATGTAGCTGCGCGTCGAGGAGAGAGGGAGGACATGCAGGATGCTCACATTCTTCTCCCTGACATGAGCAGCGTCATTTCTTCACTACCACCCCAAGTGTGAGTTTAAGCAATGCTGGCTGATGTAATACTGCAGAGGTCAAAGTTCTCAGGTTTTTTTTGTGCAAGGACAAGCTAAAAATTTAGTGTGATTATTTCAAAAGTCATAAGAGTGAGTGGCTTGTATATAAATGTTTTATCAATAGTTTCTGAATGTGTGGTACATTTTATATCCAACTTTAAATCTAACAAATACCTTTTGGAAAGTTACATGCCAGGGTTAACAGACAGAAATTTAGAGGGTGTCTGCTGTATTTAAGGCTTGAAAGGTTGTAAATCTAGTTACCGGTAAATATTATGAGGGAACTAATTCTCCGTAAGTTTTACTTCAAATCCCACAAATCTGTCAGTTTTCTGCTCAAAGCCAAAGGGCATCACAATAGTGTAAAATGGTCAGACAAAAGGTCTTAAAACGTCCTAAATTTAGCTTGTTCAAACGTTACAAAACGTGCAGACACCTGCTTTGTACTAGCCTGGCTTGTGCGACAAAGCTCATGGGAGCTTAGTCTGGCCATCCTACATTACTAAACACCTTCTGGGAGGCGGGCTTAACCTGCGTCCATCAGATGCCTCTGTATACTACTTGATGAATCTACAACCAATCAGACCATTCATTCCGATGACGTATGCGTAAGCTCGTTTCTCATTGGTGCCCACAGATTTGGGAAAAATAATTCCTCTAAATCGGCAGCCTGGCCAGACTGACTTGCTCGCGAAATTGAATGTAGCGTCACAGGAAGTATGGGCGGGCCCAGGCTAGCTTTGTACTGTTTCAATAATGCGTTTTTGTTGTAAACAAACTTGTTACTGTTGTGTCCCAGGTCTCGTCTGGCCTACTTTGCTGTATTTGACGGTCACGGAGGTGCAAGGGCCTCACAGTTTGCTGCAGAGCATCTGCATCATACTCTGGTTGCTAAGTTCCCCAAAGGTAAAGCTGACTAGTCATTCAATTAAAAAAAAACCCATCAGACTGCAGAAAATGGAAGCTCTTCATTAGTGCATTGTATATACTTAACCATAGTGTAATCTTGAACATGCATCAAATTCTACTGTAAGTCTACACTATTTTCACTGATGCATAATGTTCTTAGGTGATGGAGAGAACTTGGACAAACTGATAAAAAAGTGTCTACTGGATACTTTCCGTCAGACAGATGAGGACTTCCTGAAGAAAGCCTCAAGCCAGTGAGTTTTTTTGGTCCACCATTAACAATTAGTGTTCAGTACCTGAAGTAACAGTATCAGTACAATTTCAGTATAGAGACCCGGGTTCAAGGTATTTGTGTACCTTGTTGGATGCGTTATTTATAGAGCTCCTGTGCTACTGGCTACATTGGCTAAGGAGCTTCAAAACTACCCTATGGGTTACACTGTAACTAACGTTAAAGTATAACTGCACCTCCTACAACTGCTTCACATTTTCTTAAAATGATGTGGACGGTTAGGAACTCTAGCTGAGAAGGGGCTGGTTAATAGGACAGAGCAGGTCACTTCACTTTAGGTGCTTGTTTCATGTGCCAGGATTTATGCTGCTTAAAGTATAGCCAAATGGGGTTATCACATCACAATTGATCTGCATTTAAACATTTTGTTTTATTTGGTTAATGATGTTATGGTCTGTTATGTTTGTAATTTTGAATATGCTCTTCTCAAACTATTTTATACATTGCAGAATAAAATCAAATAAAGCTACTTTTAACTATCCCACCAGGCTTAGCCAGGTCTATTTCCTATACTGCTGCCACAGAGGTAGGTTTCAGTCTGCCCACCTCTCATTAGAGCAGTTCATTAAAGGTGGAGGCAGGTATGATGTAATGGTGTACTTTTGAAGCGCGCTGTCATTGTTGTTGTCATTAAATGTAGTGGCGCAGCTGAAACTGTAGAGGGCACAGGGACTGTCTGACAACACGTTTTTGTCAATATTAACCCTGGTTTTAGTATGTTTTCGACACAGATCATTTCAGCAACTCAAAAAAACTATTTAGGGGTGGAGTTACAATTTAAAAGTACACTGCTTTCTGTGCTGGAGTGGAGACGAGACTTATAATTGCAAAGAAATTACAAATGGACTCATTATTTCATTTCATTCAAATTTCCATCAAAGCCGTTTATTGGACCATTTAAATAATGTCTATTGCTGACTAACAAAGAGCTTCCTCCCTCTTGCATGCTTTACATTATTACAAAAAGTGTGTGTCTTTAGCTTTGTCAGGTATAGATAAGCCTGTCATGTTGCATTGTCACCCAACAGGAAGCCAGCATGGAAGGACGGCTCGACAGCCACGTGTGTACTGGTGGTAGATAACGTGCTGTATGTGGCCAACCTTGGGGACAGCAGGGTGAGAGTTCCACCACTTGCACTGTTTCAGAGAACTGGAGAATGTTTTGACATTGGGACGCCACGTCATACATTTTTCGTTACCTCAGCTGCAGTCTCCTTCCAGTGCAGTTAACTGTTCTGTGCTCAGTGTTATTGATTTGAGGTTTACTAAATGATGACAAAAGATTTGTTTATTTATTTTAAATGCATGTTTCATTTTTGTTCGCTCTCCTTTTAGGCTGTCCTTTGTCGTTCAGAGTGTGGAGAAAACGGTGAAGCGAGGAAGTGTGTGACCCTAGCACTCAGTAAAGAACACAATCCCACCATCTATGAGGAGAGGATGAGGATCCAGAGGGCAGGAGGCACAGTCAGGTGGGTGTGGTCCCATGTGGGTGTTTGACTGCCTGAATGCCATTTGTGAAACCAAGTCTGGTAAAACCAAGGTTATAATTTGGTTATAAAATCCAGGCTCATAATTATTCACAGTTGGCTTTGAATGTTGAATGTTTAGAATGCCCTTGGTGTAGGCAATTAAATCAGGCCAGTTGGGGGTGCCATGGCTCAGTTGGTTTAGGCGCAATACCATGAATCCGGGCACCTGGGTTCAAGTCTGACCCAAGGTCATTTCACAATCCTTCCACCTTCTTTCTCTACCACTCGTTTCCTGTTATTCTCTTCACTGTCCTGTCCAAAAAAAAAGCCCCGAAAAACATCTAAAAAAAAAAAAAGTTAAATGAGTTGAATTAAGAAATGGAATGCTGTGGAAACGCATCAATATGCCAGATGAAAAAACAGACCTGTCCTGTGTTTATTGGATTAGGCAGATGCCTTTATTCTTGTGGTGTGTGTGTGTGTGTGTGTGTGTAGAGATGGGCGTGTGTTGGGGGTACTGGAAGTGTCACGCTCTATAGGGGATGGTCAGTACAAACGTTGCGGAGTCATCTCTACACCAGACCTCAGACGCTGCCAGCTCACTGGGAGTGATCGGTAAGGCCATCGAGCCATTTTGAGTTGAGAAGTCCTGTCAGTAAATGCCAATAAAACTTGATTGATTCTGTGTATGTGTGAAGTTTATGTTTAATGTATTTGGTGATTATACTTACTGTATATTTGTATGCCTAATTATGTCTGTCTGCTGGTATTCTTCAGATTTGTCATTTTAGCTTGTGATGGCCTCTTCAAAGTTTTCTCCCCAGAGGAAGCTGTTAAATATGTACTCAACATCCTGGAGGTAAGTGTATGTTCTTACAAATTGAGAGAATATTTGTTGTGAGACAAGTTGTATTGTTTATTTATTAGTGTGTTCCAAAGGTAGGGTAAGCAGTGCTATCCATTCCAAACACCACTCTAAAGATATCTCATGATCTATTGCCTCCATTCTTGACTCTGTGAAATGGGGGGAAAAAAACATGACCGTTGGGCCATCATGAAATTACAAAAACAGTATGTGTTCATGCACTTCTAAACTTGAGTTAATGACAATTGGCACGAGTATCCAGGTATACATACAAAAAAAAAAAAAAGTGATTTACCATTTGAATGCATTTGATTCCTGGACTACAACAGTAGGTGGCTAGCTACTAGATGCTAAGCCCCAAACCGCCAATATAGGTTTAAAGACTGTAGGGTTATTTGAACTATGGGAGAAGAGATAGCCACCACTGTAGCATTGTAGGTACATTTTTAATGTACTTTTTTATTGTTTTGTGTATTGGACACGTTGTGCATGCAACACAATACTGCAAATTGTTGTGTTGCCTTTTGCCTTGATTTAATTAAAGCAAATTCCCAAGTATTTCTTACCCTACCTGTGAGTTTCTTATGTGCCACATCATGGTAGATGGCCTATCAGCATTAACATTTGATACTTTAGGATGCATCGGTTGCCGTGGAGAAGAAGGAGAATCAGACAGAGGGCGAAGCCCGTCACGACACAGCTTGTCAGCGATTGGCCGGTGAAGCTGTGCGGCGGGGCTGTGCAGATAATGTTACCGTGATCCTGGTGTCCATCGAATTCTGATATGCACGCATACACTATTCTGTCTCTCTTGGATCACACCAAGAAGCACTGAGGCCTACAGAGCTGGGCTCTGCCAAATGTGCCACATTGCCTGCTGCACAGATATTTTAGGAGATGTACTCCAGGCAAATTGGTTACAAAAGGGTTCAATGTTGGAAGGAATGTGAATGTTGTATTTGCACTAAAGGCTGCATTAACACTTTCCTGAATAATTCAATAAAACTTTTTTTTGTAAGTTGTCTAGTTTGTACTGTCTTGAAGTAATCAGCTATAATGTGCCAATGCCACTGCCCAGAACACAGACAAAGCTCAGAATCTTAAATAAAAAAAGGAACTTTTTTTGCAAACATTTTGACAAGTAAAGGAATAGACGATAACATTTTGGTGGTGATCCAGAAAACATCTGGAATATCAGTTTACTGTCTCGGCCATGGTCTGAGCTCTTGAATGTTTTTGCATTTTTGTAAGATATCGGACTAGATTCACATATTACTTTAAATTAGTGTATTGCTTTTTGGTTCATGATGTTATGGTCTGTTATTTTTGTATGGTCTGTCAACACTAAACGTCATCTAAAGTTATTTCTGAAAGTTTACACTAATAACATTAAGAGGCGTATTGCCTGGCGTGACAGACCGAGGACTTTTACTTTGAAATCCAAACCGGATACGTCAGATAAAATGCAACGGCGATCCATACATGATTGGTCGACGGATATTCATCGGTCATTGATAGTTCAGACAACCAATGAAATGTCATTTTTGCACAGAGGCTGAACGATTTGTCGACGAGGCTCAACTTTGTTGGTAAAATAATCGCACAACGTTTAAACGACGCCTTCTTTTCCTTTCTGAATCAAGCAAGATGTACTAACTCCGGAAATCTGAAGCTGTTTTCCATACAACAGTAGGCTATGCGTGCAGCTGTCAACATTTCAGCCAAACAACAGTCAGGAATGCATTATTTATTCATCGGCTATTTGGATATTGTGTTTGTGAATGTAGGCAATAATGCAAGAGATGTAGCAGAGTGTTAACCTGAGTCTTCTCAACTGACATAATTTAAATGGATGCACTTTCCGTTAGCTCGCTAGCCAGCTTTTGTGAGGGTCTTATCCGTTAATGAATATACAGTAAATATAGCAAAACGACATTAAGATGGAGGGTATAGTCTCGGTGTTTTAGCTAATGTTTTAATTGTACAGTGTCCTATTTGAACAACAGTATGGCTAACATTAAGCTAAATTACATCAGTAGGCCTATCCGAGATTGTTACTTGGTACCTAATGATGAATAATTTATTGGAATACAATGCTCCATGGTCATCAGCGTTGTACTTCTAAAATGAACTAGGGCTTTAGTTTTGTTAAAGCTGCTAGGAAGGAGACGTATGACACCAAGCCATTATTTTCCAACTAAACCTTTGAAGTGCCACGATGGATTCTTTTTTGGACTTCGAGGAATGCATAAAAGATTCTCCGCTATTCAGGTAGATCTCATCTAATTGTTTAGGCCAAATTAGTTTCGACTAAGATCGACTGTAATTAAACTGCATAATTTACTTCGCTTCATAGGGCCTCTCTGGATCAATGTGAGAGAGATGTAACGGAATTGGAGAACCGAGTTGGAAAGGTAACGTTAGAACGCCTCTGCGATTAAGTTAGAGTAGTTTGCTTGTATCTACCGATATTTTCATCTCAATGTGTCTCCCAGGTGATGAAGCTGTGCAGTAAGATGGTGGAGGCTGGCCAGGCATACAACAATTCCAATCAGCTGTTCCTGGCTGCATTGGCAGAGTTTACTTTGTATCACAAGCGGGACAGCATCATTATGGTAAAATTCATGCATTTGTCATTATGTGCATTTAACAGACTGTTCTATTTCAGTGTATTTTGAAATCAATCAAATCAGCCATCCACAAAAAGTTACATTTATGATGCATCCTTTTTTTCCTACAACAGAACTGCCTCCACCAGTTTAATCAGGGGTTACAAGAGATGATGCAGTTTCATACAGTAAGTATTATTGTGGACTGTGTCTAGGCTGATCATGTTATTAGAGACTTGTGGCTAAAACTAATCTGGATAAAAATTATCCAAATTTGAAAATCTATTGTTGAAAAGTGACTGATATTACTAAATTTCCAAATCTGGAAACCACTTTGATTCCAATTATGCTATTAAAACTGATGGGCAATGGAGACAACAGTAACTGATTTAAATAATTGTGAATTTTCCTCGTCACACTGCCTGTTTATTTACCTTTATACATAATCATCTTATGGCCTACATCTAGCCTAGTAATCTAGGAGTACCCCAGCGATGGCAAATTATTTTCTTATGCAGATACGTCTTGAGACTATAACTATTGATGTTGTAGTCTGGCTTGTCAGGCTAGCCCACATCTTTACTTTCAAGCATTTGATTTCATCCTAATGTCATCTTGTGTGAATATTTAGTCCAGTGAAGCTCGCTATTTGACTTTTATCTCCCTCTCTTTTATCCCTGTCCCATGATTCATTTCCTTTCTATAGATGCTGTTTGATCAAACCCAGAGAGCCATCACTCAGCAGCTCACAAACCTGCTCTCACAGTATGCATACTATCGCTTACACACACACACACACACTCACTCAATGATACCAGTATACTACCACCGGTATTATTTAAGATAGTCTATGAAGTCTTTTGCTTTAATTAATGAGCTTTCCTTCACCAACTGTTCTCTAGGTTTTCTGTCCACATTATCATGCTTTACATACCATTCTGTAGTTTATAGTGGATTATATTCAGTGATTGGTGTTTATTTTCTATTTGACATGTAGACTAAATCTTTTTGGTGCCTCTCGCCAGGTTCCTGCCTCAGATAAAGGAGACACGTAGGGAGTTTGTGCGGATCGGAGACGATCTGGAGACCGCCGCTGCAAAGAATGCCCAGATCTCCCGACACAAAGCCACTGAGGCCGAGAGGGCAAGCCACCTTCTTATAGCAACTCGGAAGTGTTATCAGCACTTTGCTCTAGATTACTGCTTGCAGGTAATGACTGTTAAAAATTACAGTGCCTTTCAACGGTACTATCTGAACTATAAATAGCATATTAGCATATTGACAATGATGGTCCAATTCCCAATTATTAGATTACGTCACCTAAGAAACTGAAGGCTTTTCGATGTGATTAGTTTAGTCCACCCAGTAGAATACTTCAGCTAGTCATTTTGCATGTCCCACTCACTGCCTGGGTGGTGTCTGAACACCCACATCTGTGTTTGCATGTGCTAACCCAGCCTAATCTGAAATATCCTGGAACAGAAGGACAGGTTTGTTTACACAGGGAGCGAGCAAACCGGAAGGAAAGAAAATACTCCACGTATGGTTCAAACTGTAGGCACGGGGTGGTGTCTGAAACCAGCAGGAAACTGAACAACATCCCCTTTGAGGATTAGAATTATTCATATCAAAACTGATATGTGAGGTCACGATTGGGCTTCTTAGCCTATAGACAGCAGATCCATACGGTTTTACTAAATGCTGAATACTCTTCTCCTCTCTTTTCCAGTTTTGCTTTTGTTTCATATAGATGTTGTTTTTCTCTTATAGCTTAACAACTTCAAAGCACAACAGAAGCTGGACATCTTAAACTCGGTAAGTGTGTGCGTTCTTGGCACTTCTTTTCTTTCTGTGAGGCCTTGCTGAATGGTTGTAAAAGCCTGGCCACAGATTGCGCTGGCAGTGCCCCAAGCAGACAGCTGGGGATTAGGAGTCTGCAAGGCTGTTACACTATTAGTGGGGAAGAGGCCGGCTAGTCCCCATGGGAGGCTCTTACTGCATGTGGATGATGCCATGGGTGAGCAAGAGACTCCCAGAGGCTTAAATAACCTGCATTGATTGTGTTTGTGTGTGTGTGTGTGTGTGAATGTGAATGTATGTTTGCATTTGAAGGTCTTTTCATACTTCCATGCCCAGTGCACCTTCTTTCACCAAGGTTATGACCTTTTAAGAGACCTGGAACCCACAATGAAGACTATGGCCTCTCAGGTGTGTATATGCACTCCTTGTCACATGTGTCTGACACTGTCCCCCAGAGGACACTACATGGGCAAGATTATCTCTTTGTACATATTTATTCCCAGTCTCTGGAAAGCCTGTCTAAATGATCAGACTCCCAGATTGTAGAAGATTAGATTAGAGTCCTAAGAAAACTGGAAACATTGTTGTATGTGTTTCTCTAGTGTGGTTCAGTAGTATTAGAAGCTAAACATGAAATAAAGAGTATATTGTTGTTATTGATATTGTAGCCAGAATATGATACTTTCTCAATTCTCACGTGAAACATTAAGGTGGAATACCATTCTGTCTGTTTAGCTTGCTCAACTTTCCACGGATTGCTCAGCCAAGCGGAAAGATCTGGAGAACACCCATCTTCTTGTCCAGCAACGAGTAAATACCTGTTCTATGTATATCAGTGCAATCTCAACTCAAAAAACACAAGTTATACTGTTTGGCTGGCAAGCAAACAAAATCTCTACATTGTAGAGCTGAGATTTTGAGTCAATCACTATGAAACTATGAAATGTAAATTGTGATTTGTGTGGTTTTACACCTGAGTGATACTGATAATGTTTAAAGCTTCCAGTAAAAGCCTCATTCCCAATCCAAACACCCCTTAAAATTTTACCTGGTTTCACATGGATCCTCATGACCAATTTGCTTCTGCTTAGGATGCCTCCGGGGAGCCTGTTATCACCTACACCCCAACAGATGGTGGAATTATACAAGGCTACCTTTTTAAGCGATCACGCCGGAAGAACAAGACATGGAAGAGGTGAGCTGCATGGCCTTTTGGTCAATTATGGACTGGTTTCAGTCACTAAAACATATTGCAGATGAATTTCAAGCAAAAGTGAGCATCATTTGAAACAAGCAATGTTTAATATTTTAAGTGTTCTGTTCTGCATTTGTTAAATATGTTGTGGAACATATTGTATATCATCAGTTTTATTGTTGTCCTGTAGATGCTGGTTCTCCACTGAAAACAACCGACTAGTATACACTAAATCACACAAGGTTGGAAAAGACTATTCATCTGTACTAAAATTACATCCAGATTCAGGGAGCATGAATGTCCACATGTCTCAGTTTAGCAGTTTCAAATAAGACACATTCTTAATCACAAATATATATAAATAAGGTATATAAATAAGTAATATAATAGTGTGGTGCAGTACATTGCATGCTGGTCCTAAACTTACTCCTCTGGTCCTGCTGCAGGAAGAACCCACTATGCTCTTTGATGACCTCAGGCTATGTGCAGTGAAGCCACAGGACAGCATTGACCGACGCTTTTGTTTCGAGCTGGTGTCAGTTCAGAAGTAAGGACCTCAGCACAAATGAGGATATGTTGTGTGTGTGTGTGTGTGTGTGTGTGTGTGTGTGTGTGTGTGTGGTCTGTTTGGCCAGTTGATGCAGACAGGTGAATTGACAGGTTTTGGACAAACAAAAAACGGAAGAAAAAAAAAACGAAGATAAAAATGGCTTTGCGTAGCAGTAATGGCATTAGTGTAATTATATTATGTTTTGTGCACCATAGAGAAAAACAAGCAATCCAACTTGGTTTCTTCAGTTGTTACTATCAGCGCTTTCAGTAACAGTAGCCAAGGCTTGTTGCGTCCTCCTATGTGAATGGGTGGACCCTCATGGTCAGTGTCCTCCCTGCCCCAGGTGCTGTGCCCTGCAGGCAGACTCGGAGGAGCTGAGGCAGGCCTGGATCAATGCAGTGCAGGGCAGCATAGACATGGCCTACCGCCAGAAAGAAGAAGCCCAGGAATCCCAGGTAATACAACACGCCAAGGCTCACTCACTCACTCACTCACTCACACACTCACACACACACAGGCACAATCTTTTATTGCAGAGTAGATCCATGAATGGAGATAGGCAGATGTGCTTAAGGTCACCATATGGGAGGTTAGAGAGATTACTTTAGTGGTCATTAAATATTCAGCAGTCTCTACTACCCTGAAGCACTCGCTCAAAACCAGACACCCCACAGAGATGCAAATTCCCTGCAAATGGGACACGCAAAGATGGGCCTCCTTGTTTCCTAAAATGTTTTGTGAAAATGTCAATGCGGCACATCTGAAAAACTAATGAAATACTAAAAAAATAATGGATAGGGCAATGGGACAGTAAGTGGACAATCGATAATCATCCTGAATCTCCCAATTAGTGATTCCAGGCCGGTTTACCTGTAAATTCGTTATTTGTTCTGCCCCTGTGTGTTTAGCCTAAAGAACGCTCCCCACCAGTGCAGGCTGTGGCCCCCCCACCGGGGCACCCACCCCCCAGGCAGGCAGTGCTGGGCTTGGCCCTGCAGGGCCCTGGGAACCACCGCTGCTGCGACTGTGGGGAGGAGGACCCGCGCTGGGCCAGTGTCAACCTGGGTATCACCATGTGTATCGAGTGCTCTGGCATCCACAGGTATTTATATCTGCTGTGGACACTTCAACACTCAACATCTCATTAATGGTTCTGTGGTCTCTGTGGCCTTGCCTCCTGTACACGTTTTGAAATTAACAATTTGATCAGGCAAATTTTTGAACACTTTGAGACAAGACTTGAGATCTTGAATGGGACTCAGTAGTGCAACCAGAAAGTATGGATTCTCTTTAAAGCCCATAACATAATGTTTTCAAAATCGTTTTGGTGGTCCATCAACTCGTTTGGTGGTCCATCAACAAGGTTGCATTTGCTCTGGGGCCCTCTATCGGCTTTAACGGCTCTAAACAATTTTGCCCAATCGGGTAGCGATCTGTAGTTCAAGTAAAACTACCAGGCATGCCAATCCCTCACCTTTCGGCGAAATTCGCCGTTTTGAAATCAATATGGGCCGTTTACGTGAATCGTGCAGATCCACGGGGGGGGGGGGGACTACTCCATAGACTGTATGTGGACCGCAGAACAACGTTGCTAAACATTTGGTCACATACAGGGTTACAGCCAATCGAGATTAACTGGTACAATCCACTGCTGGTTGCCAGTTCTCTCTTCCGAATATTCCATTGAGTCAGGCCGCAAAGTCACCTGTTTGTATCGATTGACCTGGCAACCTCATCTCCCCACTGGTTTTGAACACGCCGTTAACTGATTGCAAGATGAACTCAACGGCGCTGTATAGACAAAATCCTTGTTCACGTCGGATGGTTTTCAAAAACAGAACACACTCGATTTGGGCGTTTTTTGAGAGCTAGAAAGCCTACGTTGTGTTTTTTTTCTGATGTCCTATCTTGACATGGGTTTAGAACTGTTCGCTACAACTTGCCTTGAACACCATGAGCGCCGCTGAGAATGATTAGCTCCTGTTTTCTCGATATTGTTAATAATGTTAGCTTGTTTTTTAACGATAGGCCCACGTAACAGAAACACTGGTCGGCAGGAATGTTGTTAATTGATTCATAAAATATAATGATTTCGAGCCATTTAAAAATGGCGCGTCTCGCGTTGTACACTTCTGCCTTCATCCATTGACTGGCGCAAGTTTTTTTCAGCGTGAGAGACCACAGTAGTGACAGGAAAGCCTTGCCTTGTCTTTAGACCATAAGCAACTAGCTGTAGTGTAAAGTTGCTTTGTTAATAGTGTTTTTATTCTCTGCTCTTGCCTTTGTTGCTAGTCACCATTTAAAAGTCAATTTACTTCTGGCTGTTTTACAGGTTTATTAACTTCTGATGTGAACACAGTAAAGAGAGTGGTTTACAGTTTGGGCTCTAAATTAAACAGCAGTGTGAAATGATATCTGGTATTCCAGTGGTTACCCAAATGTGAGAAACAGTGATTGGTCAAAACTGTAGTGTTGGTCACTTCCATGACACCACAAAAGTAATGTAAATTAAGAGTGACAACTTACGAGCTTACAATCACTGTTACAATCAACTTACAATCACTGTTTATTCTGGCATCTGGGTGACCATTTTAGAGAAACCAGCTGCTCTTTAACACTGGCCAAATGTCAGTGTAGTGTAGCTGGTAGAAAAGAAAACTATAACTATTTCGTGTTTGGTTAGTAATGTTAATATCTACTCAGTGTGGGTTAACAGAGCTACCCCCCCCCCCGCTTCTCACCTTTTTGACCCCTGACCCGTTAACATGCCTGAACTACAATTGACTTGCCTTATAGAAAGCTTCCGTTCCAGTCTGTAGAGGGTGCTATTTTCAAAACTCGTTGGTGCTGCTTTAAGACTACAAAGTTTTTATATATATATATCCTTTTAACCCAGAAACCCATGAATTTCAGCTTTGATCTTTTCAGTGCTGATTATTTGACATGTTGTTTTTAATTTTAATGTTATTTTGTTCATGCAGGAGCTTAGGGGTCCATCTGTCCAAGGTCAGATCGCTCACACTGGATTCATGGGACCCAGAACAAATAAAGGTGACAGACCCAATAAGTGTGTGATTGTTTGGGTGCATGCAACCAAATCATACATCTTAATGTATCACTATTAACATTTCAAAAGTATTTCTGTCCTTGTTTCTGAAATTATGATAATTTAGATAATATCTAATAGTTGTTATTTTTATGTCTTATTTCAGCTAATCTGTATATTGGGGAATAATGTTATAAATGGCATCTATGAAGAGTGCAGCTCAGAGGATGGCATAAAGAAGCCCACCTCACACAGTTCACGGTGAGAGCTGTCACGCCTCAAAGGCTGATTGCAGTTTGTCTGTCTGTCCATCCATCTAGCTTGTCTGTCCCAGGGAATTTATTGTGATTTATGTGATTTATTGTTAGACTGACTACAACATACGTTTAACAATGTGCTTTTATTGATAAGGCTTGTGGTGCAATGCAACCTGTGTGTCTGTTATAGGCTGTTTGTTGCTTAGTGTTTACTTTGTCCCAGTCAGGAGAAGGAGACGTGGATAAAGGAAAAGTATGTGGAGAAGAGATTTGTGCAAAAAGCTAGTTCTCCTAACTCAGGTGTGTCCCAACACTATTAACATATAAACAAACACAGAATATGTTTATGATAAAAAGCTATTCGATTTTTGTTAGCCTGCTACCCCACTGCTCACACACACACATATCACACATACACAAACTATTTTATGTGACTTTGCTGCAGAAACCAATAGGTGTGATGCAGGGCAACGGCTCTACCAGGCAGCCCAGCAGGGAGATCTGGTATCCATGGCAGCAGCCCTGGCCCAAGGAGCGGAGGTGAACTGGAGTGACCCTGAGCAGCAGGGGAGAACTGCTCTGATTGGTGCATCCATCGGGGTAAGTTTCAGAAAGTAATCAAAGTGTTCTTCAGGTGTGCTTATTTCCTTGTAACTTGATTATTTGCACAAAAGTAAATCTTGGTCTGTGTTTTTTTACCACACCCTGTTTATCTGGATTGGCAGGGATCTCTTTTGGCCTGTGAGTATTTGCTTCAGAACGGGGCCAATGTAAACCATAGGGACCAGAGGGGCCAGGGGGCTCTTCATGCTGCTGCCATTGGGGGGCACACAGGGTATGTCCTCACTGGTTCTACTCAAAACATGAGCTTGTGTCTCATTTTTTTCTGTATGTGGGATTTATTCATATATATGGACAGTAAATACAAGTAGTACATCATATGCCCATATCTCTTTAGACAGGTATGCCTACTCCTAAAGAGGGGAGCCAATCAGTATGCAGCTGACGAAAAGGGAAATGACCCGCTTAGCATTGCTATGGAGACAGCAAATGCAGATATTGTGACCCTGTGAGTATGACACTGTTTCCCTGTAGAAAGAATAGCGTTAGGTGTCTAATTTGTGTGTTGTTTTTGGTGATGGATTCATTTAAAGTTTCATTAGACATGTTTAAATTCATTTATTCATTGAGTCATGATGAAATGAGATTGCCCGTCGTTGCCATTTGCAGGCTGAGAATGGCACGCATGAATGAAGAGATGAGAGATTCTGAGGGATTCTTTGGTTCAGTTGGTGAGTTTCAAAAGTGCCATCTTGTTATTGTGAATTGCCATTCACACAGAGGCTTAAACATGCGTAAGGCTTGCAAGTAACCTCAATCTGCACGTCAATCTTTGTGGTCAGTTAGAAGTTAATTTTAGATTCAGAGCTTAAAAAACGAAAATTAGGCTATGATCTAACCATACATTTATGTTCCCTCAGAGGGATGGGCTGTTCATGTCAACACATTAAAGAAAATCTTTTGCCATAGAGTAATCATGAACTGTATCTTTGACAGATGTGGCTCCTTGGTTATCCACAACTCTTTTGTTTAGACTCTATATTGAGTTGGTATATACTTTCATGTTTTTTAGGTGATGATGAAACGTTCCAGGATATCTTCCGAGATTTCAGCAATATGGCGTCCCACAATCCAGAGAAGCTCTCCCGCAGACAGTTCAGCAGGAGTGCGGAGGAGGAGGAGGAGGATGTGGAGGAGGAGGGGAACCTGCCGATGAGGAATCAGCATGAAAACATTGATGGAAGAGGAGGAGGAGGAGAGGATACTTAAATGTCACATAACCAGACGTGTAATGTCCAGTGCTCTTAATCTTGCTGCTGCATGTGTCACGTCTTGTCTTCATGAGCACTGACTGAAGTGGGTCAGTCTGAGTAGTTCCATTTTTTTTTTCTTAAGAAGTTTAGTGTCAGACTAACTACACAAGTAGACCATGGAGTACTGTATTGGCAAAGAGAAAGTGGAGAAAGTAAATTCCCCAGAGGCACATTTGGACAGCTTGATAGCTTCTCTGTGTCCAGGTTCAGTGCCCCTGCCACTCATGCAAACAGACCTACTATGTGAGCTGTTTAGTGGGTATTTGAACCAAGAGATACAGTTTGAAAACCTCAGTTACGTTGCCATGATGGCATCCAGTGCATGCATGAAGTGTCCATCTTTTCACACTTTTGATCATTAGAAGTACACAATCAGTGAACTCCGTCACTGCAGCAAGTATGAACGTAGTTTATGCCTGCAAACAAAGCATATAGTACTGAAGTGTGCATGTGTGAGACCTCACTTTACAGTATACACAATCTAATACTGACTGGTTTTCATGTGAAATGTGTTGAGAAAAAGAGACAAGTAAATAGTGAGAAGTCACAATGGAACCTGACAGCCCTCCCTTAATTTGTTAAATTCATGGCACATCACTGAACAAAGGGTTATCATGAAATGCATAATTGATTATAGTGTTCCTTCAACTGATTCAACTATCCGTTGTAAGAGTCATTGTTAGGATTGTTCCCTTGAGGTAGCAACACAAGAGCAGTCACTGAGAGTAGATCTACTAATCCATACTGCACACTTGGCTACAGAACACTATGAAAATCCATCACCTTGTGAATGATGGGAATTTAGAGGGCGAGGCAGGTAGATGCTAGTATGGGGCATTATTGCTCAGGAATGATAGATTAGTGTATGAGACAGAATCTCAGGTTTGTGTTAAGAGGCAGGGGTGAAGGAGGTGTATTTCAGAAAGTCTTTGCATCATTTGTTTACTAAGCTTTTTATAAGCTTAATAGGAGATATTTTAGGTCATCTGTGATTTATGACAATTAATGCATTTCTCTCTTATGTGGACCACTGGCCAATACTAACTTATTGATATATGTTTGGCTTAATGTGCAACAGAGAAAGGGAAAAGTGTTACAAATATTTTTTTTTTTTTTTTTTAACGAGTATATGTTTTCATAGGATGTGATACTTTTAGCTACTTAAATATTACGTCCATTTGTTAACTAGATGTCATTTGCAATGCTATTTTCATGTGCTGGATAACAGCACTTTTGTATTTTACATTATATGTTCCTGGTCAACTGCAGTAAATCTGCACTGCCCATTAAAGCCACTATCGTCCCTGATTTCATTTCACATATCAGTGCTTTAAAGTCAAAAGCATTTAAATGTGAAATAGCTGTTACAGAGAGTAATGAAAGAATGACATGCACTAAATGGATCATGACGAGATGCTTCAGCAATTTAGCATAACTTTTTTTAAACAAAACTACATCTGTAATAAAATGTTTAATTCTAACGTTGTATCATTGCAATAAAATATATTTAACAAATTGATTATGTAAATCTGTCTATTATATATATATAAATGTGTGTGTGTACGCGCATATTGTCAGTACTGAGAATGTTTCAAGTAGAGACCTACAATAATGATACCTGGAAAATACAGGTTGCAATCAATAACCCAACCCCCTTTTTTTTTTTTTTGCAAGTGCATACAAAACATAGCAAGATTCCAAATATAAACCATAAAGAAGGAAAAATAAACAAATGATAAGAATCAAGTGAGACAAATAAAAAAAAAAAAAAGAAAACTAAAAATAGATGCCAGACATAAAAATCACAGTTTTTAGTAGTTTGTTATAAAGACATAAGTTAGAGAATGGATTTATTATATTATAAACTCACACTTACCAGCTTTAAAGTTTGGGAGAAAATTAGAACATTAACCATGTATAAATTCTATTTTTGGAGAATTACAAAGGTTACACATTTCTTCAGTGTCAATTAATCTAGATAAAGTAGCAGTGCACAGCCCTGTTCCTAGAAATCTCTGGGCCTGTTCACAGAACGATAGGAGTTCCGTTGCGTCACATTTATGCGCCACTTACAATACGCATGCGTGGAGGACAAGTTTGTCACCATTTTTAGATAGCACTAGCCAGCTAACGAGGTTGTTTTTGCTCTCCATTGCCGGTAATTTTGAATATTTTTGGAGGGATTTAATCTGAAAGAATTATTTATGGTGACGATTAGCTAACATGTCATTGATTAGTTACCGTCTCACACAAATGTCTTGTTAAATTGTTTGCCGCTTTAGGGTATCTGGTTAAGGCCAACAAAAGAGAGCCTTTGTCGCCACAGCGCTGCTGAGAGCTACGTTTGCTCCTCTGTTTCTTGCCGTTATATAGCTAGCGTTAAAAGTTTTCTGGTGTGAGTGACAAGTATTAAGGAAGAACGTGTGCTGCTACGTTTTACACAATACAGTCATAGTAACATTGCTGTCGCTCCGTCCAGAGAGCAGATGGACGGTGAAGATGAGTTCTTTTCCGGGAACCACTCTGGTAAGACCCAAGTTGTTTATCCTAGTATTTTATGAGAAGACGTGTTTGTTGGATAATGGTTTAATTTATTGGTTCAAGTTGAGTAATGGATTGCATTGTGTTACTTCATTTATTTCGTAACTTGCTGTCTTTACGTTAAATTGGAGGGTAAGCTGTTATGTGGTTACAACGAGAAATGTGTTTTGTCATTTAAGCATCGCAGATGGGTGATCTTTGCCATTGTAGACAGTAACGTGAGTAAATTGAAATGTCATTTTACGGTTTTCCTAGATGATGGCAGTGGTACTCCTGTCCAAGATGAAAACGCTCCTGCCTCTGATGGAGACGAAGATATAAGAAGCGAGCCCCGTCACTCAGAGGTTAGTCCCCCTTTGTCATGCCCAAAATCACTTGAAAGTGAGAAGCCAAGTATGTTATCCAACTTTTATATTTTGTTTCTGTTTAGGATGAAGGTAGTGATGGTGAAGGAGACGCTGCTGGTAGTAGAACCAACAACGGGGGCAGCGGTTCAGACAGGGAAGAGGGCAGGGGTGAGGACAGTGACTCTGATAAAGATGCTCCAGGACATGACAGTGATTCCGAGCCTGAGCGTCCTAGACCTGCAGACAGCGATGATGATGGGGAAGAAGCCTCTTCGCCTGTGAAACGCAGAGGCAGTACCTCAGAGAACGAGGAAGAACAAAAACAGAATGCCAGCGACTCTGAGAATGAGGAGCCGAGCAAACCCCAGCCAGCCCCTTCAGATGCAGGAAGTGACTCTGAAAATGAGACCCCCAAAAGAAAGAACAGAATAGATTCTGATGAGGAGGAGGATGATGAGACAAAAGCAGATGATGAAAAGGAGGAAGGAAAAGGGAAATGGAAAGGAGCTCTGCAGTCAGACAGCGAGGACGAGGAGGAAGGACGAGCAAAGGCTGATGCCGGGAGTGACCAAGAGCAGGAGGGTCAATCACGACGAGTTGCAGATGACAGTGATGGGGATGAGGACAAACCAGGTAAACACTTTTAAGTTGGTACTCTGTCCTTTTTCCTTCTAATGCTTTCTGAAGTGGTACATTCTCTTTGTGCGGCATGTGATTTGGGATTTGATTAATGGTCTTTCATTTTATTTAGCCAAATTTTTGGCATCACAGGTTACACACCATTACACTCATTGATATGCAGGACATTTAGCTGTTTGTAAAACGTGAAAACCTTTCTACTTTGATAGTTACATAATTGGTATGCTTGTATTTTCAGTGAAGAGGAAGAAGGCCATTCTCTCAGACAGCGAGGATGACGATGAGAAAGGCAAGTTTCTCCAAGTGTCCCCGGGTTCTTTTTTTCTTTTTGTAGCCCTGGCAGTCTGTCCCTTTTCTCCACTTTTGTCTTCTATTCTAGTGTTTTGTTCAGTCAAATTTGCTTTCAAGTTTTGTCTGTTCTTCTGACAGATCCCTCAGTTACTAAGAGGAGTCGGCTGGTGTCAGACGGAGAGAATTCGGACAGCGATGCAGCCTCAGACAGGGCAGAGAAGAGCCATGCTGCCAAACTCCGTGAGCTAGGCTCGGACAGTGAGGAAGAGGATGCGAAACCAAAACCAGATCCTGAGAAAAAAGATGGAAAGGCGCTGTTTGGCAGCGACAGTGAGGATGAAGGGGAGGATGAAGAAGAGTAAGTATTCCATTCTTTTTCTCCTCCCAAGCCTTATATATTTCATCTTTTATGAAAGCAAATTATGTGGAAAAAAGGTCTATGCTTTTCCTTTATGCATTTTGAGCTCTAATCCCCCACATACTTCTAATGTGTCTTTTTATTTCCCATTTCTGGTCTGCTTCATGTCATTTTGTAGAAATCATGTCATTAACAAAAGGGATTAGGATTGATGATAAGGATTTGTTATTGTGGGTTGTTGCCTTCTTTTGTGTGGTTTCCGTTGTTCTCATATGTTCCCTGACTCTCACCAACAGAAAAATGATTGCAGACATCTTTGGAGAGTCGGGAGACGAGGATGAAGAATTTACAGTGAGTTGACTTTATCTTTATAGTGTTGACCCTTTGGATATGATGTCACTGTGTTCTTCCTACATCTCCTAAGATCACTAACATGGCGCCAACTTTGTTGTAAAACCTCAGGGCTTCAACCAGGAAGAATTGGAGGGAGAGAAAGCTAAGCCACAGACCTCCAAGCCAGTCACGGCAGATGACTCGGACTCCGATGAAGGAGTAGATCGGGGTGGTAGAGAGTGAGTAAACTATTCAGTGGGACTTTTTAAGCTTCAGTGTGTTTGAGAAGGAAAGTGGCAGTTACATCTGAGCTGAGAATAATTGACCGGTCTCTTCACTCTGATCTCAGATTTGCAGCCTTGAACAGGGGAGGTGTCAAAATGAACTGTTCTGTGGTCATGTTCTAATAATGAGTGATGTGGTCCACAGCTCGATATCCGACTTCATGTCTGACTTCGACATGATGCTGGCTCGGAAAAAGGCCCAGAGCAAGAAGCGCAGAAGAAACCGTGACGGTGGAACGTTCATCAGTGATGCCGATGATGTTGTGAACGCCATGATAACCAAGATGACCGAAGCTGCAGAGGTCAGTCACTAAATTTTCTGAATCACCAGGCTGCATTCTCTGTATTGGTAAGGGGAGGTGTAAGCACTGCAGAGACTGGGTTTGGAGAATAGATAAGAAACGGTTATTACAATTACTGTGACAATGCTTTATGTGCCTGTCTGTACCACAAGTGTGTTAAACGAAAAGGTCCAGAGTCAATCCATGTCCCAGTTTTTTGATGGTGGTCAAACATGCAAACTGTCAGGTCATTGAATGCTAACAGTGGGAGACGGGAAAGCAAAACTGAAACAACGTTTTCTTTTTTTCATTCACCAGTAGACATTGGCTTCTGTTTTATTGCTTCTGTTTCACCGCTTCAGTTTCACCATTATGTGAAATACTCAACAATTCCAAACGACAGAGCTATGGCTTCATTGACTCCGGCTTATTGCTTTTAGGCTGATTTGGTTGACTCCAGTTAGCAATTTCACTAAATAAATAGTGCTGTTGTCTTGCATCATTTTTTCACTATAGGAGGACCGAACACTAAACAGCCAAAAGAAACCAGCTTTGAAAAAACTCACCCTCCTTCCCACAGTTGTAATGCACCTGAAAAAGTAAGTATTTTATTAAATGTATGCATGCAAATACACCCCCTATAGAAGACTAGCTAAATTATGTTCTTGTTCATTGTGTGACTTTCAACAATAAATAATACTTTAAAGCAAGAAATATTTCCATGTTCAAGAGCAAAAAATTATATGGTTAAAGAGCCGGTAAAGTGTGCTCTACCTCTTTTCTTATCCAGTTGTCATGCCAGGACTCTGCATGTTGACCAGACCTTTTTCTATCCCCATTCTCAGACAGGATCTGAAAGAGACGTTCATTGATAGTGGTGTAATGACTGCCATCAAGGAATGGATCAGTCCTCTGCCAGACAAAAGCCTCCCTGCGCTGAGGATCAGAGAGGAGCTCCTAAAGATTCTACAGGAAGTACGTCCTATGCATGCCCTTTGGGTTTGTGGAGAATGATAGGCATGTCAGATCAGCTGGTGGACCTCGTCACATGTAAAAAGCCTATTGGAATACCTTGCACATTGAAAAAGAAGCATCATCAATAGTGAAATCTGCAGACACGCACATCGTATGTGACATAAATAACCAAAATGATTTCAGCATGTCCACTGCCTCCCACTGTGCCAACCAATCAAAATGCTTATAATTTAGGTTCAAATCTACTGAAGAACATTTCACATGCCACTTTTTCAATTGAAGGCAGGAATCTGTTGCGCATCAATCTATAACCCTGTTTAAGATCACCAAGGTGCTGCCTTTGGGGAAAAGATTAATAGAATTTGATACCGACCAAACAGTAAACATGAAGTGGGGAAATGAAACTGAAAGTTAGTTTCTGTTTGGTTAGTGTTGGCTAAAAGTAGTACAAGTAGTTGACTATATAATTAGTTTCAAATTCTCTTGTTCTTTTTCCTGCTGACAGTATTTGGTGACAACAGGTCTTTGTATTGATTCACACTGGATTTCTCCATAAACATGACAGAAACTGTATTTTGCTACGATACTTGGGTTGGAACATCAGCAAACGCCATTAATCACTCCATGAGTAGCACTTTTTTCAAACCAGTGTTTAAAGGATAGAAACAACAAATGCCCATTGCTAGCCATGGGCGATTCTATATTTCCCAAATAGCCGAGACAGGAGCAATCATCAAGATTTTGGTGTCAACCACTTTGTCATTTTAGACAACCTGTGAAAGGTGCTCAATGTGTTAAAAACCGAACTATCCCTTTAATGAAGATTTTGAGAATGTAATGAAAATGTGTCCTAGCTAGAAAGGTAAAAAAAAAACATATATACATATCTATCTATCTGTCTGTCTGTCTGTCTGTCTGTGTGTGTGTATATATATATATATATATATTGATAACAGTGTGTAACATTCCTTATTGTAAAATGACACAACAAAAGCATCTATCAAAGCAGGATTTTGAAATATTCAGATCTGTACTGGCCAGGTTGAGCAGGATGATTGACTAACCATGTAACCTTTATTTTTCCTCAGTTGCCCAGTGTCAGTCGGGAAACTCTGAAGCACAGTGGAATTGGCCGTGCCGTCATGTTTTTGTTCAAACATCCCAAAGAATCGCGCCCCAACAAAAACCTCGCCCTCAAACTCATCAGTATGTATGCAACACATGTGCAACACCTTGCACATGACACTTGCATTCCCTTGGACTGCCACAGGGAATTTGAAGATTCCAAACAATGTCAAGTCAATTGATCGGCCTTAAAAGAAAAATACAGCCCGTGTGCCTGTTATTTGAGGCCTCTAGGTGCTGTTGTTAGGTATAAGAATAACAACATTTGTACAGCCGAGACCAAATTCACGAATTGGCAGCTGACGCTAACACATGAGGCCATAAAAAAAAATTATGACAACTCTTTTTCGTCATCAGTTAGTATTGGCTGGTGTTGGTTCTATTTTGCATACGTTGTACCAAATTTTCTCTTTCATACCTATCGACAGCACACAATATGAATTTGAAACAACAGGGCTGCAGGTGTACTTACCCTAGATCCTTTTAACCCTTTATGTTAAATGATTAACCATTCCATTATTAGTTGTTGCATATAATTACTCTAAAAAAAAACTTTGGCTTGCACACTTTCACATTGCATTCAGTAATATTTTTTGTTTTGTACCCCAGACGAGTGGTCCAGGCCTATCTTTGGCTTATCGTCCAACTATAAGTGCATGACCAGAGAGGAGCGAGAACAGAGAGACCTGGACCAACAGGTTGCTCCCCGCAGACGCCTCAGGTTGGTGACACACAAATTCCCACAAACAAATATACGCCGAAACCCTGAGAAACACAATCAAACGTGCTTGTATTATTGGATATATAAGGAATTAATAAATGAAAGCACTTTAGAACATTTACATTTACATTTATGCATTTAGCAGACGCTTTTATCCAAAGCAACTTACAAAACGAGGATAACAATCAAGCTACATAGCAGAAACCTTAAGGAGCATAGTGCTAGGGGATAGTGCTTCAGTTCATTTTAGTGCTAGGATAGATGTTGTTCTCTGAATAGCTGGGTCTTTAAGAGCTTTTTGAAGGCCTCCAGAGATGGCCCTGTTCTGATTGTCTTACACAGAAATAATTAGAAATAATATTATTTCTTAATTTTAATATGATTGTTTAATATTAGATTATATTTTAATGCTAGTAGTGGCTGCAAAAGACCTCCACAATCCACATAACGTTTTTATTAGTTACATCACTACGTTTTTGTTTACTTGTTCATTGGCCTGCCACACGGTGGAGATAGAGGGCAAAGCTTCTCTGATGTAAGACGGCGGGACTCTATGGAAAAAGAAGAAGATGGGTGTGTGCGCAGTGTGCGTACATGCCTGACGGATAGAAAACAGGTCGCCCTAAATAATATAATTCGATTTCGTTTTCTTTTTTGACTTCAGACGTTTATTTGATCGTTTCCTAGGGGATATCTGTGCGATGCTTTTGTTCGTTTTCCGTGCAGCTGCATGCAACCGTATGTGGTAAAGACTGCACAATGCAACGGAATGCTAGTAAGCTAATGGCTGCCTAGCTGTTGTCCCGAAAGCATTACAGATGGAATTAGTACCATGGGCGCTTGCCTCTTGACCACAAACCGAAACGCAGACACAGCTACTTTTTACGGACCAAATATAAGTTTTCGCCCCTAGTCGGACGCAGCATATTTAACCTATTAACCGTCTGCCACAGACAAAGGAGAACAATTACTGTGCTGGTAACCTCGGTACATTTGTTTTTAATTTGCGGAAATCCTTGCAACGCTTGACAATGTTCAAAGCCTGGGGAAAGCGTAATAAATACGGCACGGCTCCAAAGCGCGTTGATCGCACTAAGACGCGCCAACCTTTTCTGGATGACAGCGATGAAGAGTCCCTGGCCAGTACTACAAGTGTAAGCTCAGAGAGTGAATTTGAAAGTTATTCCAGCGGGTCTGATACTTCAGGGGACTCGGACACTAAACGAAAGAGCTCTGATGACAGTGGTGATAGCAGCGAGAGTGAAGAGAAAGTTGTTTCTCGTAATAGTCGAAAGCGCTCGTCCACAAGTTCCAAAGCTCTGAAGGAAAGCTCAAGTGACTCCGACAGCGATGTCGGAGTACCTGTCAGGAAAATGGGCAAGGGAAACAGGTTTAAGAGGATAAAAACAGACGAAGACACCAAGCAAACCGATGCTAAACGGAAAGAGCGACAACGCAAACTCGCAGAACTAATTGAAAGGAGAAAACAAGGTGTCAATAGGTCGCGAAGGCGACGAGCTTCACCCCAGAAGTCCGAAAGTGAACACGAGACGGAGGATGCAGCTCCCACAGTGGTGCGGAGCAGTGATGAGAAAAGTGCGTCAGAGGATGACAGTCTCAAAGACTTCATAGTTGACGATGAAGAAGGACAGGAAAACAAAAATGATGGCGATGACGCAGAAAAGTCAGATGTTCTCTCTCAGCTGCCATCTCAGTTCATTACCAGGTCACCACTCATTCACTTCCAAGTGGTGGTGAAATCTTTGCTGATAAATGTGCTGGATGACAACTTTTTGAAATCTCTGTATAATGGCGAGCGGACCAAGCGCTATGCACTAGAGATGAAGGACTCCTTGCACTATTTTGACGAAAGGTTAGTGCTCCCTCGGCTGGAGAACCTTAAACTTCGGAGCCGCTGGAAAGAGCGCTATAAGGATCGTGTGGAGTGCTACCCGGAGGTGCAAGTGAAGCTTACTCAAAGCGGGCGAAGATGTGAGGCGTGCGAGCTAGACCGCACTGGGCGTTTCTCCGTAGTCCTGTCTGGCCAGCTGTATCACGCTAAAACTTTGCAAGAGGATCAGTTTCTGCCTGAGGACAAGCAGAGCTTTTGTGTTGGCTCTGTCTGCGCCAACCGAACAGAGGTGTACCACGCGCTGAAGCACTTCAAATACCACCTTTTCGTGGGTTGCCGCACAGTGATGGAGGAACACACGAAGAAAGATGGAGATGGCGAACAAGGGGAGGAGGAGCCAGTGAAGGAGACTGTCAAGAAAGTGTTTGCTACGCTCCTGCAGAATGGCTGGATCAATGAGCAGTATGACAGTCTTCAGGAGCATCTCAACAAGGCAGATTTCTTCCAAGAGGAGAAGTTGGATTAGGCCATCAGTTAGCGGCTAATGCAGGCATTTTTGACAAGCTGTCCGTTTTTGCTTGACTTTCAACAACAATAAATCATTCTCAGTATGCTCTCAGACATTATTTTGACGAGGACTGAAGTCTAAATTTTTATTTTATCTTTGGCATTCATTCTGTGTTACTTTTAGTTTCTATGCTTGCTTTTTATCATACATGTTAGATTTAACCAGTGACCATTTGTTTCTTCAATGGCATAATGTATCTTTAATCTGCTCTTTTAATAGTTGATGTAGGATCCTCTCATTCATGTATAAGAGAAATAAAGTAATGGAAGAAAATGTCTCTTCTTGCTGTTTTTTATACATTAATTATTTACTTAACTTTGGATAAAGATGGCAACATTAGGCCTGTTTTAAATGTTTCCTTTTGTTCCCTTATGTACCAGTAGTGGTCCAGTTAGTTCCGGGGCTCTCAGGCTGCATTTACATTGTTAGTTATAAGTGACCCAATTTTCTTTTTTTTTTTCCACATGTGGCACAGTTCTGATATGTGCCATGATTGTGTAAGCAGAATAAAAAAATAATCACATGGATTCTGATTCTGTAAGATTAGATAAGGATCTCTTTCATATGTAATAAATCAGATTTATATTGGATACAATTCTGACTGCAGTCTAAACAGCCAAATCTGATGAGGGTTGTAACCCACACGGGTTCATCAATGCCCACAGAGGAGAGCTGGGAGCAATTAAATAGACTACCGGTAGTTTTATTTTATAAAGACTCAAAGCTCAAGGCTCCGTTCAACAAACCAAATGCAGGGGTGTTTTGTATCCTAAAAAATATGCATTTAGACTGTGAGAATTTAGTTTTAAAGATTTATTTATGAATTTTGCAAAGCTAGGTTGATTACGCTTAATTCTTTTGTACTAATAACCAGAATGTTTTATATGTTTTTCCAGTAGCACAAATTGTATAGAAAAATGTTTAATTTTTTTCAGTTATTGATTTGTTACTTTGCATATATTTATATATATATATATATTACAAACACATATGTAAGTACATACAGTACAGTTTAAGCATAGGCTTACATGAACAAATATCTATGTAGGCTGCAATATTCAATTCAATTTTATTAGTATAGTGCATTTTACAGAAGACATGTCTCATAGCGCTTCACATCAAACGGCACCAATGAGCAATAGCAACCCCGTGGTTATGAAACCAACCAGCAGGATCATTTTGGTTTATTTGGGAAGTTAGACACTTCATTTATGCAAGCAGGTTGACTCCAGACTTCCTGTCTGGCGAGTGTAAACATGTGCATACCAGACTCAAGTACTTCTGAAAATAGATGTAAACATTCAATCCAAAAAAGTTGGACTTGGCCATATCCGATTCACAGTGTAAATTTGATCTTGCACTGTTGCACTGACACACCTGTACAACTTAGCCAGAACTACGAAGTCAATGTGTGTTGCCTGTTGTGATGTCAAAAGAAAAGCAGCATCAATGTTCATATCAATCCCACTGAGTTGATCACCTAAGGAATTGGGAAACTATAGTACATTTGCATTTTTCAGTGTTGTCAGTGACCATTTCATGGACACAGCTGATTTGATTTATCTGCTCCAGAAAGCCAAGCTTTGTCTTCATCTTTTGCCCATGAAATGTCATTTTTCCTTTCCTTTTATTTCCACACTTTCACCTAAATTTCACCTAGCATTCACCTCCCTGTCCTTATCTATCTCACTCGTGTCGTCACAGCAGCTCATCTTTTTTTCCTCCTTCATCCACCTCTCCATTCCACCCTCTCTCCACCAACCTCCATCACCCCTCCCGTGTGACCTCTAAACCGCAAACCCCACCTTAGTGAGACCCAGAAAGTGGAGCGGCCTCAGGAGCCGGACGTCTTTGCCCCACCTCCGTGCAGGTTCTGTCTGTGTGCATGGCCAAGCTGTGGCAGCAGAATAACCCCCCTCACAACGGCATGTATGGCCCAGTCCCAGAACTCCCAGTGCTAAGATTTGGCGTCTGAGCATGGGTCCAGAGCCACCATCAGGTGGAACGGATTGGTGTGTTGGCTCAGAGTTGTCAGATTATCACAGATTACAGATTATTGGCAACTGTGAGATTTTGTTGTGAAGGCTGATGTCCCCAGGCATGGATGGTTTCGTTCATGTGAAATGAGATTTGCAACAACAAAAATATAATGGTATTTGGCAATTCCTAAGAAAAGTAGACATTTTGTCATGCTGTGTTCATATCTAAAAAACAAAAATGTCAGTCTGTATAATGGAAATGATTGTTAAACGTCTTAATATTTCCCTGTAAGACAGAATGACACACTCACATTTTATCTATGGACAAGAAGTCAATTTTCTGTGGAATTGCGCGCTCATGTCCTTTTTTTTTTTTTTTTTTTTTTTGGTGTTTGGTGCACCTCTTTGAATATGTGCCTGACTCGCCTAGTATACTATGATTATGCTACATCACTGCTAACATCTGTCTCTTGTCCCACTCTCTTACACTCACATAAAATAATACCAGTACTAATTTGCAGTCACTGTCTTAAAACCCTTAAATCTTACCCATGTCTTCCTCCTTAGTATCCCATCCACTTCCTGGTTTTACCACTACAGGGAAACGATGACTAACTTTTACACATACAGACTTGGCTTTCATTGTTTGCATCTGTGGTGTGATTGGAGGTAGACGCCTGAAAGTTCATGGATGTTTGGGTCTTAAATGTGGTGACTGAGAAGAATCCTAGTGTAAGGTCATGGGAATGGTCTGCTTTGTGTGTGCTGTCAGTGAGGCAGTGTGACCCAGCAATGTGTCCTCTCCTCTTTTCAGCTCAGGGGGACAGACGCCACGTCGAGATCTGGAGAAAGTGCTAACAGGAGAAGAAAAGTGAGTGCATCTTCATGGTTCTTTTATTTCCACAGTTCCGAGGTGCTCAAAGGCCTTAGTGTAACAGATCCAGTCATTTCAATCATGGCCTACACTATCAGCCAAACCTCTGATTTCACTTTCGATTTCGTCTCCCACACCTGCTCTCTTTTTCCATCCATCGTTTAGAGCTCTCCGCCCCGGTGACCCAGGCTTCTGCGCTCGTGCTCGCGTGCCCATGCCCTCAAACAAAGATTATGTGGTTCGGCCAAAATGGAATGTTGATGGTGACTCAAACCGGGTGAGTAGACCCAAATGACTGCACTATTTTCATTAAAATAGTATTTAGTCAATTAAAATAGATTGATTATGGAGATCTTCAACAGTTATACTGCAGTAACATCACTGGCATTAGACTGGGCATTTTTAGTTCATATAATTAAAATCAATCAATTCTTCTGAATCCTAATATGTTCATGCCGAAAGTGATATAGTCCTCCTATGTTTTTCCATCCAATAAATTAGTTCAGATGCAGATGGGTGTATATATGCAGTGCTGTTTAGCATATAGGCCGGGGTTGGCTGATTTCCTGAAATGTTATTGGTTCCCATAGAGGGTCAATAAGAAAGGCATAAGCCGCTTGGAGAAGCACAAGCGGCGCATTGCCGAGGAGCGGAAACGGCGCCGCCTGCAGGGCGCTGTGAAGATCAGTGTGGAGGGCAATCGCATGCCCTTGTAGCTCCCGCTCCTGCCACACGGGGGCAGTAAGTGCTCATGCATGATGTGTGTGTGCATCTAAACGGTTTGCAGTGAGTGCAAGACCAGCCCACCAGCCTGGACCAAGCTGAAGGATTCTTCCTAGAAATGGGTCCAGCAATGCACACGCTGCACTAATGAGTTTAACAAGCAGCGATGAGGATCAGAGATTGAAATGAGTTGTGTTCCAGAAGTGTTTTTCTTTTTTATGATAGAGATGCACTCTGAGGAATGCAATGTAGCATCTTCCTATTGCAGTCAGTGATGTCTGTGCTCCTGAAAAAAACATAATGAAACGCTCTTGAATCATTGCAAACCTCTGGTTCGTTGAACAAATAGCAGGCTCATTAACAGATAGATTAATAATGGGCCCCCTCAGTATTGACCCCTACATGTTAAGTTAAACATGGATGTAATGATTGATGTAGGTAGGCTTTTAGCAGGATCCTCTGGAGTAGTTGTGGTTGTTGGGGATTTAGATGGACTCAAGCACGCACGCACACACACACACTGCAATGGTGTGCTGTTGGTTGGGCATTCTTGAGGCATGTTAAGGTATTTCATTTGAGATCCTTGTCTGGTGCCACAGAAGCTGCTTCTCTAACTGCACTGTCACAGCGGTCATTTCCGCCAGCAAGCACCTCGCTTTGGACTGTGGCACTTTGAACTAAGTGACTTGGCTGTTTTGGGGCAGTCACATGTGGACTTGTTTCCCTGGGTTGGCTTTGTTGCTAATACCTATATTTTTTCCTTCTACAGGGTCCCGTCAAGAAAGGCATGTCCCGTGTGGACAAACAAATGCGCCGCTTTGCCGACATCCGCCGCATGACCAAGACTGGCCACGCGGTCAAGATCAGTGTAGAGGGCAACCGCATGCCGCTTTGATTTTAGAACAAACGTTTCTCCCCTTGTTTTTATTTAGATTTTTTTTCTTTTTACCCTTTTATTTGATCTTATTTTTGATCCGCTAAATTCATGTTCCTGTGTATCAATAGGCTGAGAAACTCAGTTGCTCCCTGCCATCACCTCCACTCTCTCCTCAGATTCCCCCCCCCACCCCCTCATGATCTCCAGTACCCATTCAAATGAAGTGTAAGATATTATTTGTGTGTTGGCAGTCAGTGCCTCTTCTGTGTCTAAAAGATGGTGTTAGTTGTTCATTTCCTATTTCTTTCAGGCAGATTGTTGTACAGGAGTGGAGTGAAGTTGCTGTGCTCTTTACTGGCATTACTTTTGATAATAAAGTGGTTTCTTGGGTTAAGATACTTGAGGAACTATTAAGGAACAGCTTTTTCTTTTGTTTGGGGAAGGGATTGGAAACTTTATTTAGCAGTGATATAGATGTATATTCTTGCATTATTTCACAACAAATTCTTTCATTTCTTAAAAAAAAAATGAGGTTGGAACCACTTCTTTCACAGTCTCTTACAACTGCCTAATCAAGAAACGGCAACACCCTAAGTGGCTGTTGCACTCTTCTCATGGTTCCCTATGGTCTCTCGTATCCAGTTGAGGTAGTTCCCTATCCGTGTATATACACCGTACTTCCCTTTGGCCGCACACTGCTCTCCCCAGCTCACCACTCCTGTGAGGAACCAGGTCCCTCTGTAGTTCACCATAAAGGGTCCACCGCTGTCCCCTGAACATGAGTCCTTCTCAATCTCTTCGTATCCAGCGCAAAACATGTTGTCTGTGATCACCTGCAAATGCCCAGGAAAAGTTTTTGCACAGGGTACAGATACACAGCATTTGGGGGGGGGGGGTAGTGGTGTGTGGGAGTGGGAACTTTCCTCACCTGCTCTGTGGAGGCTATACACTTCATGTGGTCAATCACAGGCAGCGCCACCTTCCGGAGGAAGCGTGAGGACCGTCCAAAGAACTGGGTGGCTCCCCAACCGGTAGCGATGCCCATGTTGCCATCACGTAGCAGGTGACGAGACAGATTTGGGTTCGGGAGGCAAGCCGGGGTGGCAAACGGGCCGAACTTCACAGGCTCAGCCAGGTAGAGTAGAGCAATGTCACTGTCAAAGGTGAACTTGTGGAAGAAGGGGTGGGTTATTGACTTTGCCACTGCTATCTTCTGCTCATCCGGATCTATTCTCTTCTTGTCATAGTCCCCTAAACAGAAACACATACTGACACACAATGATGTGTACTGTAGGATGTATATTACAGAAAGTATAGAATATCAGACCCTACTTTGTGCTATTTTATTTCTTATAGAGATTGCAGTGTGCTTCTATGGTCTTGTGGCATGGCTGACATAGCCATTTGAAGGTCTATACTACATGTCAGACACTGACAGTGTCTCCAGGGCAACCAGAATTAGTCACCTATAGTCACATGATCTACTTGGTCCTGCATGCAGTGAGCTGCGGTGATCACCCAGCGCTCATTAATGAGTGTCCCTCCACAGAATCCATATTCATCAGCCCTGCGCAGGAGTACCTACAGAGATAGGAGTAGAATATATATATATATATATATATATATATACACACATACACAGTAGATATGAAGAAAATAGGCAATATGTGTGTAAAGTCTACCATATACTACTGTTAGGTTACTCATGGGATGCAAAGAATTAACCCCCCCCCCCTTCTATTTTAAAAGATGCTGTCAAAGTTCTTAAAAGAAGAGAAACAAAAATATTTTAATCTTCTCTAAGGGGATATATTTTGACACTGGCTACCATCAGCCCTCTCCCCTCATCAGACAGATGCTGGCTTCGAGGAGGAATATTGCTTATTAACCCATGTTGCCCTAAACCCAGTTCACCTGCCAAGGGCTTCCTCCCTGTTTCTGCAGCTGACCCCCCACGATACGAGTCTCATTGGCTTCCTGTTCCTGAAGATCAGTGTACTGCTCTTTGAAATCTTCTTCCGTGCCGTTGGAGTTACGCTGGCTGAGGGTTGAGTTGCGGGTTAGTGAATAGAGGGGCTCTGTGTCATTGGAGTCGAGGCTGCGGTATAACGAGAAGCCGAGCCACTGCTTCCCACAGGGAAACTTCACTAACAGAGAGAGAGAGAAACCGGTTATCTTCACATCATCATTGATAACAGCTGATGCATGTCAGGTCACTGGAAAAGTAATTACTGGGAACGAAGATAAGCTGCATTGTCACAGGGCCTTATTGTGAAAAGACATGCCTTATGATAATAAGTTTAATCTTTTCACACAACAGGAAAAAAACATGTTATCTCAAGATATTTTGGCAAGCAGATAGCATCTCCTAAAAACAGTTTCTTGGACATACGTAATAACCATCAGGCTTGCTGTGTCAAATGGTTGACATCCAAAACACACCTCACCTGTCTCCTTGCAACTCTTCCCGTCCTCCTCCAGCTCGTAGCCCTCAGCACAGCTGCAGGTGACTGCAGTGGAGCGGTCCCAGTTGCTGCAGTAATGCATGCAGCCACCATTCTTAAGCTGACAGTCAAACACCTCTGTATGAAGAACAGTGACCTGTTTTCAATCCATTCATATGTTGTGACAAAGTTGACTGATATGAACTATTATTTAGTCACTGGAGTTGATATACTGAGTATTCTTTTATTAAGTATTTGTCTTTTCGTCCAAGATTATGTTCTTGTTTATTCTGTCATAGAACAGTAAGTAAAGTAAGATTTACTGGTGAAGTCAAAGAATACCAAGGTGACAATTTATTTTAAGAAAGGGGACAACTCAATTAAGTTTTACCAAGCTATGTATTTACCAATTCACTAAATCAATTATTTTTGCAGCCCTAATATTAACAGACAGTGGCACCTTTTTCACAGCGCTTGCCCTCATAGAGTGGGGGGCAGACACACTGGTACCCATACCTCCCCCCTGAGCAGATACCACCATTCAGACATGATTCAAAACGACAGTTGTTGATATCTGATGGAAAGAGAACATCCTCATATGAGCATGTATTCACATTTCTAAGAAAGATCAGATAGATTGTCCCGTAGTAAAAATTTGACTTACCTTGATACACATACCAAAACTCCATCTGCAAGGGAATGTGGTAATTCAAAATATTAAATAAGCACTATGCATTTGCATCATGATGAGATTATACATCAACCATCTCAAAGACATCTTTTATCCTTCAGACATGAAACGTATTGGTCAGAGTTTTTAGGGCCAGAGTTCAGTTTATGTTGTGAGATGTCACAGTAATTTTTGTGAAAAAAAATTAGGCACATCACTCTTCTTGATCTGAAACGTTCCCTCACTCTTCTGAACATTCATAGAGAGACATGAGACATAACGAGACGTGAACTGACAGATTACCGTCTTTTCTTTGGTCTGGAAAATCTCGTAGGCCTCTTCCTGCGAGCAGGTCTCCTCATAACATTCTCTCTCCAGGTTCCCAGGCTTGATCTCCTCCAGGAAGGAATTGGCCCGTGGTGCCCTCACCCTCAACAGGCCTGCTGCCTTCCGATGCTCCATAAAGACTGTCCAAACAAGCCCATATGAGAACAGAGACAGAGTGTTAATTAATCACACACTCACATGTCTCCTGCCATACCTGGTCCAGATCTGGCCCCAATGTGGACCTGCAGCAGAGCCTAACACATCCTGTTTCATCTATAGTCTATAAATTATCCACGGACACCCACTCTTTGGTTAGCGGCTGAGGAAACTCATACAGGATGCTTGAACACATCTAAACAACGGTTATCAATTATCCCTCATCTGGATCCAAATGAAAGCTCACATGGTCTTAAGTATTCTGTATAGGGCCACATCCATGCCAGAAAGGGGTTCAGTGTAAACATTCTAACTGTAAATTGCTGCATACGTACGTTGGGTTACAATTTTGGCCCAGGTCCATTGTCACGCACTTCCATTTAATTGTTTGTAATAGAGTTTGACCAGAACTGGTCCTATAAATCTGTTTTGATCATCTGAAACACTTTGCCAATTTGCATTAAGACTCTGGATAAGTTCTGAATTCCATTTGGGCTAGGCCAGAGTGTCTTTGTTATAAGGGTAGACTTATTAAGATGTCTAGATCCCCATAATCAAGACTGATGTACTGAGTCCTATAGGATTTTGAGGAAACTGGGTCAATGCAGTGACTGACTCTCAGTATCAATTCACATGCTTGCAAGAATGTAAGGAGGTGATGAAATCCCTGAAATATGTGTAGGGTGAAAAAAAACTCCTTATCACAACGAATGTGTGTCGTGCCTGAAAACACTCGTATCGCTGCCATATCAATATCACAGGACATTCTGGAACATGTCTGGCCACTGTCCAGCCCCTCTCTTTTCCACACACATCCTCTGCTCCGCTACAGAGGGAGGAAGCAACAGTAAGAGAGCCAAGTAACACATCTGGCAACAGGACATGGGATGTAGGACAGGCGGGTAAACAGGAAGTGGAAGGCCTGGGGATCGTGTGCCAAGAGGAAGATGTTCGTGGAGCAACAATTAAGGCCAAGCCGGCCGGCCTCCTTACCGTTAGCTTCCAGGGCAAGAAGGAGGACACAGGCAAGCAGGAGAAGAGTAAACAACCACTGTACAGACACAGCCATGGGCCCTCTCTCTGGACAGGCCCACCACTCTGCAGACGTGATGATGATTGGTTCACTGCCGAACAAAAGCAACAGCTGAAAACTGGTGGTTGGTCTTGAGTGGTCTGAGATGGCCTTTGTTTGTATAACAGTTAATCGTGGTTAACCTGAATGGGGTAAGATGGGATAATACCAAATCCAGTTTTACACAAAACAGGTAAACCAGCAAAAACATGTTTTTTATTGTATGCAAATGGTTCAGCTGATAAGGTTGACAACTAGACATTACCAGCCCTAATACAGCAGGTTAACCTTGACTTTGCTTGTGTGAGCTGGACATGTTGATAGGGATTGCTTTGGCTTGGCCACAAAAACAACAGCTTAACCTGCAAAACAGCTAACATGTATATAAAATTGGGCAATCCATTTAAACTATCAAAAATGATACAACCCCTTTTATAATGGCCCAACACCTTTACCACCTTCACCTGTTAATGCTTTTTTCCTTAGCAGAGTTCGCTCATCCTCATCATGCCTGCTCATTTAATGACAGCCAATCAGCTAGTCTGAAAACCATCACTTTACATACTGCTCTATGGACAAAGACTTATAATGATCATACTGTGAACAGTAAGGTAGATGTATTAATTACATTTTTGTAATAATTTATTTGTAATACTATTACTTGACAGAATCTACTCAGATAAAGCCTATCCTGGAAATGGCTTTAACTAAGACCTCAACAAAATGAAACAAGGTGATTACATTTTGCAAGACTAATTTGTATTCTGATAACTTTTCATGCTACAGTTGGCTATAGCTGTAGTTTTACATCTTGTTGAATATAGTATTAAAGTAATCTCTCCTAATTGACAGGTTTGAGTTCACCAAAAAGGTATGAACATGAGGTTAGTGGTGTATCCATAGTATAACATCCTGAGCCAATAGATCTCCCAGGGCCATAAAACAGTTTATAGATTGATCCAGATTTGTATTAAGTCTATGTTTTTCTATTCAGAATAATGGATTATTCACTTGGAATTAATCAAGAATAATCAAGGATTAACGCCTTGGCCTTGATCGCAGATAGCAAAAACATGGGATTTACAAATCCGGATCACAAAAAAAACTAGGCTCTGAAGACTGGAGCCATAAATGTAATAATCTGAACCACTAATTGCAACGCTACACTGGTGACGTGATTCTGCCATGTCCCAGCATCAGACAAAACACCACAGAAGACAAACTGGCATGTTATATCAATAGAGCACACAAATTTTTGGTCTTAATTATTTTGATAAAGATTGCCATTTGCATCTTTTAAAAGAAAAATTGTGTGAATATTGTGTGAGACATACCCACTCTCTTTGACTTCGGCTGGAAATAAAATGGAGGATTTGTACTGTTATGAGCTACTGACCTTCACTCTGTAAATATTGACTAACATCAGTCTAATACAAACTCATCACTCAGTAGAGTAAAACCAATGACATCACGACATCAACTACCCAGTGTTGACAAATAATGGCTATAAGATACACAACATTACACAAACCAATATTTTTATTACAGCATGACAGTTCCACTGTACAAGAGACCGTATATACACTCCTGATAGGGGTTTATTTACATATAGATGGGAAAAGTACAGCCAACAGTTTCACGTACATGTATTTATAATTTATCAATAAATACTGGACAGGCAGATGGAAAGGATGCCCTCGGGAGCTCTCAATTGTAGATAGGCAGAGAGAGGACACCCATAAAAATGGGTCTTTTTGACCCCTGATATGATCATGATAAATCTGTCCACACGAGACAATACCGACAAAAATTAAGCAACAAGATATAATATATGCACTGCTGGATTTTACACGTGTTCATTAATTACAAGGCAGAAGTTATTTGTGATTCGTCTGTGTTTGTGTGAGCATGATCTAGGGTTTTCCCTGGTCAAGCAGCCTAGGTGTACTTAACACACGTGTTTGTTGAGTGTGGGGTTGGGAGGGTGGGTTGCGGCAGACATGTTCAGGACTCCGCCCACCAAGAGCCCTGACTGATATGCGATTGGCTGTCAGGTTTTGGTGGGGAGTTTTAAGGCATTACTGGAATGAGTGCTGTGGTTGAGGTTGAGCCCTTCGCACTCTGGAACACAGACAGACACCCACCCACCCACCCACACACACACACACACACACACACACACACACAGTGTTGAGCCCTCTACATTCTTCTTTAAAGGCAGGCATCCTCACAAGTCCCCCAGACAAAGTTTCTAATCTGTGGCTGTACTGACACAGCCCTAAAGGGAGACGCACAGTGAGAAAGACAGACTTATGGCTAATCCTGGGCATTATATCCTGGAGGTCAGTTGTTGATAAGCTAATTGACTTGGGTTGGGTGGCTTGGTACTGTATACTGATTGTCACTGCCGTTAACTTGGTAGAACCGTTCCAAGTCAGAACAGTTTCAGTCGTCTAAAGAAGCAGATTCCATGCTAGTCCAAAACATCCAGTGATGTTTGGAGCAAGAGGGAAATAAATCTCTACATAGAACACATACATAAAATAAATATATACTTTCATACAAAAAAACACCATTGAGTAATTTGCCATCTCCAGCCAGTCAAAACAGGCTCATTAAAAACCCCACATATATATACCCCATATATACACATATATATTTATCTGTGTATATATTTCTTCTTCTTCCTCGGACTAGTTTTTTTAAGGTCTGTAAGCATGTGCGAGTTCACAACTGTAAGGCCAGCTGAGCCCTAATAAGGGCTGACTGCTCTTCAGGCATTCTGGGTAGTTGAGTTTTCTTGTTGGCTGTGCTTATTCCTAAAATGTTTGTTCCTAACTCCATGTTATGTCTATGACAATGTTTATTTTTATATATATATATTTTTCTCTTCCACCCCCCATTGTCTGATGATATAATCCTAAAATGAATGATAACGATGATGATAATGTTTGGCTTCTGGTGCCTCCCTCCTTTGTGCAATGAAATGTTAAAATCTCCCAAAGTTATGATGTCATGGAGGTGGGCACATGAAGGCACGGGTTGGTTGGTCTCAGTCCTGGGGTGATATCTGATTGGGCGATACTGCATTGGTCCCAGTATGAGAGAGGGTGGATGCATGGCTGGGGCGGGATCACGAGGTCAGGACTCGTCTGGTTGGCAGGATCTGCAGGTCAGGGCTCGTCTGGTTGGCTAGGTCCACAGATGCAGGCTGACATGAGGGCTCCTAGGCCTCGCTGGCTGAGCTGTTGCGGCTCAAGTCTCTGATACCTTGTAGGATCCGCTTCATGTGACCCACCTTGGTGACCCCCAGATCCTGCAGCGCACACACATTCACAAGTCAGGAGCATAGTAAAGAAACATCTCAACTTCAATTCACCCATGAAGACCCCCCCCCCACCCTACACACACACACACACACACATACACACATACAGTACACAAGCACTCAGGTGCCATATACTTACACTTGATCCTTGCCAACAATTTTGCTTCATGTTACCTCATGTTGGACACACACATACACACATGCAGTCATCATTACCACCACCAGCACCAACCCCCCACCCATGCAGGCATGTGATGTGATTGGTTGTTCCCAGCATTAGTGTGTGTGAGTGAGAGTAAGAGAGAGAGAGACAAAGAGAGAGAGAGAGAGGGAGAGGGGGTAGAGAGAGAAAGAGAGAAAATAAAAGAAAAACAGAGTGAGAGAGAGAGAGAGAGAGTGCTACCTTAAGGTCCCTCCGCTCCAGGTGCAGGAGCTCCGAGCCCCGCACGTCGTGCCCGATAAAGATCTCCTTGTACTCGGTCAGACAGATCATATCCAGCCAGGCGGCCACCTCCTCTGTGCCCCACTGGTCCACTGCAGAGGCAGGGTAGGGAGGGGAGAGGGCAAGCCGTTCAGACACCCACAACCAGACAGGCCCAGGAAAAAACCAAACACAGGTACCGCCCGATACATGTGGCAGCCAACCAGCACTCTGGTCCCCACCCACAGCACAGCCAGACGTCCAATCACAGAGACGGCATTGCAGATCTGATCAAATGTGGCCAATCAGAGCAGGGTTCTCATGGCACATGATTGGGCATGTGATTGGGGCTGTAAGCAGGAGGGATCAGAGTGGTGGGCTGCCCACTGATTGTGCGATCACGAGTTGAATTGATGATTTCATATTTCTTCAATCGATACTGCAGCTTTATCAGGCTTAGTTAAGGTGATCATCATTCCAAACAGTGGGGTTAAGAGAGGTGACTGGTGGAAATGAGTGAGAAAGGGTGATGGACAGAGAAAGAGAGATCAAGAGATGGCAGGAGCGATGAAAGGGTGAAGGAGAGTACCTGGCAGACTGAGAGTGGCACACGTCTCTTTGTTTTTGTTGTTCTTGTCTTTCTTGAACTTGGGCACTAGGCGGAATTTGGCACTGCGACTACGCTTGGAGAAGTCGGTCAGGTTTCCCTGGAGATGGGAATGGAGATGTATAAATGGACAGCTCGTTTGAGGGAGCGCCACGGGTTACAATACACAAGCAGGAGGAGAGGTTTCGTGTGTGTGTGTGTGTGTGAGAAAGCATCTTTGAGTGAGTGTATGTGTGTGTGCTTGTGCGTCCTTGTCTATAGGTATCAGTCAGCATGCATCTGTGTGCTCAATGGTAGCCAGCCGAGATATAGCAGCAACACCAGTGTGTGTTGGGGAGTGTTAAATACAGCACCCTGTAACACTGTAGTGATGGCTAACAGGTAGCAGTGCTAGTTAGTAGTATCTTGCATGATGCCCTGTCCATTAGTGGGAATGAATTTTTTATGCATGAGTTTGTGGCCGAATCCTAGTGTCCGTCCCAAGCTCTCAGACCCATGCCCAGACCTAATTATGTTATGATCATATTATACGTTCATATAATTTATGTATTTAATTGTTATATTATTATGTAATATGTTATATGCTTTATATATTTATTATATTATTATATTATACTTTATACACTTTATATACTTTACGTTAAGTATTTGAGGATTTAGGGTTTAGGATTTAAGGCGAGGTATTGGGAATGGGGTATGGGCTCTATGTATATTTAAGAACCTTAAGCAGGACTGGGTTAGGGTTGGTTTGGGGGAGGGGCTAGCCATTCAATTCAACCTAGAGGAGGCCTTGGATTGAATGGAGGTGAGAAGCAGCTCACACAGTGTCAGCGGAAGCTGGTGGCAGGTGTCGGGGGTGGTGTCGGTGGGGGAGCGCCGGGCGCACGGCTGTGGCTGTGGCTGCTGGCGGCACTGGCAGCGGTGTGTAGCTACCTCATCATCGGTGGGCTCGATCAGGTGGCACAGCCACGGGAGGTCGGCCAGCCGGCGGAGCTGCTGGGCCACGGTGCCCAGGGTGCCCGACAGCTGCTCCTTCTGGGGGGGGTCCAGTTGCTGGAGGGGAGAGAACCAGCAACAGAGTGCCATATTGAGATGCGTGTGCATGAATGCCAACACACACTCTCACACACAAACACACACACAAACACACAAACACACACAAACACACACACACACTCTCACACACAAACACACACACACACACACACAAAGGCTCAGATACACAAAAGTCACACAGGCTTACCATACACATCTTCCCAGCGAGGAGCAGCTCGGTCTCACTGTGTAGAGCCTTGACGTTGCTGACCATCTGAACCACCACACTACAGTTCAGGCCCTGCACAAAAAAAACACAAACACACACACATATTTTCAGGGTCAGACTTTACACGCAGTGTAAACACACAGAAGTGAGCTGTGATTCAGCACCCCACTGGCGGGCACGCGCTAGTGAAGGCATGGCGTTAGGATCAAACACGTACGCCGGTGCTCTTGGAGTTGGCGTAGACCACGTCCATGGATTTGGAGCTGGCGTTGACTGCGTGGGCAAGCTCCTGCTCCATGCTGGGATGGGACTTTGCAATCTCTCGGATGCTGAGAAAGAAGCGCACATACACATACAAATACAAACACACGCACACAAATGCATACCTAGTTAGGTTTGCATGAAACGAATCTATTGAAGCTTCCATCAGGCTGTGTTTTGCATAAAAGCTCTAAAGGCAAACAGCACTCAGACGTTCAGCTCAAAGCTTATTAGGGTCAACTCTCCCTAAAAGCCTTTTTGTCTTGTTTTCATAATATTTTAAATTTGAAATGAGGGAAAACATCAACACAGTTAGAGATGAGAATGTTAATGTGAAAGTGTATAATTGTATCTGTATATGCGTGTGTGTCTGTGTTTGTGTGTGTGTGTGTGTGTGTGTGTGAGAGAGAGAGAGAGAGTGAGAGAGAGAGACAGAGAAAGGGAGAGAGAGTGTGTGTGTGTGTGTGTGTGTGAGTGTGTTTATGTTAAGAGTGTGTGTGTTACCTGTGTATGAGTGCCCCAGCTGCCTGGCCAAACTGGTTGATCTGGGAAGCCTCTTCCTCAGACACTGTCTCTGGCTGAAGTGCATGCTGGGCTGGTTGCCGTGGAAACTCACACTTCTGTTTGTCCTCCCAGGACTTCAAGGTATTTTCAAAAGCCTTATGAGGAAATACAGACAGAAAAAGAAAGAGAGAGAGGGAGGTAGAGAGAGAGAGAGAGAGAGAGAGAGAGAGAGAGAGAAATTACGATGTTTAATGATGCATGACATGTGTACCTCTGAGTGATTCAGCTTTAATTTAAGCTGAATTCATTAGCTGTGCATGCAAAAATATGTGTGTGTGTGTGTGTGTGTTTGTGTGTAATTACACAGATGATTACACAATACTCTCATTTAATAGTACTTGTTTGTGTGTGACGTCTTGTGTATATACTTTGTGATATCTTACATATACCGTATGTATTTATGTATGTATGACTGTGCACCAAAGTGGGATTTATGTGTGTATTTGTATATGTGTGTGTTTTTGTATACAGTATGGAGTGTGTGTGTGTTCTTACCCGGTCTCTAGTAAGGGTCTGTGTGCGGTTCTTGTGGATGATCCGGATGTATCCTGGCGGCTGGATCCAGGCCTCCCCATCCACCTGCACAGGTACGCCCTCGTCTCCCAGGATGGTGATCTTCACTGTGCGACACTACAAAATATAAAAGAGGCAATAATGACAATGAGAAACTACACCACTCCTACATCTCTTGTGCTTTTATATGTTCAAGAGACTGAAAGAATAAAACAATAAAACATAGAGTGGAAGGATGTTAAATAATTGACTGAATTGCCCTTGACATAAAAGATTGTCTCAAAAATTTAAAACATTAAAAAAACAAAACAAAAACAAACAAACAGACAAAAAACACACGTTTTTTTATTGCTATGTTAAGGTAACTTAGTAAATGTACAAGCGGATACCCAGTGCTGATCTAACTCTCCTGAAACAGGCTATAGTTTGAAGGCTGTATGATTGTATGTTCTAACCTTCTGTCTATCTCAGGTGTGTCTGTGTGCTGCTCACCTGTGCGATGCGGTGGTGCTGCAGGTTGATGACTCGGGACACGGCCATCTGCATGCTGCCAAACACTGCCACCACCTCAAGGATCTTATCATCAAAAGAGGGGGCTGTGAATGTCTGCAGAAAAGACAATAAGGATATAATGAGGGACACACAAGCTAAAGCCAGTTAGGCTTCATTATATAAATTGATTTATACTTTTGGAATCTTTGACAAGCTAACATGAGCGACTCACTGGGGGTGGTTACATGTAAAATATTAGCTACATGTGGACATTCCAAACTCAATGTGATTGGTTGATTTCAGAGTGTGTGAGTGGAGTACTTACATCATCCTCTTTGGTTCCACCCCAGAAGTTGGTCCCACCAGCATAGCTGGGGATATTCAGCACCGCGATACCCTGCAGGCTGGGCAAGGGGATAGGACGACCGTCGCACTGCACACACACACACACACACACACACACACACACACACACACACATTAAAAACAATGATAATTTTAAAGCAATTCATAGCAAACATTCCATATAGATCTACTAAAATCTCTCATTACTCTCTTTATCTCTCTCACACACACACACACGCACGTGCACACAAACACACACACACACAAACACACACACACCTCTAGAAGGACTCTCTGCTCCAGGTTCTTGTAGGTGCGATGCAGCAGCTCCTTGGTGCCCAGGACTCCGTACCACATCATGTTCTTAGTGCGGCTCCTGCACACAGACAACAGCAGCCTATGACCATACCAACCAATCAAAAGGCTCTGTCTATTATCGGCAGCCACAGCTGGGCCCCAACCATGAGAGCTCCTCTCAGCTCCTCCACCTCTCCACAGCGTCCCTTACCGGCACTTCTCCGGGTGCTCGTCCCTCTTGTTGTTGAAGTCCAGGGAGATCTTGGCGTCCAGCCCGATCCCAAAGTAGTTATTCATCACACACTTCTCCGTGTAGCAGTCGCTGAGACCGGGAGGAGGGAGAGGAGAGTGAGGAATATAAACTTAAGACAGTCAGCATCATCTACTGTATAACATCAGCCCTGACAGAATGTACTTAAGTCTAATTTATGGTCGTCCAACTCCATCAATACGCAGACACGCAGAGCCCCTCTCCGATGTAGCAGACTCTTTATGACATACTCTGCGAGGAATGAGGGTGACATCCCCAATTTTCTAACCTGTCGCAGCGCAGAGACCCCATTGATAGAGGGAGCATGTGATTCGTCGGCTCTCGAAGTTTTGGCTTCAAACCTCTCGTTAGCGACATGCTAGTTGGCAGCACAAGCTTCGTAAATAATCGTAGACGTTGTTTTAGATATAATGGAAATATTTCCAGATTGTACTGTGCCTTAGCTGATATTTCAATAGTATTGAAATCTGTTCTTCAATCAGGCATTACTTCATAGGCAGGTAGTGTATGAGAAAAGTTCACAAGCTAACAGAGCAAATTTGCTCAATGATAGCGAGACAAATGCAAAACAACTTTTTAATCATTATATCAGTATATGGCTAGATTAGTGCCATTCCAAACCTCTGTGTGAATAGTACGACTGCTTGTTTACGCTGGACCAGCATAAACTAAGCTTTACTGAACATGACAATGGATTAGGAAGCAAAGACGTATGGATTAAAGCAATAAATTCTCATTTGACTGATTTTGTTTGATTGCAGAGGCATGATAGAACTCACAGGTTCTCGGGGTCATAGTTGAATGGGTCAGCATTGACCAGCAATCTGCTGATGACTGAGCTACTGGACAGAGAACCAGTCATGCCTGGCCTGAGACCTGCAAACACACAAAAACAGAATTTTTGATTTCGCAGGGGTGCCCACCCACACCCAAATAACAGCTACATAGAAATAAAAACTTTTCTGCAAAACACTGCTCTTACTTGGGTAGAGGAACTTTGTGTTGAGCATTGGCATATTCTCCCTGCTTCCTGTCTGGGCAGGAAGTGATGCAGAGCTCCCAAGAGACAGGCTTCCCTTACTGATGAGTTTCTCACATGGTGTTTTAGAAACTGTACAGGACACACACACACACACACACACACACACACATTTGAATACCGGTAAATGTCGCAACAATCATATACATCTATAAAAACAAAATTATCAGATAAGAGACATCCTACTGCATTCCCGTTAACTTTTAGTAGTTTGGCCGCAGCTTTTATTCATTTTCATCAGCTAGTGACGCAAAACTAGTTCATCATGTTCTGAGGTAACCACACAGCACAAAGAGAGAGTACACACACACACATCTTCTCTGTGTGTAAACACTTTCCAACCAGGTGTGTATCAGCTGCATTATTTTTAGCAGTCAGTGTTGCTCCCAGCATGCCTGACAGGAAGTCACAAACAATGCAGGGGTCTGCCGGGCGTCTGTTTATCATTCGACAGTGCGGTGACCTATTTGGCTTTGAAGGTAACGACCCAGTTAGTTCCAACTCATTTATTATTTATTTGTTTTACGTGTTAGGGAGCATGGGCTAATTTAAACATAAATATCATCCCCGGATGTCTTGCACAGGAGGTTAGATAAAAATAAAAACAGGTAATAGTCACATCAAAATGAAAAATGTAAAAAAAAATCTTGCTTATGAAAACGTGGTTGAAATATTGAGTGCTAATGTTTGTTTCAGTTAAAATTTATATATATGATATATAAGTGATGTTAGCAGGAGTAGAAAATAGTATGTGTATTTGTCCTTATTACGAATAGGTTGATTAGATTATGTGATGTTACGCATGCTATATAACAATAGCTGATAACTGTAGGGTTTGTAGGGTCTCCCTACAAACAGAGACTTAAACTCCCTACAAAGAGGGTTAAATATATTGGGCTCTGGGGAACCTGAATAAAATGATAAGGCTTTTAAATCACATGTTCTATACCCCACCCCCCACTGCACACACACACACACACACACGCACACTTCACAAAGGCACACTCCATTTCCGTCCCCAAGCACACCTGTGTCACCGAGCGGCTGCTGATTCTCACCTCTGCGGGGTGGCCTCCGGTTGCCACTGCTGCAGCCGTTGCCCCCGCTGTGAGACGACTGCAGGGAGACCTTATCCTCTTCCTCCTCCTCCTCCTCCTCATCCGGCGCCAGTGCAAACACCTCCTGCGTCTGAGCGTTCTGCTCGTCCACCGCTGAGGAGGAGGACAGGATAGCGAGGGTCAGAGAAAGACGTCGGAAGGAAGGGAGAAAGAGAGAAAAGAGAACGGAGGAAGAGACAGAGCAAACAAAAAGGGTTTGTGAAAACAAGTTATATTGGGAGAGCTGGAGTCTCTCACAAAAGGTACAAAACATGCTTCAGATCTGGATGGGAACAGATGCATTCATTTGATGGTGAAGGTTAGCGTAGGTGTTTGTGAACTTGTGTACATTGTGTGGGTTTCTGTATGTATGTGTGTACACAGAGTTCTGAGGGCTTATGTGTATGTGTGTGGGGAGTGTGTGTGTGTCCACTTGCCCTACCTTTCTCAGTGTGTTCTATGATCTGTCTGATGGCCTTCTTCAGGCTGTTGGCTCGCAGCATCAGTTGCTCGCGAGGCTTGAAGATGGCGGCCGAGCTGGCGGTGCGGGGGGAGCAGGGCACTGCCGAGGTGTTGCTGCTGCCGCCGCTGCTGCTAGGGGTTGGGAGGATGGAGGAGGATGGCGGAGGGGGCCCTGGGGAGGGCGTGGCTACGGGGGGCACGGTCACGCTGGCATCACCCTCCTCCTGCTCCTCGGCGATGGTAGGCGGAGGGGCGGGCATGACACTGGACGCCTGGGCCTCCTCGTTGAGCGTCTTCAGCAAAGAGTCCAGCTTCTCTTTCAGCACGCCACACTGTCCAAAGGCACAGAGGTTGGTCAAAAGTCACTCAAGAGCCAACAATCGATCTCTATTATATTGTTATTACTGTATAATGAAGTGTCAGCACTATGCTAAAGATGTGTTTTGTCAGACGAAACAAGAAAATTTGTTGTGATTGTGTGTGTGTTTACCTTTTTAGCCATGGCCTCTGATTCCTCAGAGCTCTCTGTGTTTTTCTCATATGCCTTCCCCACTCTGGCCACAAAGTCCTTGACTGTCTCACACAGAACCCTGAATATCACACACACACACACACACACACACAAATGATGAGTAACCCACTCAGGCTGCAGATAAGTCAGCTGTGTTTGGCTGCAGTGAACAGCTAACTCACTTGGCAGAGGAGATGACCACCGAGTGCTGATCTGAGGTCAGTATTTTGGAGAGATGCGCTGCCACAGAGTCTTCGTAAGTCAAGATCTGTTGCACCTAATCAGAAAACACAGAGCAGTCATTAATACAAAAACAGACTGTCTGTTTATTCTTTTTTATGTCTCTTTGGTATTATTTTTTTTATTTATCATCCATCCATCAACAGTATTTGTTCTTCCATCCATACAATGACTTGCTACACCATTATTCATAAAGGCAAATAGGGTGTGTTCGTATGAATGCTTAAATTGTATTATTTCCAGGGGCAGTAAGTAAGTCAGTGTGTATCAGGCTGTTTCAGTATGAATGTTTTAGATGTATTACTAGGGGCAGTAACTAAGTATGTATCAGGGTTTTTTTTAGTATGAATGCTCTATGTGTATAATTCCTAGGGAGAGTATGAATGTAAATATCACCCTAAACTCAACAACCTGCCTATAACGAGGCCTCTGTCCTACCCTATATGGTAGAACGAGGGAGTATTATGTGACGTACCTCGGAGTCGTCGCTACAGTCCTCGGTCACCGTGGAGCTGGAGTGCTGCCGCGGGAACTTGGTCTCATACACCATGATGCTCCACCTGTGCAGAACATAACAAATTACAAAACAGAACTAAGACAGCCGATGGTAAAATGTCTCCTTGAACTAAAAGTCTCTTTGCCCTAACATGATCGGAATGCTGCCTGAAGAAGGTTCACAGCTATTATCATGTCGGTGATGTTGAACCCCTGTGTCACCTGTAACATTAGTCAGACCAGAGGAGAACCGAGACCACTTCGACATGACAGGCGGCCCTGTTTCATCTACACAGGCTTTCATAAGGGCTTATGTGTGTGTTATTTGTCCTGACAGGCACCTGACTCGTCCTTTTAGCTATGATCCCAACAGGCAGCAAGCCTCCCGCTGCTTAGGACGTTTACAGTCAGGAATATCTAGGCCAGTGTGTTCTGTCAGGTGACCCCTGACCCTTGACCTCCTCACCTGTCCAACATCTTGGTGCTGGCCCGCTCTAGCTTCTCCAGGATCTGTGGCAGCTGTGTGTCGTCATCGCATGCCGAGCCCCAGCCCAGCACGCGTGCCAGGTCGTTCCCCGTGCCTAAGGGCAGCACACCCAGCTGGCACTGAGACACACACACACACACACACACACAGTCACTACAGCTTTTAACCATCAGCATGAAAAATCCCCAAATCCTCCCACCTCTCACATCTTCAAAGCCCCTGCATGAGAAATTAGTGTGTTGGAACACTAATTCACACACACACACAGGCTTTCAAACACCTGTGTGAAGGATGACTCTACTCGGGCCAGTGTTTATACACAAACACACACACACACATAGCCCTGGCTTCTGTACGAACACTGAGTCCCATTTGCCTGCAGGGGGCAGTAGGGGCTCAGCTGGATGGGAGAGAAACTCGTTCAGCATCACCGTGCCGACAGGGTTCAGGATGCGCTTGAAAAACCTGATCTCATCTTATGATTAAATAAATGTAAATAATCCTTATAGACAGACCGTCAGCCTATAAAACACACAAGATTCTATACATGAATGAGAATTAGTCTTAGGAATGTCAGGTATTCTGCTAAGAATCCTTCCTTTACGATGGACAGCTGATTACCTTTTCTCTGACTGCTGAATAGGAGTGATACTGGCAAGTGTGTGTGTGTGTGTGTGTGTGTGTGTGTGTGTGTGTGTAGCTTACCTGCTTATGGAGGGTGAGCGCATCAATCTCTGACAGCACCCAGCCCACACTGCCATCACCGCCACACACCAGGATGCGGAAGGTGTCGAACTTCTGGAAAAGTCTTAGACTGGGGAAATGTATGAACACACAGAGCGAGAAAGAGAGAGAGAGAGAGAGGGAGAGATTGAGAGACAAAGACCAAAGACCACTAAGACACCACGGCGCCTGTGACCTACATTCAGATGCACGATACAAACTGCCCGTCTTGCACTGTAAAACCGCATGAGAAATTCCTCTGCGTTGGACAGAAGCGTGCACCGCAGAGCCTTAGAGGCTTGTAAAGAAACAACTTTCATGTAGGCCTAGCCAGGCCCGTGACAATGCTCTAGGCTGCCGCATTTTGGACAAGCTGCGAGTTATTTTTGGAGTGCAAAGACGCTGAAGCGAGGGCCCCCGCACATAACATAACACTGAGGGCGGTGGTCAGCCAAAGATGCAGATAGGCTCAGTTTTGCAACTCAGCTCTTTCGTAAAGGTCTCGCACCTCAACCCTCATGCACACAGACCACAGCTTATGTGTGTGTGTGTGTGTGTGTGTATGGAAGAGTATGTGAGTATGTGCAAGAGAGAGAGTAAAAGTGAAAACATCTTTTTCCATCTACCCTCCACCAAAGTATTTTTCTGAAGTGGTATGACATCACGATTTCTTTTTACAGTGTATGCATTTTGATATACAATGTAGCTAAATGCCAAATAAGTGATCTGGGGACTGAATTTGCCCATAAGAAAAAGAATCTGTTTGTGTGGATTTGTGCACATGTGTGAGACAAACAGGGCGAAAGAGAAGAGTATGATTGTGCTCTTATGGGCCAAGGAATAAATACATATATATGCACTGTTGTTCTAACGTGTGTGTGTGTGTGTGTGTGTGTGTGGTGTTCTTACCCAAGGTGTGGTCCTCCATTCATAAGGTCGAACACCTGTGCTGGGTTGAGCAGCTGCTTGAAGCGCCGCAGGAACTTGACGCCCTGGTTGTCTCCGCTCTTGGAGTTGACAAACACCAGCAGAGGGCTTGTGCAGGAGGGGGGGCATGTGGCCTTCCAGAAGCCTGGCAGCAAGAGGACAGGATATAATGTCATTATTTTAAAGCAGACATGAAACTTTTGTCGTTTTTTTTTTTGCATTTCGTTTAAAGTGAAAAAATTAAAATAAACGTAACTGCTAATTTTACAAAGCAGGATTTCATTTTGGCCCACCGACATATTGCATCAGCGATTACATTACTGGGTTGGTTGTTGACTGCTGACACAGTTCACACATGGAAAGAGACATTTTGGGATTTCAGTCTTGAGAGTAAGCAAGCCTTTAACACACAGAGTAAATATGGCAGAAGACGCAGAGGAAAGGTCTTTGAGGTTGTTCGGGAGACTTGATTGAAACCAATAAATTTAGTTGTCAATCACACATTTTTGGTCAGTGAAAAAAATCTGTCTAAAATCTAGCATGTATTGCTTGAAGCCAACTCAAACAAGATCAGTTTGACCTTGTTTACTGGGGATATGACCAATTTTGACAAAAGAAGTAAATGATGCTAAATGACACAATTAGCAATCTACAGTGCAACGGAAAATCTGGCTTTTTGAAAACACTAACTTCCTAACGACAGCACCATTTCCTCATATTACAACCTCTTCATTAGGGGTCTTCAACAACCTTTTTATAATACCTCTAACACTTATCCTAGATCCTCTTGTTGAATTACTGATCGTTATTGTTGATGTTGATGAAACAGTGGCATTACTGTGCCACTTTACTGTGAGGTGCACACATATTTCATTACCTCAGGGATGACGCCTTTTGAATGCTAAACTATTCCCTCTCAGACAATGATTCCAGGCCAATGGTGTCACATATCTTCCAAAGGGGACCGCACTCACTACCAGTGACAAAACAGCTGCAGGTTTTGTTCCATTGTTCTCCGTAACTCAGAACAAATGCTGGGAGGTCCAATTGTAGTGTTGTCAATAAATCATCTTTGTTTGAATCTTGAATCTCTAAACACACTCTTCAGTGGCTTGTTGGACTAAGCATTTAAAGACTGAAAAGGTTTACCAGCACTTGGATGGACACCAGGCCTTTACGGTCATGAAAGGCACTTTGTACAGTCTCATTGTCATCACTACTAAATGAATCACTCTTTTAAACTTCATGTATTTTCTAACTAATGCAATATGTTTGTATTACAAACAAATGTGTTGTTTGCATTTTGTTGGGTGTGTTCTGGAGGTATAAAACTAAAAACTAAACAAAATAAAGTCTCTCTTTAATACCTAAACATAACATTTAATATTACTAGTTTATCAGTGACAATTATCATTATTATTATTATTGTTATGATTATTATTAAAGATACAGGGTCAGGGAAACCAGCATATATGGTAAAAATTTGTATGCGATTTGTAATTAGAGAGGTAAAAAAAATCTTAATGGGATTGTAAAGTTGTGTTATACCTTACGAAACAACTTGCCAGTCATCTGCAGATTGGTTATCAGTCTTTACGCAATAGTAGTCACAAACTGATGCAATAGGCTTATTTCACAGAAGTCATTTTTCCAAGAAGTTTCCGTGTAAGCACAGATGTTATTAATGACAGCCAATCAGATTCTGATTTAGTGTAGCAAACTCAGATCCTTAGTGGATGTCATTAAAAACACCTGTGCTTACCTTGCCACTTCTTGGAAAAATTGCTGCTGTAAAACAGGACATTTATTTCTGTGTGAGTAAAAAATTCCTGAGGATTTGTACATTTTTGGCCTGCTTAGCTATTTATGATGGTAGTGTGCTGATGAATTTCTTGTTATCTGTATGTCTACAGTTACTCTCATTGTTGTGCTAAATAAGCACGCCTTTGTATTTTGCAAGAAGTAGCTTGTGTAGGGCAATCTGCAGACCCTGTACCATAAGTTAGGAAGGATAGGGCAACCTCAAATTTCATGGTCTGTTTAAAAAAATATTACTGCATTCAAAGTAATACAAAGTCCCCCAACCTTGCTGTTACCATTTTAGCCATTTGCTGCCTGTTTTTCATTATAACTTTTCATCCTCAATGTTTACTACAGTAGAATTTCCAAGCCCACCAACCCAAGATGGTGCTACACTGTTGCAAAAATGTAACTTTCTAGGACTTGTTATTTCTAAACCAGTATTTCAAACCAAGCACTTCATCTAGTGTTTCATGTCCTTTTTAAAGGTCACACCATTCCCTTGGGTTAGTCTAATTCATGGGCCCTTTCCCATGATTAAGTCTAGAAACACATTCACACAGACCGTTAAATCCTTTAAAAGTAGGAGGAAAAGGAGGAGTAGGAGGAAAAGCGGAGACAACAAATAAGCAAATAAGCACTACAAACAGATTGTTTAAAGGAGCAATCTGGTGTAAGTAATTCCACAGCTCTGTTGTCCAAAAGCATTAGGGACTACCGATAAGTAAAAAAAGAATAAGAAAATTTGATACAACATAGACTAAATAATCAATCAGCAGCTTACAAAAAGGGCACAGAAACTTCCAGCAGTTTTTATCTATGCCCCATTCAGTTCATGTTCTCTACTGGTTCACTAGTCGGTCTATATTGTATCAAACTCCCTGGTTCCATGTGACCTGAGACAACAGGGCTATGGTCTGATTCATAGTATCTCTCCTTTAACTATGAGCAGAGGAGGGTGGAGGAGGGTGAAGGTGGGCAGAGGTGTGTGGAGGAGTGCAAAGGTGTGTGGAGGAGTATGGAGGTGTGTGGTGGAGTGTGGTGGAGTGTGCAGGTGTGCAGATGTGTGCGATGCACAGCAGGGCTGAAGTGCACTGAGCATTGTCTGAGTCACGGAGGAACGAGAGCTCACTGCTCACCGTCAGAGTCGATGCTGTTGAGGGCGGTAGGAGGGATGACTGACACTTTACATTGACCGAGAGGACACTTAGAGGACAGCTGCTCCTTACATGTTGAGTGCACCTACAGAGGAACATGCACACACACACACACACACACACACACACAGAATACATTGTAATCATGCCTGTAAAATGAGAACTGATTTTAAGTATCTACTAGTGCTCCTTTGACAAACACACCTTTGCAAACAGGCAATACAATACACACACACACACATGCACACACACATACACTCACCATGGCCTTACACCAGAGGCAGCGCAAGTCTTGAAGTCTGAGCACGCTGCCACAGGTCTTATCGCACACTGTGCACTTTGCGCTGACTGGCAGGTTCCCCTCCATCCACTGGTGAGGCATAGAAATCTATGGCGTGCAAAGAAGGAGTGAGGGAGCAGGAAGGAGTGAGGTAAAGCAAGAAAAATGGAAGAGAGCGAGGAAATGAGTGAAGAGAAAAGAGGGAAAGAGAGAAACAAAGAGGACAAAACCGACAAAAAGACACAGACAGAGAGAATGTAAGAACACCACAAAAATGTACACGCCATCTTGTCTCATCCGCCCTTCATTCGCCCCGGCTTCTGTGAGCCACAGCCAATGAGGCCACTGAGGAAAGGCCCCCTTTTTCAGTTCGGCTGTTTGGACTGTTTACAGCAGGAAGCAGACACACACACACACACACACACACACACACACACACACAGACGCACATCCTGACCACACACACGCTACTTCTTGAACAATAAACCCATGCAGAGCGCTATGAGGCCTCATTACACTCAGGGGGCTGAACCCTGCCCAGTGACGTTACTCCCAAACTGGGAACCTCATCCTCATCCGCTCTTTCTCTCTTTTCAGTCTCTCTCTCTCTCTCTCTCTCTCTCTCTCTCTCTCTCTGGCCATATAAGGCCAAAGACTGAGGCTGTGGTAATGAACCATAGGACAGGGTGAGGATAGATGAGCTACTGTCTAAAGGTACTTCCACTGAGCTATAAAATCGTACATTTATGGGCATATGGATGAACGTTCCAGAAGGAATTCTGGCAGAGTCAGGCATTAGATAATGTGCGTTACCACCCTCACGTGGGGGTGATCTGGGGTGTTGCCATGGAAACGTGTTAACTGAGGGCGTTGCCATGGAAACAGGTGCCTACTGGAGGCGTTGCTCGAGAGTTAGCTGCTTCTTAAAGGTGCTACCATCCCATGCTTTCCCATGCTTTCTAAAGGCCACAGATACAGGTGGCAGTTGTGTGAGGTTATGCTACGAGTCGTCCCCCGACCTTGCTGATAAGAAAATAGCAAGTGGCAGACTGAGCAGCAGTGTGCATCCTAAACACCTGTTTATCCTCACACACACCAACCCAGGATTAGGAGCGATTCAGTGCAACA